>CM037791.1:29875213-29925213 GCA_021229015.1 Solen grandis | reverse complement strand
CTGTACCGGCCAAGCGATCCTTTGGTGTTAGAGCATTTGGCTATCACGCCGGCGGATCGGGGTCGATTCCGGGCCGGGCCGTGTTTGTTATATTTGGTGGCCAGTGTGGGATAATGTCAACTGCCAGATCGAAGTTGCCTTACCCACGTGTTTCCAGGCCAAGTCTCGGGTCGAGACTTCTCGGAGGGGGGAAGTAATGTGACGATGCGTCGTCACAGGTATAAGTTCAATCTCTGACAACTGCGTCAGGGAGTCGACTCTTTGGCTCAGTGGTTAGAGCATTGAGCTATCACGCCGGCGGATCGGGGTCGATTCCGGGCCGGGCCGTGTTTGATACACAAGTAATGAACAAACAATATTCCTCAAGTAAGATGTTGAAAGTCAAATATTAATAATCTTACTGTATGAACACTCTAATTCTGTTACACATATCCCATTACATAGAAATAATAAAGGGCTTATCTTAAAATGTTTTTTCATCTCATTCTGTGTATATTAATACATTATAGAATCATGTCAATGAGCGACGTTCTAAATGATGTCCTCATAGAAAAGACGTATTATATCTCTATCCATTTTTGTGTCATGAAATATTCCTCTGACAAAGTAAAACTGTCATGTAATTTCCCCTTTCCAGTTTCATAAAATCTTACATGTTTTGTCATCAATATTTTGTAACCAATGTAACTACTAAAATCAACGAGGATCCCGGTGAAGCGAAATGTATTTTTATAGATTCCACATGCAAATCTGTAAATTCAGATGATTTTAATTCAAACACGTTCGAAAAAACACGTACCAGACACGATTTGAAAACATGTTTAATTGTTTACTCCCAACATACGTTTTATAACAAAACGCTTAACTGTTTTAAAAAGACACGTCTAAGGTGTTTTGTATTAAAATATGTTTTTTCGTGTTTTATTCCGGACACGATTTTAAAAGACAGAAAAGCCTTTTAGATACCATTAATGGCTTCTTTTAAAACACTTTCATATACAACTTTCAGTTAATTCATACATTATTTGAAAAAAATCATTTGAAATGGTGAATTTAAACCTTGTACCACCCTTTCGTCTAAAACGATAAAGATGAAATGAAATAAATGAAATAAATCCGTTATCAACTATGAGGAAGGCAATGTAGAGAAAAAAAGTCAGTCATAAATGAACTTCACTTTAATGCATGCATACCAATTGTACAAACGCATGTATTCTATCTTTGCAAATTAATTACACAATAAATAGATTAGTGAACTAACAATCAGAAGTATCACTGAAGGTGATAGAATAACTCCTCTCCCACATAATCCCACGTTTATGACTAGACTTGGTTTCTATCAATCCTGTGAAGTTCAAGACACGATTTTTAGAGACGGAAGTGCCCGTGGAAGGAATGGGCGAGTGTATGTGTGTGGGAGGTATAATTGACATTGAAATCTGATTGCCCCTGATTTGACTGCCTTACATTTAAGAATGTGTTACAAGCTTCAACTTATACGATTATATAACATTACCTCAGGCATTATAAACCTTAATGATACAATCTTTAAGGTAATACATATTGAATGTCTGCAAATATGGACACAATTCGAAGCTAGAAATATTATGGGTTGATGAAGGTGATGTATACAAAATAAAAGCAATTTTCATTTTACAAAATAATACAAGTAAATATTTTATAAGTCACCATGAAAATCAAATAAAGAAGGCAGACTTTCAAAAAACTTTCTGGACGTTAGAACCAACAAAAGAAAAAAAATTCTGTAAAACCGCTCTGGTACCTGTCATAGATGACCAAGTTTTGCGTAGAATCTGATACATGTAAAAGCACGCTACTTTAAAATTGTATCGTCCTCCATTCCTCGACGAACATATGCACAGGCGATTCATAACAAATCACGTCATCAAGGAGATTATGGCTTCTAAATAATAGAAATTGACTAAAATCTCTAGAAAAGGGTTGCGGCAACATCTCGGATAAAGGCCATTTTACATGTTCACAAAAATATTAAACTGAAACAGATCATGCTACTGGTCACTAAAAGATTAACAACGTAATTAAACAATACAAGTCAATATTGCCCCATCCACTCTCTCTCTCTCTCTCTCTCTCTCTCAATCTTTCTCCCCCCATAATTGTTTAAACTTGTTAGATTGATACCTTACGTACCATGCATACGTGTATAAGTATTCTTTATTGTTATTTGAAATGATTATCTATATACAGTTTGTAGTTACTTTAAAGTGATAATTTGAGATTATTTTTCTTCAATTATTATTTCATCTTGTTAAGTAAATTCATTCCAAAACAAGAATACCAGGCACAAGTCACATGGTTTACTTATTTTAATATTCAAATCCTGACGGCATGATAAATTTCTTTATCTGTCAGTGATCCACTGAGGCGTAACTGTGATCTAATCATCCAAAATCTTCTTTAATATATGCTGAGTTTCATTTTTTATCTTTAATAAGAAAAAAAATAAATTTAAATGTTCGCCCTGTGCAGAACTCCCTCTCTGGACAGTACCTAGAAACACCGACCTACTGCAAGAAATAACGCTATTAATTAAGGTTGTTAGATTCCATGATGTTGCTAGAAGATGCTGAGCTTGAATTGTTTTTCCGCGCTAACACAAACACACATATGTACAGGCAATTTATATTTTAAATATCAATGAATCATAACTCGTGATAATTAAAAATGCACATTCATATATGTATAACCATGAGGAAACAAAATGTATACGCACCAATATTTTGCTCCAGGAAAGGGAGGCTTATTTACAATGGGTTTTTGACAGAAGACCATTCCCAACAGGCAAGAATTAGACAGACAGAATGGTACCGGGTCATTAGAAATAGACTTTGGCAAGCATATCATGTTAGAATATTGACAAATTGCCAATTTGCCCTAGATTTGGGATTAAGACCCAGAAACAACAACAAAAGTTAAATTAAGTCAGTCCGCCGCTTTCCCTTGGATTAGAAACATTGATATGTGCATTAAAAATTATGTTTTCTGTTAATAAGTTGGTTGATCATGTTTCAAACACAGGTGAAAAGCTGGGTTTGATATTGTATTTCTGAAAAATAAGTCAGAAGTTAAGAGAATATTTTCATCAAGAACACATATCTGATCATAGTGATTACAGACAAAATGACTGCTTCAATGTTAATATATGGTGGTTGATGAGTACCGTTTTGTACCTTTGTTGGATCTTACTATCACTGTCGTGGCGCAGCCTTTTTCTCTTATAGTGACACCCAGATTATTACAGATTGGGGGAAGTATACAAGGGGTCCCGAGTGGAACCAATCTTAATCTTAATCGAACTCCACTGATATATCGTTGCTATTATCATGGTCTATAAGTTTAATGATGATTACTTAATAACTGCTGATGCTTGAGTGTAAACTAAGTAAAATTCTGGCATTTTGTATAATTCAAGGGCCATAACTACTGACCGAATTGTCCGCTTACAGCCATAATCAAACATGGCTGAGAGATTATGACAAATACCATTGTCATAAGTTTTAAAGATGATTGCTTAAGAAATAAAGATGTTGGAGTGTAAACAAAGTGAAATCTAGCAATTTATCATATGAATAAGGACAAACCTCCAGACTTAATTGTCCGATATCAGGCATAATTGGACTTAGAGGAGAAATTATTGCTATTAATACTGTCATGAAGTTTAAAGATAATTGCTTAAGAAATGAAGATACTAGATTGAACATGTAGTGAAATCTGCCTTTTAATTATTATTATTATAAAGGGGTATAACTGTAGACCTTATCAGCAGAAATAAGCCTTAATCGAACTTGGGCGAGATATGATAGAAATAAACATATTTCAAGCACAGATTCAATTCTTCCTTACATTATTTCATTCTGTAGACAATAAATAGCCGCATTATACTGACATAGCCAATATGTCCAGTACATGTGAAAAAAATCTAACTCCAAGTTTCATACTTAAGTTAAATCTTAATTATTTTATGACCACTGGATAACATGTATACAGTAAGGCAGTGAAGGCAACTGAATATTGGCCTTTATCTGGAGGCGACTGTTATTCAGAGGTTAAATTCTCCATAATTGCAGTGCTGTGAAATAATCATACGCTTTTATTCAAATGTTGGCTGTAATGCGCTCATACGTGTTTGATTGAAGGTATGTTAATCTCTTTCAACATTTCCTTGGTTTGACCAGTACGTTGCGCCTGGAAAGGTCATGAAAAATTCTTGCCCAAATAGGGGTTCGAACACAAAACCTTTGGATCCGCAGTCGTGTTTATTACCCCTGGGCCATGGCGCCATAAGTTAGATTCATAGGTTTAATTTATTTTATAAGATTTATTGATAAACATAGGGTAATAATAAATATGCAGAAAATCTAGTGACTGTGACAAATATTGGTTGTAGGATTTACCATTTTAAGAACAAAATATTAAATATAATCGACATAAACAAACATTACAGCTTGTGAAGAAATAATACACACAAGATGACAAGCGAGAAAAAGTCAATTAACACCGCTGAACCAAGGAGTAAGATTGATGTAACACTTGTTCTGTCCTTGAAAATGTTATATGGCGTATATTAATTTTTCATCATGACGCATCTAATTAGACCCTCACTCTGAAACAATGGTATATCAGTAAATAAATTAATAGATATAAATGCTTGAACGTCGTATGAAACAACGATTTTGATTGGCCCTTTTGTAATGATCCAATGAATGACTCTGGTCATCATTTAATGATTCCCAGCATTCAATAACAGAGTCATACTTAAAGTCACTGCACTAAATCTAGAAGTTGCTGTGGGGCGTATTCAGTTATATGTTGGTCAGGCCCGTGAATGATGAGGTCTTGAAAAAGTAAAAATGGATTGTGTCATAAAAACTATTCTGGTACTACTCATTACGACTAGTTTTAAAAGTAAGTTATTATCTTTGTTTTTGTTCTTCTCTTATTTCTTTAAAGCGAGGGGTATAATGGCCATTATTATGACCAAGTAAATTGTAATTACTATATGATAAACATCACTACTGATTATCACCTTCATCAATATCACTGATGGTACAAAACAATTGGTATTAATATGCAAGAAGTTACCAATGGTTATTTTTATTTAAATGATGTTGATTATGTCGCGGCAACTGCGATTGAGGCATTGTTACACCGTATATAGCTCACGTCGTACACAGCTTACGCGTGAGCTGTATACGTCGACTAAAAAAAAGGATACAGCTTACACCGAATACAGCTCACCGTAAAAAACAGCAGCAGAATCATCTTCCTCATCAACACAGTGTTGCGAATTCATGTAGTTGTAGTTGTTGTTGCTGTCATTGCACAGCCATTTAATATAATGATATTTCAACTACATGAAACTTTATGCTTTTCAAGTATCTTCTCCGGCTATCATGTCACTTGTGTACATGTACGACCTAATACCGCAGTCCGGCAACAACACTATATTAGTCTCATTTAGTCAAAAGTTACCATATGACTGAAATAATGTTGGCGGGACATTTAATCCAGCAAACAAACAAACTACCGCTACGACGAAGATTATGATAGTGTTAATGTCGATCAAATATAATCACAATTATGTTTAATACTGGTTACCAACCATATGAGCTACATATATATACGTTAAAATAAAGGACCTATTTCAAAGGTGTATGCCTATATCCAACGGATATAGCTTACGTAAGTTGTATACGTTGTCAAGCAACGAATATAGCTCACCCTAAGCTGTATACGTTGTCAACCGAAGTATAATCTCACACGTAAGCTATATACGGCGTAACAAGGCATATATATTTTCGACCTATGCTTCCGTTCGTTCTTTCGTCTGTCTGTCACACCTCAGGTTTAACTTTCCGTTTATACTTTTTTCTATGAAGATGACTTCCCATTCGTATGAACTTGGTACATCATGATATCAACTATTTGATATTCATGCAATTTTATCGCTGTGACCTACATGGTTATTTTTTCTGCCTCAGTTTTTTTTATTGCGTTTAGGCTTATTCTTGGAGATTACTTCACATCCATATGAAACTTTGTTAACATTTCAACCTGATATCAACTACATTTATTTTCTATTTATCTAATTTTTATGCCTGAGATCTTTATTTCACAGTTGAATGAACATGGTAAAATTCATTTTACTGGTTTATGTTTGATTTTAAGCTTTTTTCTATGAAAATGACTTCACCTCATTATGAAACCTGACTGGTAAAAACGCACCAATCAAAGCCAATCGCATAATGCGCCGAGAGACTGTTGAGACTGTCGGCAGGATTTACAGATGAAATGGCTATAATTCTACAAAACTCATTTGACACACTGACACTCGTAGACTTGTACTGCACCTGTACTGTGAAATCATTAATTTTCATGGGACATCATTTTCGTTAATTTCGTGGAAGTGTTTTTTCACGAAAAAATAATTCCCACGAGAATTTGTCTCTTATATAGACCAAGCGTTTTCTAGAACAAAGATCCACGAATAAATGTTCCCACGAAATTTCCTTAGGTACATAATCAACGAAATTTAATGTCAACGAAAATTAATGATTTAACAGCATTACCTCGATAACGCTGAAGATCTTCAAAGCGTTTGATTTTCTCTGGGCGTTAAAAATATGGGCGAGAGTTTCAATCATGCGCTGGGCGTTTTCTATTTCTAACCTGTGCGCTCCCCACCCCGCCCCCCTCTGCTTAGCATAAAAAACGCAGTTCTATCCGAGTGTGTTTCTCTACCTAAATTCCAAACCAACAACATTACTCCATCTTATATATTGTTTAGAAACGAGATCCATATTGATACTTTTCAATAATCATGTTATGCTTCAATGTGCTCTCTGTCTTTGTTATAAATCAAAGCGCCGATAGCGCTGAGAGAACAGGGTTTTTAATATGATGATGTCGCATTTCTTTTGTTTATGAAAGTGAGGATCAAATGCCAAATGAACCCAATGTTATAAACTCACTTTTACATTGCTTAAACAAGGTCTTTAAAAAAGATAAACACACAATTTGTCTCAATGGATTACTAACAATAAACATATCGCCATTCTTACTCTCCCCGTTTCCCTTCCCAACAGTCTGTAAGATTATATGATTACAGAATATGTAATCTAAAACAATAAACTTTCTGTCAGGGATTTGAATTACATGTATTTTTTTTGTATGTCTTATGTTACAAAAGTAATTAAAAAAGTAAAAAAAAGTTACTCGACTGAGACTCGAATCTACAACCTTTGCTATGCCGAACAGACTACGCTATTTCGACAACTTGTTTCGCTATCGCTGGAAATTACAGCCAGTCATGGTTCGAAATATCTGCCAATTTTTTGCGTACTTTGTTTTTTCGTTACAGTTTATTTAACACGTTATCTTCAGCATCGATTTTTGACACATTTTATTCAGTTTTGACTTCCATATCGCAATCGTACTGAAATAGACATGAAGATTGTCACAATTTAGTGATAAATAACAATTTTCTTACTTTTTTTCTCTGTGTAGTAAAACAGAGGGAAATCAAGCAACCCTGTTAAAAAAACTTGATAGTTTTCTACAATGTCGATATGGTTATTCATATATTCATTACATACGTTTGATTTTCAATTACCAAGAGAAACCCAATCTAAAACACTGGTATGTTTTAATACATGTACCGTTATAATTGATATAAAAATGCACAAACGTCGTTATACAAAAAGTGAAGAGGTAACCATGCTCAATTATGCTGATTTTAATGAAACCTTTAATGTTTTTGCCACAGTCTAACCAGTATCTAGAATAATGTTTACATATATTTCTGTACTATTGATTAAAGTATACCTATACTGTTTCTTGGGATATAAGAAGGATAAGTGTTACTCTCAACAAATACTCTGCTTTATGTGCCGGGTTTTCAAATAGAAGGAAAAAAACAACATCTAGATCTTGAACAGCCATCACCTTTAAATGAACGGTCTAAGATTTTACTTATCCGTACAGCTTGGCTAACTGACCGGTAAACAAATTCGCTTTCACACGCGCACATTTCTTTTTCTCATATTTCGAAACAATATCATGAGGTAAGGTTAAGGTAGCTCCAGAACTGTTTGGCACAGTGTCAGATTAATGTGACTGAGTGTGGTATCACGCCACTTGTCTACGGTGTGTCACTGTTCTAATATCACACTGTGATATTAGAAACAGAACAGAGCATACTTTTATTTTTAACTTTTTACATTTGCACATCGTCGTACCATATTACAAAATATAAAACGTAGTATACATTGGCCACATTGATTAATTTAGTACATATTGATGGAAATAGTATATACTTAAATACATAACTAGGGGCCGCCGTTGTCGAGCGGTTACTGTCGTCGACTACAAATCTCTCATCCCCTCGCCGCTGTGGGTTCGAATCCCGGTAGGGACTTCGGATTTTCTTTTGAGGAAGCCTTCCAGCTGGCTTGAGGTAGGTCGGTGGTTCGGGGTCTTCCTTCACCTGTAATTAGCTGGACGTCGCTATATGATTGAAATACTATCGCAGCGACGATAAACCCAATACAACAACAACATACATAACTATTTAAGATTAATTATTTGCAAAGAAAACAATATCAGCAATATTAGAGAATGAACTCATCCTTCATCTGTCATGATGTTTCTCAAACACATTTAATTATTAATTCAAAAACGCTCAAGTTTAATAAGAGATTACTTATCTTTGGAATTTAACATAATTAACATTAACCCTCGCCTCTCCATCACGCAATAATCATTTAACAGAACCATGTTGAATGAAAAAATAAATGAATAAACAACACAAACCAACCACATGCACTCCTCAACTTTACAATAAGAATCCAAACAAGCCGTCTGCTACCTTTTTTTATAGGCTATCATTGTATATGTATTACAGTAGATGGATCTGCCGTTCCATGTCCAGGATGTAAGGATTCCTGTAAGAATGGGACAAGTATATGCTCTACTTCTGTATGCGAGGATACTTCAGGCAGCACCCTGGTAATTCCACGTGTCAGAGATGTTCGAGTCATTGTCAAAGTTGCATATCGTTGACAAACTGCAGTAAGTGTATAGACGGTCGATGGGGTGACACTTGTAACAATTTTTGTCCAAGTAACTGCACAGCTTGTAAATCGCCTACGCACTGCACTCGGTGTCGGGATGGTTACTGTGGAATAGGATGTAACCAAACTTGCCCAACCAATTGCAAAACATGTACGTCATTAACGTTGTGTACCAAGTGTCGGGACGGCTTCTGGGGAGATCTATGTAACAAGATGTGTTCGAATGGCTGCAAGGGTGACACCTGTCATCAAATGTATGGAGGATGTACCTCTTGTAAAAATGGATATTTCTCTGCTATTGGTGCCAATAATGAACTAACATGTCAATCATGCAATATAGGAGGTTGTCTCCACTGTAGAAATGAAGGTACATGTGAGGAATGTGAAATCGGTTGGCATGGTGCCTTATGTGACCAAAAGTGTTCCCTCAGATGTCTAAATAGAAACTGCACAATCAATGGAGAGTGTATTTGCAAAATTGGACATTATAAGACATATCATGAATTATCCTCTATAAAACATTATGATTGTCACAAGTGTCCAAAGAGTTGCACACAGTGTGTATCAGATACAAACTGCAGTGAGTGTAAACCCGGATATTGGAATCAAGATTGCAGTAAGAATTGTTCCTATAGATGTGATGGTCAATCTTGTGATCAAACCACCGGTCAGTGTATCAGTGGGTGTAAGACGGGTCTTTTAACTCTGGAAAACGGAACCTGTATTGATTGCAGCAGTGCATGCGCCAAGTGCACTTCCGGTTCAGCATGCAAGCTATGTCACGAGAATGGAGCTTGTGACGATTGGGGTATGTTTGTCTATATTATTATATTACATTTAACATAATTAGAAAACCGAATACATCGCTAAATTGTGATTATGTTGTCCCTTGTCCAATGCCTTCATTAACAGGCAGACAACTTCAGAACTACAGAGCCGATTAGATATTAATGGAACGTCTTTCCCAATTGACGTTAAAAAAGAAATTAGTTAAAGAAAATAGTATGAATATTAAGAACTGTGTAGTTCCAGGAAACAATGACGAGTTTCGATGGCTGATGTTTGTACTCATCGGTCTGGCAGTTTTGGCAATGTTCTTCATCTTCTTCATAGCTATTCTGATGGCACGGTCATTTCTATGGTAATATTTATATAATCTTAAATTGTTATGTGCGGGATTAGTTCTCTTAAATTTTATATAAACGCATTTTGCTTTTTTTTGTTGTTGTTGTTGTTCTAATATTTATTTTTAAGCACAAACATTAATGAATAAACCCACGGAGTTACCTATGACACAACACCTATCATTCGCTGGGGTTTCTAATGTCCTTTCACCCCAATGCGCTCTCTATCACCAAAATTAAAGTTATATAATATTGTCTGACATTTTGAACAATTTTATCCATGAATGAGCTATATATTCTTTTTAAATGAGCATTGTTTTCAATCATTAGTGCAAAGAGTACTCCCAGTGCCGTAGAGGGAAAGTTATTCAGAAGAAGAAAAAGCAGAGGTAAAATAAATAAAATAAACACAAGTCATTCATTTATATAAAAAGTGTATTTGTAGAACAAATCACACTACACACCTAAGATAACACAAGTTCTACGATATATGCCTTTGAACCAGATTTATTGTGTTTAAATATAAAATAAAAATACAGTGGGATCTCTCTAAACCGCACAAGGCCCGGACCAGTTGAAATGTCCGGTTTTCAGAGGTGTGCATTTTTTCCATGAGTAGAAGACGACCAGCACACTTTCTGATGTAAAAAACAACGCCTTATTCAAGTGCGATCATACGGTATTAAACAAAACTTTAATACTTATTACTCTCAAAACACGACACGACCTACAAACACATGATAAAATTTGGCAGTCTTCAGAAATAAAAAACATTCGGTATATTTTTTTTTGTTTTGTTTGTTTGTTTTTTTTGTTGTTTTTTTTTTTGGTCATGAAAAACTATGTTCTTTTTTTAATGCCGTGTTTACGGTTTTAAGAAGTGAAGTAAATAAGTACAATTTATCTTATTATAAAGAAATTTTCGTCTTGTATTCGGAATTAAGAGGTTCCGGTTAAGAGAGTGATTTCGATATAGAATATATAGGCAAAAAAATTATGCGGTTCAGAGAGTATTCCGCTTTACAGAGGATGCGGTTTTGTTATAAGATAATATTAATAAAGATTTAAAAACAAAATACATGCAGAGATATTACAGGTTTTATAAAAGATTGAGTTGTCGCAACCACCGATGTTGCAACTGCTACCTATAACGATAAATTATTCGTCCATGATATTTTATCAATAACGCCTGGTGTACGACATTAAAATTACTTCATATGTGTCATAAAAAAAGATGCAGTAATATACATGAAAATATGCTTGTCAGAATTCAAATCCGCAATTCGAGGAAGTGCTAGGAAAGTGACCGGTCGTGCCCGCGGGACATCCGATGGGGAGATGAGCATGTATTCAACTCCTCCCCTACCAAGTCGTACAGTGGCATTAGAGGATCTGGATGACGGGGGTCCGAGCAGTGTTGAAATTCCCTTAGGTGAGGGCGAATGCATGTATTGACTTATTTAAACATGGTTAATTCGTAAGAAATAATTGGTAGAAAGGAATACATGAGCATGTTTATTAAGTCATTGTTGATACAATTTGAGGAATGTCTATTTGTCTAAGGTATGTATGAGTTAATATATTCTTCTAATTGTGAATTACAAACATGCCGAATTTTTCATGAAAATAAATGTATGTGTGAGACAGAAAACTATGACAGGAACATGCATTGGTAACTCACTAGACATGTTTCAAGCAAATAATTTCAGTAGTTTTATTAATATATATTTATTCCACTCACTTGCCATATAATAGTGGTACAGAACCACAACCAGTCACATTGTCCAAGCAATGGCACAATCAGCCCATGAGTTGTCCTCATATGCTGGACATTTATATACATATTTTTAACGATGTTGGTATGTTCCGGCATGTGAATGTTACAGAAGACGATGAGCGTCTCTACTACAACACCACGGCTCTACACAGAAACCTGATTCCAATTTTAGAACTCCGGCAAAAGGTTGCGGCGATGTCAAAAACCGACTTCCTTAATGAGTTTATGGTAAGTCTGTTCGTTATGAAATGAAAAACTTTTTATCTTTATAACTGTATTGTTGAATAAAATGCAATTGGAGTTTTATTTTCCTGACTAATGGATCAAACCCGTAGGCTAGCTTGTATAACAATTAACGTATTATTGTATCAACCCTATTTCGGTACAAGCCGGGAAATCAAGGAAACATTTACACTGGTGCACATCAATGATGTGAGATGATGTAAACATACTATATATCATTCATACTTGTCCGAAATAGAAAATAAATCATTTTGACACTAACATGCGTTTGTAATGTTCATAACCAATTCTGGTAAAAATTAACCAAGGTGTTTTAGCACCACAGTGCGTTCTGTATATATAACGCATTTTGTAAATGGCACTTAAATCAGTTTGAAACCATAGTACGTTCCTACAAAGCCCGAAATTGTACAAATATTCAATTTAAAATACACGTGTTGTATCTTTTTTTTCTTATCAATAGAAATATACTGGTAAAGAATATGTTCTCATTCACAATGACTATGTCATGATGTATTTTCAACAAAATATAATCTGTGCTGGGAAAAAGTTCGAGTTTTAGGGAGTAAAAGATATACTTAAAACAATTATTTTTTTAATTATGGTTCGCTATTTGATTGCTAATTCATCACATTATATTTTGTAATAATAAAGCGCGTGTGCCATTGCTTGTACATATATCCTAGAATAACGTCAAGTTTCTTTCAGCGGTTGCCAAGTGGACTCGTTCGGGCCTATGGAGACGCCTTGAAACCTGAAAATGACCACAAGAATAGATATCTGGACATCTACCCATGTAATAATAATACTTATAATAATAATGATAGTAAAGTGCAGTAAAAAACTACACATACTTCCTCATAACTAGGATCAACTCACTATAAGGACCACCTGTTAGTAATCTTATTTGCAAGACATCTTTAACCTATCTTCTGATGGATGTAGTTTAATTCTTAGAATATTTCATTATTTAGACTATATACCATAGTCCTTATGCTTGTCTGATGATAATGCTATATTGTTGATGATGATGTTGGGGATGGTGATGAAAGCGATGGCGTTGATGAAGATGGAGGTAATGATAAGGGTTGTAAAGATGATAATTATGATGATGGTCGTGGTGTTGATTATTATGATGATTAGGGTAATGATGATGGTGGAGGCGGTTATGATTATGATGATAGTGATGATGATGATGAATGCGGTTGCGGTGATGAGGATTGCGTTGTTGCTGCTTCTAATGATGTTTTTGCGAATTAATGATGATAATAGTAAACATTGACATTGACCGATTTACAACTAGATTTCAGAACAAAAGTTATTCTAGGAGTGTTTGATTTCTTCTTATTGTTCTTTTGCTGATATTTACCGTCACTGCAAACGTATTTAAGTTAGCTAAGCAGGCGCCTAACCAGGTATAGGCACCATCGTCAATGCGTACAATTCGTCAGAAAAAAAATGCAGAGTAAAAACGTCATACTAAATGCCATACTAAACACTGAAATATTTTTAAAATCATATGTCTCCTGATCTACAAAATGTAGGTTTAGGCTAGGAACATGGACCACGTTCATTTTGCATACAAATCAAATTCGCCAAGGTAGGCCCCTACTATGTACAGATTGGGAAAGACGTATGCAAAACCACCTATTTACCTCAAGCTATTTGGAAGGCTTCCTAACATGAAAAAAGTTAATCTGCAAGGACTAGAACTGCCAGCAGTGGGGGGCTAAGGGCAGACTCTTTATAACTTGCTCGCATGCAAATAAATCAGAGTCATATAAAAAAGTAACGTCAGCTACTCCACGCCGTATCTATGCCCTTAATATACTATTCATACATACAACATACCTATACTACATGTCCACATTTTCACAATCGTGTGGGTTCAAGTCAAAGTCTGGTCACTTGAAAGTTTAACAAAGGGATGCCTCCAAGTTGACTGGTTATTGGTCGGTTGATCAACTATGCCTTCCCTATTCACTTGGGGTTTACTTCAACCTGTATTTAACATGATTTTTATATGTACCGATGATAAAATCAAATCTGAAATCAGTAGCAATCTGTTTATATTTGATATAACAGCAACTATAACACTATTTAACGTTTATTCACAGTTGACGCCACGAGAGTGAGACTAAAGGATGGACCCGGGGACTATATCAATGCCAGTCACGTTGAAGTATGTGATGACAACCAGGCACCCGTACTATAGTCCGTTTCAATTAAAGAAACAAAAAAAAACTTGATAAGCATAATACATTATTTTAGTTACGATGGAGCATGTTAACACCTATTCCTGAATATACCGCACTACTTTTGAACTTAAACATCAATCTTTCGGAAGAAGAAAATAAAATAGTTCCTTCTTTATTCAGATTACAACGAAACAAACAAAAAATCTTCACTGTTAAACTGCGGGAGTTTATTTCAAATGCTAAAGCTTTCCATGCGTGTGGAAAAAAGTAAATATATCGTGTTTTGGCCGAAATTTAATTGTCTGCTGTATATTCTGTGGTGATAGAACTTGAGGTCCGGTCTATATCTTAAATTCTTATACATAAATTCATGCATTTACTATGTGTACACAGTTTTTATACCCAAGACAGATCCTCCACCCCTCAACCGGAATATGCAGCATGCATAACATAACAATAATTTTTTCTCAAATGTCCATGTGCACGAAAGTATTTACCAGTACATCATTTTCAAAACCTCCTTCGATTTGTAAGTAAATTATTAGGCATTGATGTTTATAAAATAAAAAAATTTTGTATATATACCTTATATCAGTAAGTACGGTATATTCAGGGAATGTTATTATCTCAAAACTGTATCTATAGTAAGTAGGACATTCGATTGCAGCTAAGTATATAGATATCGCATATATGTACTGTATACCTTTGATAATAAAACCAAACTATATTGTCGTAATAATGAGGTAGTCAGATTTTGTATCAATATTTCAATTGCTCTAATAAAACCTATCCTTTGAAGGTTTTACTGTACTTCTTAACCACTGTTACAACAACTTCTACACTTATATTATATGTTATGTTTTCCATGTAGGGTCACAGCAATCCAAACGCCTATATTGCAGCTCTTGGTAAGTTGGTTATGCATGTTTGTAGTTCAATTGAGATTATGCATTTACGATTAAGATGTATTTTCATATTTTAAAACACATGATAAATTACACAACATTCTAAGTATTAACTTTGACATTTATGGTGATGAAATAGTTCATTATGATAATAATACTGATGATAACATTGCTGCTGTTGATGATGATGATGTTGCAGGGCCCACACAGGCTAACAGTGAGGGCTACTCTCTGTTCTGGAGGATGGTGTGGCAAGAGAAAGTGGAAGTGATCGTTATGCTGACTAATCTCATGGAGGGATCGGTAAATTTACATTTCTTATTATCTATTTTGAAATTAAAGTAGGGCAAATGTTTGACAGAAAAGGAACAATGCTTATACTGAATGCATATAAAAAGAGCTAGGCATAGTGAGCTTCCTTGTTTGTTTGTTTGTTGCTGTTGTTTTTTTCGTTGAGAAAGTTAAGAATATTTTAATTTGTTCAATCTTCTAGTAGTTACAATAATAGTATTTATTTCAGCATAACGTGTGTATATAAATAACTTTTCTAGATGGAATACTAAGGAATATCAAAATCACAGTGTGAGCGATATAGGTTTAGCGGAACTACTCTTTTTACTTATAAACCTAATAGTTACATTTTTCGTTAGCAATGAGCATTAAATAAAAAAGAAAAGTTGTTTGTTTTGAGTAGATATGGAATACATCTCATCTCGAGGTGATACAATTTTAACATTTTTCAAATATGAGAATTTTCTCTGAGATTATCCATACCCACTAAAAACATATAAATATTTTTTCTATATAAACAATACTTAATTCCAACCAGATGTTTGATTTTACTATGATGTAATCTTTCTAAATAACATCTATGATACGTTATGATTAAATGCCCCCGAAAAATTTAATTAACTTTATTGTACTAGACAATTCTTTCGTATGAATCAGAAATATGTAGAAACATATATTCGTTCCTCTTGGGCATTGTGTTTTGGGGGATAAGCTAAATCTTGCCTACTAATAAACCCAGTCTGATTGTGCTATTTCACAGACCATGAAATGTGAGAAGTACTGGCCCTCCGTCCAGTCCTCTGTTCACTATGGAGACGTCACCGTCGAGGGCTTGACTGAGTCGAAAAATGACGAATACGTGGTTAGGGAGTTTGCCGTTTCCAAGGTACGAAACTCACCTTGATGACGTTTTCTAGATTGTTTTCTTGTTTATAGTTTGATAACCTCAGTACGACCACTGTACCATGTTTCATCTTGACAGCGGTGTATTCTTTTATTATTTTACGAGATAACATAATAAACATAAGATTATATACATTGATAAACAATAAATCGAACTCACAACCTGATAATCAGGCCATTTAAAATGTTAAGACCTGTTGATTGAATACCCACTCAATATCGCGTTATTGTCCAAATAAATACCGTACTGCAGGGTGACGAGAGACGGAAGTTGACACAGATGCACTTCACAGTATGGCCAGAAAAGAATGTTCCGAATAAGGAAAGGAGTCTGGTCGACTTCCGGGACAAGGTCAACAAGATACCACGTGACTACCAGCAACCAATCGTGGTCCACTGCAGGTAGATACTGAGGTCAAGATACAAGTGAATTGATTGACTAACCTAACTAGTTAAACTTGCTGCAATGGTTTTTAATCACACATCGAATTTAGGAATAATGATACGACTACAATATATATCTTGTACGTTAACTGATTGGACGACAGGTATCACGCCCCCAAAGAAGAACTTTTCTATTGGTGATTTTTCAAATTTAGATTTTAAGGCTTTATTATGTACATAAAAACTAGTCTTTCACATCGTTTTTTTAAGTTTGATGTGTAACCCTATAACCCATAACTACTACTGCTACCGCTACTCCTGATAATGTAACTTTTTCTACTACATGTACTATTCATAACCCTCTCTATGTTTACAGTGCTGGTATTGGACGGACCGGAACCTACATCGCCCTTGACATCCTGATGAAACAGGGGGCCGCCCAGAAGTCCGTGGACATCTTTGGCTGTGTGGCAGAACTAAGGGGTCAAAGGGTTAACCTTGTCCAGAATGAGGTCAGTGTCAGTCTCCTCACAATCTCTGAAACGAACGAAGGGGGGCATATTTGTCAGTGTTGTCTGAATGTAGTCGTTTTCCCCTATTTTCATGTTTTTATGTATTAGTGTGTTATTGTTTTTTGTTTATGCAGAGATTGGTTCTTTCATCGTTTACAACAGAGAGTTATTTATTCACTAAAACAGTCTCTCTTTTTTAGGTGCAGTATGAGTACATACACCGTGCTCTTGTGTATGGCCTTGGTCGTGACGTCATGTACGATAACGTCGACATCTACCAGAACGGCTAGTCGGCAATCGCTCGGTCTGTCATCGGCAAGAATGGTGGAAATAGATTAAACAGAGCTATGGAGACGGACAAATGTGACTTATACTACAGTTAGAACGACATTAGTGATGTAAACAGACACTTAAGCATTGCAAGGCAGCTCACTATATCACTTATATTCTCTAACAGAACAGGGAATAGAAAAAAGAAAAACTGGGAAAGAAATGTATTATGATGACAGAATAGGTGATGAAATGGATAAGATCATAATTGCCTAGGAAGTTATTTTTCCCATTAAACTATTCTTTAATATCGTGGAAATAAAAAAAGAAAGGTAATCTAGAAATGAAATATATCCCTGTAATATATACAAGTGTAAGAACAAACATTTTCGCTTTTTGCCACATAGCAACTCATTTACATTTTCACACAATAAAGCGTGAAAATAGGTAGAATAAGTAGAATCATAAAATCGACCCACTCAATCCCCCATTTTCTTTCGTGATGAGGGCTTCAATACAACTGTAAATATTTAAGTGTACAATGTTTAAGGTTTTATAAATATATAGTCAAACTTTTCATGAAATCATCAGTTCAAATGCCATTATCTATAAGCTCTAACAGTTGCAAATGAATTGAAAAAAAACTGAGTCAAAATCATTTTTTGATAACTTCTGCATATAATTTGTATGTCTTGTTTTTAGTCAAATGATCGTATATACATGCACTAACATAGTGTCTATTGTATCAAAAATGTAATGTTTTTTTTTATTTTTTTTGTTTTTTTTTTTTATTCCTTGTGACTTATTCACTTTCACGATAGCCATTGTTCTATTGTAAATTAAGATATAACTACGCCAAACAATGGATAACAGATGAAGTTTTAGATTCCGTATATTTTAAAATCTCATTCTCAACCAAACGTTGGTATTGGCGGATTAGTGATATTCATGACTATATTATATGCAAAATGAAATGTCACAAAATAAATACCAAGTTCTTGAATCGTGAAATTTAAGGAACCTCTGCAGTCCAGGGTTAAAGTTGATAGACTTTCCACCACTTAGATTGATGGTTCAAGCTTCTGGTCGGCATAGACTTCCTCCGCCTCTGTTGGACGTCACGTCGCTATTTTATGCACATACTGTTTTGGTAACCGTTAACATCAGAATAACATTACTATATATGTTCAATTATATAACTTCCCATATTATATATTTTCACAACATATATAGTTACATGTTCGTGCTTATTAAAGAAAATAATGTATGCCATCAACATCCGTATGCTCTTTCATTACATTGTGTGTATATATGTAAGTAAAGTATTATTATTTGGATGAAAAACTATACAACATGTACTGACAGTCTTTGATATGTTTCATTGTTATCATTTTTATCATCAGAATCATAAAATTGTTTGTCAACGTTGATAAAACCTCATTCAAATACCGTCACCTCTCTTCTCAGACCACAAATTGAAAGACTTCTTTCCCATATTTACTCTGTTTATTTAATACTTAGACCACCTCTTTAAAGACCGATTGAGCGCTATATTTAGTAATATTATTGGGGTATCAATATGTTATGTATTCCAGATGTGTTGTCTCGAATGGCTATGGTATTTGAAAAATCGCATCACTAATTTTTCTTTTGGACAAAATGAACATTGTCTGATTCAATCTTCTGAGCATTCGCATTTTTATCGACGTAAAAGCCATAAGACGTGTCTTTATTGACCGAATGTCTGAAAATTCGCGATTTTGGTTATCGTGATTCAACATGTGCATTCAGCTTAATTCATTTATAACACACAGCTTGTTATACTGATATTCAGAAACAATCGTATTTGTTTCACAGGCCTCCTATTTAAAACAGGTTTAACTCCAAACCGATTTTTTGTTCAGTTTGTTTATTGAGCCAGTTTATAGTTAGATATAGTTGTAATACAGTAACCCCCTTTAAAGTATTGTTAATAGGTATACCCATTAAATTAGGTATGTATATCATACAGTTTGAGATAATACTTTAAAGTGTCTGGTGTTTAGAAAAAGTTAACTAATATGTGTATTCAGCAAAATTAAACGTTATCTAACTTTTATTTTTGATATTTTACACTAAAAACTTTGATATCGAAAAACCTTTATTTTTGTTCATCTTGGCTTGGGGGCCATATTGTAATACAAACTGACATAATGTATCCTAAAGCAAAGGTGACTTATATAAACTAAACACACCGGTAAACAGTTTCATTATTCTTTACCTTCATTACATTATTCTTTATAGTTTTGATGTCAAATATGTATGTAATAATTTTTACACATTCACATTCAACTAAATATCCAATATCCTTTGTAAATATACTAAAATAACTTGTGTAATATATATTTTTCTGAGCCTTAATGACCCTTTAAATCAGAAAGCACTAGTTCATTCAAAACTTTGAGTTAAGTGAAAAAAAAAATCAATTTTACATCTTTCATGAAACGCAGATCCAGTATAAAATCCAGGACTCGTAGTTGTATATTTATAGTAGAAGATAAATTATATGTTACATCTTTATACGATTTTATGGATTAAGTGCTATCAAATTAATCACGACAGAATAAAGGTATTTTATCTTAAATATATGTTGTTAGAATAGTTCATTCTCTGTATTATATTTTCTAACTGGTTGTCTGGTTTTGAGAACTGTTAAATTTCCTAGTACTGTTTTTTGGGGGGAGGGGGGGGGGGTCGAAATATTCAAATTAGCGTTAATGGGGATGCTAGAATCAGTTGTGCGACTTCTGTAAATAATGCATATTTTGCTTAATGTTTCACCGGAGTCTGCCAATATGGCATCAAACATGGCCTTCAAAAGTATTTAACCCGGTCCTGTTGCGAATCCTGTGCTAATATATGTCTTGCCATTTACCTGATTTCCCTTTGTTATAAATGGTTTTACTTGCATAGATGTTTATGTTTATTTCAAGTTGATGTTCACTATTTCATTTATCTATTAAAACAATCGTGGTGTATATCTTTTGAAATAGATTGTCAGTCAGTGAATTCGTGTTTTGCTCTTTTTATTCAGTTAATATACGTGTATCAGTCTTTGTAATATGATTGATTGATTTATTGGTTGATTGATATTTTGAGTTTACCGTCACTACGACAGTATTTCAGTCATATAGCGACGTTCAGTTAATAGCATATGGAGGAAGACCCCGAAAGTACCGAGACATAACCATCGACCTACCAGAAGCTGGAAGGCTGTATTTGTAAAAACTTATGGGTCAATATTCCAAAATATCGAATACTTTGTACTGTTTCATTTCTGACGAAATTTGGAACAGCTGTACTCGACTGTGTACTCTTAGCACATAAGCACTCACATTACAGAATGTTTATGTATTTTATACACGGGGATATTGCAACTACACTTTTACTGACAACAAGAGAATCGGTAGAACCGATGGATGCTCCCCGAAAAAATGCTAAATAACAAAGGGCAATAACTCCAAAATTATGCAAAACAGAGTTGTGGTTCTTGTACACTGTACTCCCCCGCATTGTGATCTATCTACCTATGAAGTTTCATGTTGATACCTCTTTAAACTTTTTGTGCTATGCTCCAGACATAATTTAAGTATGAAAAAAACAAAGGGTAATAACTCCAAAATTATGCAAAACAGAGTTGCAGTCTTTTTACACTTCACTTCTCCTCTTTGAGATCATATATATCAATGTAGTTTCATGTTGATACCTCTTATAGTTTTTGTGTTATGCTCAGGACAAAATTTAAGTATGAAAAATAAGAAAGGGCAATAACTCCAAAATTATGTAAAACAGAGTTGCGATTCTTGTACACTGCACGTCTCCTCATTGAGATCTATCTATCAATGTAGTTTTATGCTGATACCTCTTATAGTTTTTGTACTTTGCTCCGGACAAAATTTAAGTATGAAAAATAAGAAAGGGCAATAACTCCAAAATTATGCAAAACAGAGTTGCGATTCTTGTACACTGCACTTCTCCTCATTGAGATCTATCTACCTATGAAGTTTCATGTCGATAACTCTTATAGTTTTTGTGTTATGCTCCGGACAAAATTATGACGGACGGACAAAGCGGCAACTATATGCTCTCCCTTCGAGGAGCATAATAACACGGATTACCTATGCCCATTGCAGTCTCCTTTAATAAATTCAAGCAAAGAACTAAATGTGTTCAGCTACAACTTTGTAACACGTCAATATGATGATCATTGAGAGAAATAAAAATAAAATTGATGAGCGAACGTTCAAATGGACACATCTTAATTGTAAATTTATTTTTGGACCATATAAGACGAGTTGTGAACATCCTTAGTTATGATTTAAAGTGGTCCTTCCTAAAATATTGTCTATATTTGTAAACGTCTTAATCTTCCATTACAAATTAGAACAATATAATTACAAATTATATTATACAGCAAAATGCATCTCTTTCAAATTATGATTGTGGAGAAAATTAAGCAATAATACGTCTTATTCAGGTGCTAACTGTTAGTTGCCTCACGTTGATGGGATAATTTTCTATTTACAATGTTCGTCTCAGAGAAACACATTCGGGAAATGTGAGGTTTAGCCCCTTTAAACCTTGTTTTAAGACGTTTCAGTGTTTTTAAGAACAGATTTTTCTAAAGTTTTCCACATATGTACTTTAAGTAATTAAGAGATACATGAATTAACAAGAGGGCCATGATGGTCCTGAATTGCTCACCTGAGAAATATTGCCTTCATTGCCTTTTATAACACAGGCATACTGAATACAAATCCATGCAGAAGTACAGCAAAATAGTCATAATTTCACACAAAAACTGAACCTCTGGTCCAAATTTTGATGATTATAGCTGTAAAATCAAGTGACACCTAGGGTTGAACCAATTTTGACCAAAGATACATGATTTGAAAACTTGGTTCTGGTCTACAAGGCCATGATAAACACCAAATATCTAAACCCATAATCGTGGTTTCTGACAGGAAGATCTTTTAAAGACTCCCCTATATAAGTCTATGTAAAATAAAGTGACAATTCTGAACCAAGAGCCATGATTTGAATAAACTAGGTAGATATCTATACTACCATGTAACACACCAAATATCTAAACTCCCGGCCTTGTGGTTTCTGATAAGAAGATTTTTCTAGATTTTCCTATATAAGCCTATGTAAAATCAAGTGACCCTTTGGGTGGGGCCAATTTTGACCCCAGGACCATAATTTGAACAAATCTGGTAGATACTCATAAGGCCATGTTACAAACAAAATATCTTAACTCCAGACCTTGTGGTTTCTGAGGAGAGGATTTTTCTATTTTTTTCCTATATAAGCCTATGTAAAATCAAGTGACCCCTGGGGCGGAGCTAATTTTGACCCCAGGATCATTAATTTGCATTTTTAAAATCTATTTTTAGCTCCTGTGACCTACTTTTTCAACCAATCAAAATCATAGGGATGATTCCTGTGAAGATTGGTCAAAATCCATTTAGCGGTTTAGGAGGAGATGTTGTTTAAAGTAAATAGTTGACACCGGACGCACGCACGGACGACGGATGACGGGCGCCGAACAAAAGGCGATCACAATAGCTCACCACGTTGTGCTCAGGTGAGCTAAAAAAAGGAGCTTACCATGCATGTTTTAGAGATTAAGCTTATGGAAAAACATCACTCTCTGCTCAAATTTGTAGAAAAAATCAAGGCATTAAAATACTGAAATATATACAAAAAACTGCCCCAAAATGTGAATTTTTATGTATATATTTGTAAATAATAATCAACATTTGCATAAAAACACTAAAATTTGGCCTTTCTTATTATTTTCAATTTGGACATACTTCAACGTTTGACTATTTACCTTGGAACTTTAGTTCTAATTTGACTTTTATTCTATTGGTCAAAAATAACATTTTTTGCAAATAGAAATATGACATCGAATAGATTTTAATGGCAATCTTTTTAGACACTCTCTGTTTCTCTCTCCGAACTCCTTCTCCCTGCACCATCGCTACTTTATTTCTTTCTTTGTCCTTATATTAAAATATTACATGTATATGCTTATGTTTGAACATGAATGTTACAATGCCAAAGTATTGTTTAAATATTTGTGTTTTAATTAATTATGTCTGAACTGCACTTCTTGGATATATTTGTTTGATCTTACTCCAGGTGATGATAGCTTTTTTACAACGGGTTCCGTCTTAAGGAAGTTACGTTATGAACCATAACATTTCACAGAACAACAACTTATCAATCTTGAATATGTTTCTCCTTCTTCGGGAATTCCAAGCTATATAATAAAGATCACGTAAGGCTCACATCATTGAGCATAATGTAAGTCAAAAGTCTTTAAACTGAAATTCCAATTTGTTGATAAAGGATAGTCTACGGTTGATAGTGTTCTTTGCTGATCATACCAAAAACCAGCTGATTTAAAGGGGCTGATGAAATATGAGTATAATCTTGGTCAGGCTTGTGCCACCAATGTGCTACAAATTTCATCGGCTTTCAAAGTTTTTCGGTCTTTGTCAAAATTGCGTTTTACTCTGTAGGCATGCTGGGGTTTGTGATTTGTTGCTGACACAAGAAATCAGGATAAAGATGGTTACCAGGATACATCCCAGATCAATCTGTTTTACAAAGTGACTACTTCAAGGCCAAATTTGGTGATTGATGATTCTTGTGTTCTGTGGTTTTGATAAATAGAACATTAACCGTGACCCCAGTTTATCATCTCCTTGCAAAACAAAAGAACAATAGGCTGTGATTATATTTCCTGCTGTGACACACGGCTCAGTTTCATATGAGACAATGTGTCACATGACTGTCTTTAGATAAATATAAATTCTACATTG
This sequence comes from Solen grandis, assembly GCA_021229015.1. Classification (NCBI taxonomy): domain Eukaryota; kingdom Metazoa; phylum Mollusca; class Bivalvia; order Adapedonta; family Solenidae; genus Solen; species Solen grandis. Next base: position 29,900,621 of record CM037791.1, on the reverse strand, counting down.
GATTTTTCTTCTTTTTTTTTTATTGTTTGTGTAATAAGTGTGTGTGTGTGTGTGTGTGTGTGTGTGGAGGGGGAAGGGGAGTTGTGTCATGATCTAAAATAAAATCTAATGCATTTCCAAACATAGAACGCTTTGGTACTCAGCAATGTAACGATTACACAAGGCAGTTCTTCTTTGCTGATTTAATATACACGGAGATTCTCAGAACATTTTATGATTTGTAAGTTATTACTTGCTTTATGTGAATTTTCTTGGCATTTATTCATAAAATTTTGCAAAAAATTAAAATGTGATGAATTTTTTCTGAGCATTTGTTGATTTTCTTCACAGTTTTCATAACTTTTTTCATCTTATATTGATTTATGCTTTAATGGATTCGCCTGGAACAAAGTTGATTTTACACCTAAATATGTACTTGTAGTTGTGATATATGACTTTTTCAATAACTGCAATGATTTGTTTGATTTAGTTCACTTAGTCTGATTCAGGTCGTCTGTAATAATGGGAAGGTACTTCAGACTTGCAGTCCTCAGAACGAATGCGCCCGTGTACCGGTAGGCTAAAAGGCGAGATATTGATTCTACGGTGTCCAAGGATGAAAAGACCAACTATTGATTTTATTGATTTTCTTCAGGAAGATAAATTTTGTGGCGAATTTTTCGGACAAAATTCGAAATAGTTTTAAATGTTCGTGAAGTTAGCGGCATTGCGGCTTGGCGGCATGAACGTAGCGGCCTAGAGGCGTGAACTTAGCGACCTAGCGGCCTGAACATAACGGCATGGCGGCTGGACGGCTCGAACTTAGGAACCTAATAGTCCAGCTTTCTTATATCATTGATTCATGTTCTGAATAAATTCTTATGTTACAATGGTATAAGTATTTAAAATATGATTTCTTTTCATGTAAAATGATTAATTATCATGGATACTAAAGAACGCGATACTTCCATTTATTTTTTCGTATTTCATTAAGTCAAAGAAACTAAAAAAGACAAAATACACAGTACATATTAAACTTACTTTTTATGATTTTTCGGACATATTTTAATGTCTGTAAAGCGACGGAAAGACAGGCTGGTTGAATACTAAAGGACTAGCAGCCTTTTAGCTGATGAAGAATATGATAACAAGTTCAGATATGTACTTCGATGTGGAATAATGGTTAATTAGCATTTTTTCGAAATATTTTCAACCGTTATGCCGCTGAAAGCCTACAAGCTGCATGGCGGCGTGGAACTAAATATTGATTTATAAAAGATAATCTGATTGTTTATGAAGGAAAATTGTGTGAACCCATCAAAATATGCATTTTACTGCGGATTACGTGATTTTTAGCACACCTGAGCACAACGTGCTCAAGGTGAGCTTTTGTGATCGCCCTTCGTCCGGCGTCCGTCGTGCGACGTGCGTCGTCAACAATTTGGCTTGTTTAACACTCTAGAGGCCATATTTTAATGCCAATCTTCATGAAACTTGGTCAGAATGTTTGTCTCCATAAAATCATAGACAAGTTCGAATTTGGGTCATGTCGAATCAAAAAGAAGGTCACGAGGTCAAATCTAAGTGAAACCTTGTTAACACTCTAGAGGCCACATTTTTTGCCAAATCTTCATGAAACCTGGTCAGAACGTTTGTTCCCGGTAGGGACTTCGGGTTTTTCAAGTGAGGAAGCCTTCCAGCTGGCTTGCGGTAGGTCGGTGGTTCTTCCCGGGTACGTCTGTATACTCGGGGTCTTCCTCCACCTGTAATTAACTGGACGTCGCTATATGATTGAAATACTATCGCAGCGACGGTAAACCCCAATACAACAACAACAACAGAACGTTCATTTCCATAAATTCTTGGACAAGATCGAATTTGGGACATTGGCGTCAAAAAGTAGGTCACGGGGTCAAATCTCAGATTTTGTGATCGCCCTTCGTCCGGCGTTCGTCGTGCGACGTGCGTCGTCAACAATTTGGCTTGTTAACACTCTAGAGGCCACATTTTTGGCCAAATCTTCATGAAACCTGGTCAGAACGCTTGTTTCCATAAAATCTTTGACAAAGTTGAATTTGGGACATGTGGCGTCAAACAGTAGGTCACGAGGTCAAATCCTAGTAAACACTAACTCTAGAGGCCACATTTTTGGCCCAATCTTCATGATACTTGTCAAAAAGTAGGTCACAATGTCAAATCTTGATAAAACCTTGTTAACACTCTATAGGCCACATGAAACATGGTCAGAATGTTTTTCTCCATAAAAACTTGGACAAGTTCGAAATTGGGTCATGTTGGTGTCAAAAAGTAGGACAATATGAAAAACCCAACATATGTTGCTCATTTATAATCAGGTGGCGATTCTGGGCCATCATACCCTCTTGTTATATCTTTCTTTCAAAGATATATTGCCTCCGAAATGCCGCTGAAACACAGCTGGCGGCGTGGCTATCTGGAAAAAAAAATGATTTTGAAAACATCCCTTGATATCTATGGATGAAAACAGTATGAAACCCACTAAATATGAAATAAACAGTTGAATACATGAATTTTGATATCTTTCAGCGATATGTTTCCTCCGTAAGTTCGCGGAAATGCTGCTGGCGAGTATTCTAACAAAGTTAAATTTAAAAGAAATCTTATAATGACGAAAACTGTGTGAATCCCTCCAAATATCCATTTTACGGCGGAATAAATGTATAAAAACTCTGTAGTTATGTGTTCCTATTTAAAGATTAACCAGAATTATATCGTATATTGACTAAAGTGAAAACTAAGACCATTCATTACTACAATCTTATTGACTTATACAAATAAAACAAGTATGATGAACAAACAATATTCTTCACGTAAGATGTAGAAAGTCAAATATTAATGATATATACTGTATGAACATTTTAATTCTGTTACACATATCCCATTACATAGAACTAATAAAGGGCTTATCTTAAAATGTTACAAGAATACTAGTAATGCTATTTACGTACGGAAATTATTCAATGAAAAGGTTTTTCATCTCATTCTGTGTAGATTAATACATTATAGAATCATGTCAATGAGCGACGCTCTAAATGATGTCCTCAAAGAAAAGACGTATAATATCTCTCTATCCATTTTTGTGTCATGAAATATTTCCTCTTACATTGTAAAACTGTCATGTAATTTTCCCTTTTCAGTTTCATAAAATCTTACATGTTTTGTCATCAATATGTTGTAACCAATAACACTTCTAAATCAAAGAGGATCCCGGTGAAACGAAATGTATTTTTATAGATTCCACACGCAAATCTGTAAATTCAGATGATTTTAATTCGAACACTTTCGAAAAAACACGTAACAGACACGATTTGAAAATGTGTAATTGTTTACTCCCAACACACGTTTTATAACACGCTTAACTGTTTCAAGAAGACACGTGCTAAAGTGTATTGTATTAACATATGTTTTTTTTCGTGTTTTCGTCCTGACACGATTTTAAAACACAGAAAAGTCTAATGGTTTATTTCAAAACACTTTTATATACAACTTTCAGTTTATTCATACATGATTTGAAGAAATCACTTTGGTTAATTCTAACCTTGTACGACACTTTCGTCTAAAACGATAAAGATGAAATGAAATAAATCCGTCATCAACTAAGAGGAAGGCAATGTAGAGAAAGAAAAGTCAGTCATAAATGAACTTCACTTTAATGCATGAATACCAATTGTACAAACGCATGCATTCCATCTTTGCAAATTAATTACACAAAAAATTGACCAGTGAACTAACAATCAGAAGTATCACTGAAAGTGATAGAATAACCCCTCCCACATAATCCCACGTTTATGACTAGACTTGATTTCTATCAATCCTGTGACAAGACAGGATCTTTTGAGACGAAGTGCCCGCGGAAGGAAAGCGCGAGTGTAAGTGTGTGTGTGTGTGTGTGTGTGTGAGGGAGGGGGCGGGGGTATAATTGATATTGAAATCTGATTGCCCCTGATTTGACTGTCTTACATTCAAGAATATATTGCAAGCTTCAACTTATACGATTATATAACATTACATCAAGCATTATAAACCTTAATGATACAATCTTTAAGGTAATACAGTATTGACTGTCTGCAAATATGGACACAATTCGAAGCTAGAAATATTATGGGTCGATGAAGGTGATGCATACAAAATAAAAGCAATTTTCATTTTATAAAATAATATAAGCAAATATTCTATAAGTCACCATATAGGTCAAATAAAGAAGTCAGACTTTCAAAAATCTTTCTGGACGTTAGACCCTACAAAAAACAAAAAACAATAAACTTTCTGTAAAACCGCTCTGGTCTCTGTCATAGATTACCAAGTTTTGCGTAGAATCTGATAACAGCACGCTGCTCTAGAATTGTATCATCCTCCATCCTTGATGAACATATGCACAGGCGATTCATAAGAAATGACGTCATCAAGGATATTGCGGCTTCTTTATAATAGAAATTGACTAAAATCTCTAGAAAAGGGTTGCGGCAACATCTCAGATAAAGACCATTTTACATGTTCACAATAATATTAAACTGAAACAGATCATGCTACTGGTCACTAAAAGATTAACAACGTAACTAAACAATACAAGTCAATATTGCCCCATCCACCCCCTCTCTCCCCCTCTTTCTCTCAATTTCTGTCTCTTTCTCACCCCATAATTGTTTAAACTTGTTAGATTAATACCTTACGTACCATGCATACGTGTACAAATTTTCTTTACTGTTATTTGAAATGATTATCTATATACAGTTTGTAGTTACTTTAAAGTGAGAATTTGCGAGGTTTTGTTCACACGTCAGTTGATTTCTATGTTTTGAAAGTAATTCTGAAAGATTTTTTTTCTTCAATTATTATTTCATCTTGATTAGTAAATTCATTCCAAAACAAGAATACCAGGCACAAGTCACATGGTTTACTTATTTTACTGTTTCAAATTCTGACGGCATGATAAATTTCTTTATCTGCCAGTGATTCCGTCTACTGAGGCGTGACTATGATCTGATCATCCAAAATCTTCTTTAATATATGCTGAGTTTCATTTTTTATCTTTAATAAGGAAAAAAATATATTTAAATGTTCGCCCTGTGCAGAACTCCCTCTCTGGACAGTACCTAGAAAGAGCTACTGCAAGAAATAACGCTATTAATTAAGGTTGTTAGATTCCATGATGTTGCTAGAAGATGCTGTGCTTGATTTTTTTCCGCGCTAACACAAACACACATATGTACAGACAATTTATGTTTTAAATATCAATGAATCATAACTCGTGATAATTATAAATGCACGTGCATACATGTATAACCATAAGGAAACAAAAATGTATATTTTTACGTAAATTTTGATTATCTACACGTATGGATAAGATAGATCATACTGTTTAAAAAGAAAGAAATATATCGTGCCTAATTTCCTATTATTTTGTTTAAGGCTGACTATATAAACAATTGTAAGATCTATTTAAATAATTTCGCCGTATTTCCTATTTTATTTCCGCCCACATAAATTCCCTTTGATAATATCTAAATTACTCTTACTACTATTTATCTAGATCAAATATATCAAAATTACATAACATTTATATAATAAAATATGACATACCTTGTATATTTAATCGCAATTAATGTAGACTGCTCTCCCTCCCAACTCCTTAAATAAACATATCTTTAAATAAGTCAAATGTTCTATCAAACTTAGTTACGGCCCTTCCCCTGGATTAATACAATATTGCAGTAATGGGCAGGCGTGCTTTAGATAACATATGGGTGATTAATTCACACAAAAACATATAACAAGAGTATCAACACACATATGTTGATGATAACAAATCAAATGTCTAAAAGAGCCTTGCGAAAACAACCCGTATAAACACAAAGAACTCATACAGTTTAAACGTCTATAGTCCAATTAATTGAGGAAAAGAGCGAGGTCCAAACTCTTCCCCCGCTAATCGCTATACTCTTGCAATATCTGAGTTTAAGATCACCGTGGCCCACCGTATTTTGTGAAACTGCGTTCGATTATTTGCTCAGTACCCTATGCAAGCTAGTTATGTTTGTATCACTTTACAAATAAAAGCTGTTATCCAAAGTTCAAGACAAGAAAATGATGCTAATAAGAAATTGACAATGTGTTATGCCTTTTCTAAAGGGTATTAATTTTATTCATTATTTATAACAAATGTGTGTCCTCAAAGTTATCCATATTTAGAACATTTGGAACAGTGAATCAAAAGTTACATTAGCTCTTTGTAAATCAGCAACCGCCTTCCGAATGATATATGTGTCAATGCATTTTAATACGCACCAATGTTTTGCATTCCCAACAGGCAAGAATTAGACAGAATGGTACCTGGTCATTAGAAATAGACTTTGGCAAGCATATTATGTTAGGATATTGACAAATTGCCAATTTGCCCTAGATTTGGGATTAAGACCCAGAAACAACAACAAAAGTTAAATTAAGTCAGTCCGCCGCTCTCCCTTGGATTAGAAACATTGATATGAGCATTAAAAATTATGTTTTCTTAATAATGAGGTAAGAAATAATGCACTTTTTCGATAAGTTGGTTGATCATGTTTCAAACACAGGTGAAAAGCTGGGTTTGATATTGTATTTCTGAAAAATAAGTCAGAAGTTAAGAGAAATATTTTCATCAAGAACACATATCTGATCAGACTGATTACAGACAAAATGACTACTTCAATGTTAATATATAGTGGTTGATGAGTACCGTTCTGTACCTGTGTTGGATCTTACTATCACTGTAATGGCGCAGTCTTTTTCTCATATAGTGACACCCAGATTATTACAGATTGGGGGAAGTATACAAGGAGTCCCGAGTGGTACCGACTTACCGTAGGCCAGCTGGAAGGCTTCCTCACCTTAACCTACAGCGATGAGGGGTAAAATGATTTTGACCACTTACTCACGGAGGCGCTCTACTTATCTGTTATACCATTGGATGTTTCATTTGATACAATTTTGACATATAAACAACATCCATAATAGGATCCGTCCGTGACTCAGTATCTGCTATACAATAGAAAAATCCTTTTATGGTTTTCTGCTGTGACGCGCATCTTAGTTTCACATGGGATGTTTGTAGTTCCTGATAAGTAACAGGAACTCAACTGTCCTTGAGACAATATCAATATATATAATTCTAATGTATAACTTTGGTGTTCAATATTATAACGATTACCTAAGCCATAACCTTGAAAGAAAACCTCTATATGCATTCGGGGGTTGACCCCGAAACTGTTCTAATATATAGATTTTAAACACGGTTCTGTGGAAAAATAATAATGCGAGTGCAATTCAAGCACGGAGCTCTGGTTTAATGTATTGAATTTTCAATATAAGGGCTTCTGGTGGTGTAAGTTAAATTACAAGCACTAGGCTTCGGTAAACCGGGTAAAATTTAAAGCACGCACTCTAGGTGAATTGAGTGAAATTACAAGCAGTAGGCTTCGGTTAAACCGGGTAAAATTTAAAGCACGCACTCTAGGTCGGTTAAACCGGGTAAAATTTAAAGCACGCACTCTAGGTGAATTGAGTGAAATTACAAGCAGTAGGCTTCGGTTAAACCGGGTAAAATTTAAAGCACGCACTTTAGGGGAACTGAGTGAAATTACAAGCACTAGGCTTCGGTTAAACCGGGTAAAATTTAAAGCACGCACTTTAGGGGAACTGAGTGAAATTTTAAGCACGGGGCTACGGGTAGGATTTTTTGACTACAAGCACGGGACTGCGGGTATTTTAAGCTTGGCTCTCCGTGTAAGTTCGATATTCTGCGACATTCCGTGGGGCGTTATTCCGACTCGGCATTTTTGTCTTTTTTTAATGATGGACATAGTACGTCGACTGGTTCTTTTAAACACTGTTTAATTGCTTGGGTTTAATGATCAATATATTGATGCTGTATCAACATAATTATGACAGGTGTATTTGTTTTACACTTATTTCACTGTGCAAACAAAACCTAGTCACATTATACTGATATGCTGAATCGAGGCCAATAGGCTTAGAGCAATAAAAAAATGGATAAGAAGTTTTATATGATTTATTGGAAAACAGGGCGATAATAAATAAGCAGAAACCTAGTGTGGGCCTTAAACAAATGTTGGTTATTAGCTAAACCATTTTAAACAAGCAGAAACTGCTGAAACAAACAATGATATCTTGAAAAGAAAAAAACACACATCATGATTAAAATAGAACCCTATAATTTAAATGCAGATATGATCATAAAATAATTATAAATAAGCGTTTGAGTTGATATGTAATTATTAAGTATTGAATTATAATTTAGCATTAAATAATTATAAATAATTATACATTTTATTCTTTTCTATCATATTTTGTTATACACTTCTGAGATTCGAACCCACGCGGAGAAGTTACCATTGCGCCACTTTAGATGATGTCTTAAAACCAGCAAAAAACGTCAGTCAACATCTCTGGGTCATAGGTAAGAATGGAGTAACACTATTGTTTTGTCCCTGAAAAGTTCGTAAATAAGGCGTAAATTAATTTCTCAGTATTGCACATCAGCTCTAACAATATGGTGTATCAGTAGATAAAAAAGGAAAGAAAAAAAATTGCCTAAACGTCTTATGAAACAGCGATCCTGATTGGCTCTTCCTCAAAAATCCAATGAAAAGCACAGCTAGATAATGTCTTGATTATGATTTCCGGCATTCAAAAAGAAAGTCGTATCTAGAAGAACCGCACTAAATTTGCACGCTGCTGTAGGTCGGTCTGATATTTTAGTCCTGAGACTTTTTTGGTTTGGCCCGTGAATGTTAAGGCTTGGTGAAGTTTAAACAATGGCTTTTACCATACGAACTACTCTGTCTGTTCTACTTTTCATAACGTTTAATCTGGCAGGTAAGATATTGTTATACATTTATTTGCTTTTTTCCTTTGACAATTACATTTAAACCTCGCTAAACTAAGAGTTGATGATGACGATAGTACCATTATTATCATTACCATTATTATCATTAGCATCGTACAAAAAAATCGGTATAGAATGAGAAACAATTTGTCTATGTTTTATTTTCATTTAACTGGAGAATAAGGAGATGCATAGTGTACACCTAAGGTACATGTTCCATTCGCGTCATTTAATGAACAGATGATGTATAGATGGTTGTTATTATTTATAGAGGACCATCAAAACTAGTCTTAAGATAATCTCGGTCGCTGATGGTCACTAGTTTAAGACCGATTATGACATACTCGCGCTATTTCAAAATATTTTACATTTGTTTTCATTGAAAATATTGTAAAACAACGGAAAGAAAACACAGCACATGTCACCAGTCATACGAACATGATAATGGTACATATTGTGATTACATTATATTTTACAGCTGACGGATCTGCCGCGCTATGCCAAGGATGTAATAATAATGACTGTTTCTTTCATACTAGTATATGTAAATATGCTTGTATTGAAGGATATTTCAAGCAATTAGTTGAGCAGGGCGAATATAAAAATTTCACCTGTCAGAGATGTCCTGGCACGTGTCAAAGGTGCACATCGATGACGAACTGTTCTAGTTGTATAGACGGTCGATGGGGTGTAAGTAGCACGTGTAGCCAAGATTGTCCACCAAACTGTGTGGCTTGCCTGTCCACCAACAAATTGCACCATATGTTTCGATGGTAACTGGGGCTATGAGTGTGAAAAAACCTGCCCTTATAATTGTACAGCATGTAAATCATTAACGCAATGTACTAAGTGTCGAGACGGCTTCTGGGGAGATCTGTGTAACGAAACATGTCCGAATGGCTGCAAGGGTGACATCTGTAATCAAAAGTATGGAGGATGTAGAACGTGCAAAAAAGGATATTTTCTTTATTGGCACAATAATGAACCAACATGTCAACAATGCAATATAGGAGGTTGTATTCACTGCAGAAATGAAAGTGCATGTGAGGAATGTGAAATCGGTAAGCATGGTGCCTTATGTGATCGAAATTGTTCTGATGGGTGTCAAAATAGAAATTGCACAATCATTGGAGATTGTATTTGCAAAATTGGAAATTATAAGACATATCATGAATTATCCTCTATAAAATATTATGATTGTCACAAGTGTCCAAAGAATTGCTCAAAATGTGTATCATATACAAACTGCAGTGAGTGTAAACCCGGATACTTGGACCATGTTTGCAGCAAGAAATGTTCCTATGGTGTTAGTCGTCTGTATCAAACCACCGGTCAGTGTATCATTGGGTGTAAGACGGGTCTTTTAACTCTGGAAAACGGAACCTGTATTGATTGCAGCAGAGTATGCGCCAACTGCACTTCCGGTTCAGCGTGCAAAACATGTCATGAGAATGGAGCTTGTGACGAATGGGGTATGTTTGTTTATATTACTATTTTAAATGTGACATCATTTGAAAACTAGAACATTGCTAAGTTATGATTTATGTAGTCCCTTGTTTGCCCTCATTAATAGACAGACAACAGACCTGACGTTAATACTAGTTGGAACCACGTAAGACTTCTTTTCAATTACCAATTGTTTTGCCAGATCCCATTACAACATTCAAGTAAAGGTCGTCTTTTAGCATCTGTATATTTTCATAAAAAATTTCTACCAAGAACCCGGCACTGACAAATCATCGCTTCTTTCTCTGAACATGTGATAGGCAAGTAAATATGATCACGAGATCTAAATATTTGTGTTTGCAATGTTTTATTTATATTTTTTATATTAGTTGGCCAATTAAAAGGTGTTATGATTAAATTTATGTTTTGTGACTTGTCTTGCTTGAGTTATGTATTCAGGCCCAAAGCCTGCAATCTGCAAATTGCACAAACATTCAACCCAATCCATAACTACAGAGCCGAGTAAATAAAGTTAATGGAACGTCTTTCACAATCGACGTTAAAAAAAAGAAATTAGTTAAAGAAAAAAGTATGAATATTTAGAACTTTGTAGTTCCAGGAACCAATGACGAGTTTCGATGGCTGATGTTTGTACTCATCGGTCTGGCAGTTTTGGCAATGTTCTTCATCTCATTCATAGCTATTCTGATGGCACGGCCATTTCTATGGTAATATTATATAATCTCAAATTGTTATGTGCGGGATTAGTTCTCTTAAATTTCATCTAAACGCATTTTGTTGTTCTTTTTGTTTTATTATTTATTTTTAAGCACAAAAAATTAATTTAATTAATAAACCTACGTAGTTACAAATGTACCTATGACACAAATCTATCATTCGCTGTTGTCTCTAATGTTCCGTTCACCCTAATGCTCTCTCTATCAGCAAAATTTGAAGTTATATAATATTGTCTGACTTTTTTAACCATTTCATCAATGAATGAGCTATATATTCTTTTTAAATGAGCATTGTTATCAATTAATAGTGCAAAGAGTACACCCAATGCCGTAGAGGGAAAGTTATTCAGAACAAGAAAAAGCAAAGGTAAATTAAATAAATACAAGTAATTCAGTTATATAAAAATATATTTGTAAAACAAATCACACTACACCTAAGATAACACAAGTTCTACGATATATGCCTTTGAACCGGATTTAGTGTGTTTAAATATAAAATATAAATACAGTGGGGCCTTCTCTAAACCGCACAATGCCCGGACCAGATGAAATGTCAGATTTTCAAAGGGTGTTTTTTCCCCAAGAGTAGAATAGAATTATCGATTTATTTAGCTTCACTCAATTTCATATCTTGGAAGTAAAAAATAAATGGCTAGTAGACACTGCTTATAAGACGACCCCCACATATACGGTCGTAAATAAAACTGTAATTAACACCGAACAAAACACAATACAACCTACAAACACATATGAAATATGGCAGTCTTCAGAAATGAAACCATTCGGTATGTTTTTAATGCAGCGTGTTCGGTTTTAAGAAGTAAAGTGAATAATCACAATTTATCTAATTATCACGAAAATTTTGTCTTGTATTCGGAATTTAAGAGGTTCCGGTTAAGAGAGTGTTTTTTTCAGTAAAGAATATATAGGTAAAGAAATTGTACGGTTTAGATTCCGGTTTGGGACTGTATATATAAAGTATAAGATAAACTAATATAGATTTAGAAACAAAATACATGCAGAGATATTGCAGGTAATACAAAAGATTGAGTTGCCGCAACCTCTGATGTTGCAGATACTTTTTCGTCCTTGACATTTAATCAGTAACCTCCGGTGTACAACATTAAATTGAATTCATGTGTGTCACTTAAAAAATATATACACATGTACATATATGTTTGCCAGAATTCAAATCCGCAATTCAAGGCAGTGATAGGAAAGAGACCGTTCGTGCCCGCGTGACATCCGATGTGGAGATGTGCACATGCCAAACTCCTCCCCTACCAAGTCCGTGCAGTGGTGTTGGAGTATCTAGATGACGGAGGAGCGGGCAGTGTTGAAATTCCCCTAGGTGAGGGCGAATGCATGTACTGGCCTATTTAAACATGGTCTATCGTAAGAAATAATGTATAAGAAGGGATACCTGCATATGTTTACTACTAGCTGAGAAATTTCTATTTGTCTGAAGTATGTATGAATTAATACATTCTTCTAATTGGGTATTACAATCACACAATTTTTTCCATGAAAATAAATGCATATGTGAGACGAAAAACTATGACAGGAACATGCATTTGTAACTCACTAGACATGTTTCAAGCTAATGAGAGTATTTTACAGTAGTTTTATTAATATATATTTCTGCCACTCACATGCCATAGAATAGTGATATACCACAACCTGTCATATTGTCTGATCAATGGCACAATCAGCCGCTCTAAATGTCCTCATATACTGGACACTTAAATAGATATTTTTAACGATGTTGGTATGTTCCGGCCGCAAATCAAAGCCATAAGTATTGTGAATGACATGTGTGTGTGTGTTACAGAAGACGATGAGCGACTTTATTACAACACCACGGCTCTACACAGAAACCTGATTCCAATTTTAGAACTTCAGCAGAAGGTTGCAGCGATGTCAAAGGTCGACTTTCTGAGCGAGTTTATGGTCAGTTTGTTTTTTATGAATGAAATACTTTATATCTCTATAACTATATTGTTGAATAAAATACAATTGGAGTTTTATTTTACTGACAACTGGATCAAACCCTGTAGGCTAGCTTGTATAACAATCAAAGTAGTATTGTATCAACCCTACTTCGGTACAAACGTGTTACATCAAGGAAACATTTTCACTGGTGCACATCACTGTTGTGAGATGACGACAACATAATACATATCATTTATTCATGTCCGAAATAGTACATAAAACATTTTGACACATACATGCGTTAGTAATGGTCATAACCAATTTTAAAAGGCATCCTATATATAATGCATTTTGTAATTGACACAAAAATCAGCATAAAGCCAAAGTGCGTTCCTACAAAGCCCGAAGTTGTACATGAATTCAATTAAAATACACACGCTGTATCTTATATTTCTTATCAATAACAATATATTGGTAACGAATATGTTTTCTTAATTAAAACAGTCATGTTCTATTGTTTCTCCTTTACAATGACTATGTCATGGTTTATATGTAACAAAATATTAACTGTGCTGACAAAATATGTCGAGTTTTAGGGAATAAAAAATATACTTGAATCAATTATGTTTTTAATCATGTGTCGCTATTTGATTGCAGATCCAACACTATCAAAGCGCGCGTGTCATTGCTTGTACATATATCCTAGAATAACGTCAAGTTTCTTTCAGCGGTTGCCAAGTGGACTCGTTCGGGCCTATGGAGACGCCTTGAAACCTGAAAATGACCACAAGAATAGATATCTGGACATCTACCCATGTAATAATAATACTTAAAATAATAATGATAGTAAAGTGCAATACAAAAACTACACATACTTCCTTATAACTAGATCAACTCACTGTAAAGATAATGTCACAGTGACCAATTTACCACAATTTTTAGAACAAAAGTTATTCTAGGAGTGTTTGATTTCTTCTTATTGTTGTTCTTTTGCTGATCGTCAGTGCAAACGCGTGTCAGTTTGCTAAGCAGATGCGTAGCCAGGCATTGGCACGTTCGTCTATGCGTTCAATTCGTCAGAATAAAGACAAATGCAGTGTAAAAATGACATACAAAATGCTATACTATAACGCTGAAATATTCTAAAAATCATATGTCTCTTGTCCTGATTGATTTTACCTAAGTGTATATGTAAAAGCTCAGAGCATGCTCCAACCACGTTCATTTTGCATACAAATTAAAATAGCCAAGTTAGGCCCCAACTATGTACAGACTGAGGAAGACGTATACAAAACCATCGACTTACCTCAAGCCATTTAGAAGCTAGGACTAGAACTGACAGCAGTATGAGGCTAGGGGCAGACTCATTATATCTTCTTACTATCATGTAAATAAATCAGTCATCACTTCATACGATAACTATGCCCTCAATATACTATTCCAAACAACATACATGTACCTATACTACATTTATCACATCATCCACATTCATATTCATGGGACCATATTCATAAAGCTCCTTAGGAAACATTCCCTTAGATTCTAAGATTTTCCAAACCCCTCACCGCATGAGTTCGAACCCCGGCAGGGTCATTCCGATTTCCATGTGAGGAAGCCTTCCAGCTGGCTTGCGGTAGGTTGGTGGTTCTACCCGGATGCCTCCGTGCATTCGGGGTCTTCCTCCAGCTGTAATTAGCTGGACGTCGCTATATGATTGAAATATGTCGAAGCGACGGCAAACTCAAATAGTCAAGTCTAAGATTTTCCTTAAATCACAAAGTTTATTTGTTAAGGATTTTCTTAAGTCTTATTTATAAGACGCCATAGGAGATTTATTCCAGTTAAGAAATTATTTTTCCTTAAAAAATAAGGAGCTCTATGAAAACGATCCCTGGTCTGTTCACTATGAATTTTCACGAAAGGATGCCTTCAAGCTGACTGGTTATTGGTCGGTTGATCAACCATGCTTTCTCTTTCCACTTAGAGTTTTCTTCAATCTGTATTTAACATGACATTGATATATACCTTCTTACAGCAATGATAAAATAAATAAAAAAAAAACTGAAAACAGTAGCAGTATGTTTATATTTGATACAACAACAACCAACACTTCCGATGTTGCTCCATTAAGTTTGGCCTACATGTAACTATATTAACGTATATTCACAGTTGACGCCACGAGAGTGAGACTGAAGGACGGACCCGGAGACTATATCAATGCCAGTCACGTTGAGGTATGTGTTCTATTGTTATATGAAAACCAGCCACCGTTCTATAGTCCGTTTCAAATTAAGGAAACAGCAACAAAAAAAACCAATTACACATATTAGTTACTATAGAGAATGTTAACCAAATTTTACACCATTTTTCCTGAATATACCGGACTAGTTTGACCTTAAACATCAAACATTCGAAAGAAGAAAATTTCCATCTTTATTCTATATAAAAACAAACAAAATTATAATAAAATGATAATAGTAATAATCTTCACTGTAAAACAGCGGTAGGTTATTTCAGCTGTTCTGTAAACCTTTTACTGATTAAGCCTTCGATGCTTTTGGAAAATATCAAATGGCCGAAGTTTAATTGCCCGCCATATATTCCGTGGTGACAGAACTTAAGGTCCTAAAATCCGGGTAAAAATATTCATGCATATACGTAGTATGTGTACACAGTTTTTATACCCAAGATGGAGTCTCTACCCTTCAATCGGAATATGCAGCTTGCAGCTTTTGTCAGACATAACAATAATGTTTCTCAAATGTTCTCTTGAACGAAAATATTTAGCACTACATCATTTACAAAACCTCTCTCTATTTGTGCATTAAACGTTTTTCTGTCTTCTAAGTTTATAAATAATAAAACGGAAGGTATAAGGTATAAATATCCTCATATCAGAATTGGAACGGTATAATCAAGGAAAGTGTGCTAAATTAGCTCTTAACTGTTTCTATACAACTTGACTGTAGTACCCTTATATCAGAGTAAGTACGGTATATTCAGGAAATGTGTTATATTATCTCAAAACTGTTTCTATAGTAAGTAGGACATTAGATAGCAGCTAAATAATAAAAATTAAATGGGTGGTCGGATTTTAAAGGCAGCTGCTAAATTTAAAGAAAATAAGGTCGCAATAGTAAGGTGGTTAGATTTTGACTTTAGGCAGCTGCTAAGTATATAATTTAACCTATTAATTAACCCACGATAAAAAGCCTAAGGCAATTGGTCGTAATATGAGATGGTCATAACATTATTAAGTTAAATTTTACAGCAAAAACAGTGGTATCAATATTGCATTTGCTCCAGTAAACCCTATATTTTAAGGGTTTTACTGTGCTTCTTTACTACTGTTTCAACTAGAGCTTCTACTACTTCTATGCAATATGTTATGTTTTCCATGCCAGGGTCACAGCAATCCAAACGCCTATATTGCAGCTCTTGGTAAGTTGATTTTATGTATGTACATGTATGTAGTTCAATCGAGACAATTTAGATGTATTTTCATATTTTTAAACGCGTGAGAAATGACATATTAATCTAAGTATAAACTTTGATAATAATGATGATGATGTCAAAGGGTTTGAAGTTGTTGATTATGATAATGATAATGACAAAGACTTTGCTGATTTTGCTGCTAATGCTGATGATGATAATATTGATGTTGCAGGGCCCACAATGGCCAACAGTGAGGGCTACTCTCTGTTCTGGAGGATGGTGTGGCAGGAGAAAGTGGAAGTGATCGTTATGCTGACCAATCTCATGGAGGGACCGGTAAATTTACATATCTTATTTCAAACAAGAGCAAATGTTCTGGCAGAAAAGCAACACTGAGTTTACTGATTGCATATAAACAGAGCTTCCCTGTGGAGCATCACTTGTCTTTATTTTGAAATGCAAATGTATTTAAATATGAGAAGCATTATTGACGAATTTATTATTTATTATTCGGAAGTTTTTTTCCGTTGACCAAACTTTTCTTTGCTCACTCTAGCTAGTAGTTACAATAAAAGTATTTATTATTTTAGTAAAACGTGTTTATATAAATATTTATTTCATATTAACTTGTGGTATATCGTGTTCTTTCAGTGAGACAAAATTTATATCTCACAGTGTGAGTGATAAAGATTAACAAAACTATTTTTTTATTTATAAACTTAAAAGTTCCATTTTTTTTGTCACTAATTAGCATAATTTTGAGTAGTTATGGAGTACATCTCATCTCGGGATGATACAATTTTAACATTTTTCACTCGCACTAAGCGCTCGTGAAAATATTAGCATTGTATTACGTCTCGATGAGATAATTTCCATATAATCATTCAAATCCAGCCAGAGATTTTGATTTTACTTGATATGATCAATCTAATTAACATGTTTACATGATTAAAAAAACACACACACTCCCGAAATTTATAGATCTATCTAAAATTCAAATAACTTTATGGTACTAGACAATTCTTTCGTATGAATCAGAAATGTATAGGAACATATATTCGTTCCTTGGACATTGTGTTTTGGGGGATAAGCTACAGCATGTCTACTATTAAGGTATAAGCCCCCTAATACCCATATTTCATATCTTGCCATTGGATGATTTTTTTTTATGAAACTTTATCACTTTGAAGACATCCAAAAATAAAATGTTTCACCGAGAGTTTTCCAGGTTTTATTTAGATAAAGGGGAGATAATCTGATTTTAAGTTAACATTGAAGTCCATGGAAAATATACAATTTATGTGAATATGAAAATCTGAATTTGATTTTCGACATACGGTAGTAAGATGCATTATATGATTCTGATTCAAATTTCATAAACACATCTAAACTTTACCGTAGGAAATGGAGAAAATCAATTTCTTGTAGTTTTCAGGGGAGATAACTCTTGACAAAATAATAAAGATAATAAAATAATTTCTGTCGTATAACGTTTAAGATTTCCATGGTTTGACATTTTAAAAGCTTATATTGTGAAGTTATATGCATGGCTTTGATGGTTAAAATAGGGCATATAGCTAAACCGGAAGTGAATTACAGGGCATAAACCTTAAATCCAATCTGATTGTGCTGTTTCACAGACCATGAAATGTGAGAAGTACTGGCCCTCCGTCCAGTCCTGTGTTCACTATGGTGACGTCACCGTTGAGGGCCTGACTGAGTCTAAATATGACGAATACGTGGTGAGGGAGTTCTCCGTTTTCAAGGTAAGTAATGAAATGCGGCCAACATCGTAATTCTCCCTCCACCTAAATCATGGTTTGTTTTTATGCTTAACCGAAGGGAGAACATATAATTGCCGCTTTGTCCGTCCCGCCCGTTCGTCCGTACCATCGTTAGTTCGTCCGTTCGTCCGTCATAATTTTGTCTGGAGCATAACACAAAAACTATAAGGTATCAACATGAATAGTAGATCTCAGTGAGTACAAATTCAGTGTACAAGAACAATATCTCTGTTGTGCATAATTTAAAAGTTATTGCAATTTGCTATTTTTCATGCTTATATTTTGTTCGGAGCTCATATAGTATAATAAAGTACCCATCAAATTACATTAAGCGCAGTTCAGGTTCTACCGGCACTTGTCTTAGTTTCATTTTGATAACAAGAACCATATTATTGACTGAACAATTAATCAAGGACTATGATGCATCTTTTTTTTTCTTCAAAACCCCACCTTGATGAAGTTTTCTAGATTGATTTCCTGTATAAGGTCTCTATTTGATAATTTGACAATCTTAATCTCATTAATAAAATTACTTCAGCATGTATCATCTGGACAGTGGCGTCTTAGTTTCTTATTTAACCAGATAATCTGATAAACAATAAATCGAACTCACAACCTGATAATCGGACAATTTAAATGTTAAGACCTGTTGATTGAATACCCACTCAAAAACGCTTTATTGTCCAAATAAATACCGTCCTGCAGGGCGACGAGAGACGTAAGTTGACACAGATGCACTTCACCGTATGGCCAGATAAGAACGTTCCGAATGAGGAAAAGAGTCTTGTCGACTTCCAGGACAAGGTGAACAAGATACCACGTGACTACCAGCAACCAATCGTGGTCCACTGCAGGTAGATACTGAGGTCAAGATACAAGTGATTTGCTTGACTAGCTTAACTAGTTAAACTTGCTGCAATGGTTTTTAATCACTCATGTAGGTAAATTTGCATAAAATATATACATGTACATCGATTTAAGGAATAATGCTAAGACTATAATATTTATCTTGTACGTTAACTAACGGGACGACATGTATCACACCCCCAAAGAAGAACCTTTTCTATTGGTGATTTTTCAAATTTAAATTTTAAGGCTTTATTATATATATAGTTTCTTATTTATTTATAAATATATGAAGCTAGTCTTATATACAGTGTGTTTGTTTTTTCTTTTTTCAAGTTTGATGTTTTAGCCTATAACCTATAACTACTACTACTACCTGATAGTGTAATTTTTACTACAACTATTCATAACCCTCTCCATGTTTACAGTGCTGGTATTGGACGGACCGGAACCTACATCGCCCTGGACATCCTGATGAAGCAGGGGACCGCTCAGCAGTCCGTGGACATTTTTGGCTGTGTGGCAGCACTGAGGGGTCAGAGGGTCAACCTTGTCCAGAATGAGGTCAGAGTCAGTTAAGTCTCCTCACACTCTCAGAAATGAAGGTGGAGACGGGACAGGGTGGGGGTAATCAGTGTTGTCTGAATGTAGTCGTTTTCTCCTTATGTATGTTTCTCCAGTATGTTACTGTTTTTTGTTTATGCAGAGATTGATTCATTCATCATTTACAACAAAGAGTAATATATTCACTAGAACAGTCTCTCTTTTTTCAGGTACAGTATGAGTACATACACCGTGCCCTCGTGTACGGCTTTGGGCGTGACGTCATGTACGCTAACGTCGACATCTACCAGAACGTTGATCTAAGTCGACAAGGGCTTGTTCAGCCACTCGATCCAAAGAATGACGAAACAGTGGAAATAGTTTCAACAGAGCTGTGATGAGACAGACGAGACTTGCATTACCGTTAGAACAACATTTGCCATGTAAATAGACACTAGATCATTGATGATGGGATAAACAGGACTTATATTACAGATAGAACAACATAAGTGTTGTAAACAGACACTTGAGAATTGCAAGGCGGCTCAATATATCACTAGTAGGAAGGTCCAACATTTCTCTATCTGACTAACAACATACCTTATGAGTACATAAAATGGAAGATGAATATGGATATAAGATCAAATCCTCACACGATTTTTTTCAGTTATACAATTCATCAAATATCTTAGAAATAAAGAAAGAAAATAATCTAGAAATGAAATATAACCCTGTTATAGATACAAGTGTAAGGATAAGCATCATAAGTAGAATCATAATATATGGAATTATATTTTGACCAATGGGAATGAAGTATTTTTCGAAATTTTCGATCAGTTTAACTTGTTAAACCACTAGGTTGACTGGGTAACCTAGTATACGTTCTGCCCTTGTTGATGCGTGTAAAGATGGACTTGGATAGTACCGTCAAAACATAATTCCATACATTAAGTAGGTTAATGTTTGTTATCGAGGGTTTAACAAATTCAACAACTCAAACTCGGCGCAACTTGTTACACCCTCGATAATACACACGGTCGACCCAGCCAATCCTGTTCTTTCTTTCTATTAATATGGTATGTGTATCATTTTTTATTGTGAAAATGCCTTTCCAAACTTTTCATGAAATCATCAGTGCAAATGCCATTATCTATAGGCTCAGACAAATGCAAAAAAATAATGAATAAATAAAAACTGAAGTATTTTCTTAAATCAAAATCATTTTCTTATGATTTCTTCATATTTAGTGTGTAATTGTTTTCAGTCAGATGATTGTATATACATGTACCTACATTGTTTCTTTTGTATCAGAACACTGTAATGTTTGGTTTGTTTCCTTGTGACTAAGCAACTAACATGATGCCCATTGTCTTATTGTAAACTAAGATAAAACTAAAACAAACAATGGACGACAGGTCAACTTTGAATTTCCGGTTGTTGTTTTTTAAATCTCTTTCTCACTCAAACGTACGTACGGATGGACGAATTATATTTATGCTTGTATGTAAGATGAAATTTCATTAAATAATGTAACGTTCTTTATTTGTGAAACTTAATTGACCGCTGCAGACCAGTGATTATAGTTGCTAGACTTTCCACCACTTAGACTGCCCCTTAACGCATGCTCTGGTCATTCTGATTGTTCATGCTTCTTGAGAGACTTCCTCCGCCAGTTATCTGCTGGACGTCACGTCGCTGTTTCATGCAGATACAGTTTTGGAAACAGTTTACTTCAGAATAACATTATATTTTCATTTATATAACTGCCAATATTTTATTTTTCACCACAACATAGATTATTACGTGTTCGGACTTATTAATGCAATTTTATCCTATCATCAGACTCACATCGTGGTATAAACTGCCTATCGAATAAACTTAGCTTTATACTCATTCGTGAAATTTTATATACTCTGACGTCATCGGAACTACTTTCTTGCGTTCAAATGTGTTTTGTGTATTGGGCTCAACCGTGTAAGATACTATTCTTTTTAAATATATTTTTTTCTTGTCGAGTATTTGAAAGTTGAAAATGCTTAACGCGTATGCTTAATAAAAAGTTTCGAAAAGTTCGTGAATTGTTATAACCGTTTTTTAAATCCTGGGACTACTTAGGTGTGTACGCAGAACGGTTTGTTTGCTTGCACACGCGGAAGAATACTAAAGGGCAGATAGTTGGGAGAATCCAGATTTTTTTCTTTTATTTTCGTGTCTAATTTAAAATTATCAGATTATTAGTTAGAATGATAGGATAAATAGAATACTAGGTTAGTGTTGGATAAAGATAAGTTTATCCTGCTCGGCAAAGAAAAAATAAACCGCTCGCCAAGGCTCGCGGTTTATATTTTCTTGGCCTCGCAGGATAAACTTATCTTTATCCAACACTAACCTAGTATTCTCTATGTATACCATTAACATCCGTTTGTTTTTTCATTACAATGTAAGTGTATATGTAAATAAAGTATATGTAGATGAAAATATATAAAATGTATTGACATGCTTTTATTCGTGTCATTGATATCATTTTTATCATCAACACAAAATTCCTGTGAAGGAAACCCTCAGCAAGCTACAAGTCAGACAAACGACCAAAACCCTCAGGATCTTTCGAGAGTGAGGGAGACTCGGGCCAGATATTGTTCTGTGGTCCCCGGGAACGAGGAAGGTCATCGCCATTGAGCTGTGCTGAGCCCACGAGAGGAACCAGTGTGGCGGATGTTCAGTGCTCTTGGAGTGACAGAACGAAGCAAAATGGCTTCAGTCCAGAAAGTTGCTCAGGCAGCTGAGAGAGCATATTCTTGGGTGTGGACAAGACGAGACGCTAGTAGCTGGAAACCCACCACTACCACACAGTGACTTGATCACCACTGTGGACCCCCCTTCCCGAGAGTGTTCCGAGTTAGGGGTCGAAACACGGTTGGACTCGGCTGAAGATGGAAGTGGTGTTGCGGCTTTATATGCTGTATATTTACTCACTATCTGAATCATAACAGTATTAGGTCAACTTTGACAAAACCTATTTAAAGACCGTCACCTCTCTTCTCAGACCACAAATTGAAGGACTTCTGTCTCATATTTTCTCTGTTATTTACTTGATACTCAGTCCACCTCTTTATTAAGACCGACTGAGCGCGATATTTGGTCATATTATTAGGGTTTCAATATGTCCAGCTGTGTCATCTCGAATGGCTTTGGTGTCGCGTCACTTATTTATCTATTAATATATATCTTTTTATCGGACAAATTTTATCGATGTAAAATCCATTAGAGCTGTCTTTATGACCCTTCTGTCTGAGAAATTGAGATTTTGGTTATCGTGATATTCAACATGTGCATTTAGTTTCATTTATCAATAACACACAGCTTGCTATACTGGTATTCTAAAGCAATCGTATTTGTTTCACATGCCTCCTATTTAAACAAATTTAACTCCAAACCGATATTTTTGTTCTGATTGTTTACCTGACAGTTCATAGTTAGATAAAATTGTAGTACAGTATCCCACTTTAAAGTGTTGTTGATTGGTCTACCCATTAAATTAGATAATGGATGTCATACAGTTTGAAATAATACCAAAAATGCCTTATTGTGGTGTCTGGTGTTTAGGAAATTCTTTAATCGACAGGTATTTCAGCAAAATTTTCTACTTTTTAGTTTTGATATTATACACTAAAACTCATTATTTTGATAGATTGGGGCCTGTCGAGAAGAAACATTTATTTTTGTTCAGGCCAGCTTGGGTTCTGATTGCAGTACAAACTGATATAATGCTTCCTAAAGCAAAAGAATAGCTTTATGTAAACTAAGCACATCGGTAGACAATTTAATTTGTTTGTTTTTTTCTTTGCAACATTATTCTTTACCGTCATTATATATTCTTTTTCAGAATTGATGTAAAATATATATGTAGTAGCTTCTACACAGTCAACTAAATAGCCAATATTCTTGGTAAATATACTACAATAACCTGTGTACGAGGAATATATATTTTCTTAGTCTTAATGACCCTTTAAATCAGAGAACTCTAGTTCATCCAAAACTTTGAGTTAGGTAGAGAAAAAACTATTCAATTTGACATCTTTCATAAAACGCAGATCCGGTATCAAATCAAGTACTCGATAATATAATGATAGTAGAAGATAAATTATATTATACATATTATACGATTTTGGCAGTTTGATTAAGTGTTATCAAAATTAATTGCTATAGAACAAAGGAATTTTATTCTTAATATATGTTGTTGGAATATTTCTCTCTCTGTATTTTATTTTCGAAATGGTTGTTTGATTTTGAAAACTGTAAACTTCCCAAGTACTGTTTTTGTGAAAATGAAAATATTCAATATAGCGTTTATGGGATGCTATAATCAATTGTACGATCTATATAAGGATGTACATTTTGGTCATCGTTTCACCGCAGTCACTAATATTGCATCCAACATGGCCGTCGAAAATGTTCTGCCCGGTCCTGTTTCTAATACTGTGTCAATATTTGTCTTGCTTTTTGTCTGATTTCAATGAATGGTTTTACATGCATGTATGTTTAGTATTTCATGTTCATGTTCATTTTTTCGTTTATCCATTGTATATCTTATGAAATAGATTGTCAGTCAGTGAATTCGTGTTTTGTTATTTTTATTCAGTAAATATATGTGTATCAGTCTTTGTAAAAACACACAATTCAATTTCAAAATATCGAATACATTGTATTGTGTTGTAGTTGTTGTTTTTTTCTGATAAAATTCGAAATAATAGTACTCGACGATCTAACGCTTAGCACATAAACACACACACACACACACACACACAAACACACACACACACACACATACTGACTTTTTATACAGGGGGTTCTTTGATATACATTGTTACATTTAAAGCTGACAGTAACACGGTATATACATTGTTACATTGAAAGCTGACAGTAACACGGTATATACATTGTTAAATTGAGAGCTGACAGTAACACAGTTTATACACTGTTACATTTAAAGCTGACAGTAACACGGTATATACATTGTTACATTAAAAGCTGACAGTAACACGGTATATACATTGTTAAATTGAGAGCTGACAGTAACACGGTATATACACTGTTACATTAAAGCTGACAGTAACACGGTATATACACTGTTACATTAAAAGCTGACAGTAACACGGTATATACACTGTTACATTAAAGCTGACAGTAACACGGTATATACACTGTTACATTAAAGCTGACAGTAACACGGTATATACACTGTTACATTTAAAGCTGACAGTAACACGGTATATACACTGTTACATTAAAAGCTGACAGTAACACGGTATATACACTGTTACATTTAAAGCTGACAGTAACACGGTATATACACTGTTACATTTAAAGCTAACAGTAACACGGTATATACACTGTTACATTAAAAGCTGACAGTAACACGGTATATACACTGTTACATTAAAAGCTGACAGTAACACGGTATATACACTGTTACATTTAAAGCTAACAGTAACACGGTATATACACTGTTACATTGAAAGCTGACAGTAACACGGTTTATACACTGTTACATTTAAAAGCTGACAGTAACACGGTATATACACTGTTACATTAAAAGCTGACAGTAACACGGTATATACACTGTTACATTAAAAGCTGACAGTAACACGGTATATACACTGTTACATTGAAAGCTGACAGTAACACGGTTTATACACTGTTACATTAAAAGCTGACAGTAACACGGTATATACACTGTTACATTAAAAGCTGACAGTAACACGGTTTATACACTGTTACATTAA
>CM037791.1:29858792-29875113 GCA_021229015.1 Solen grandis | reverse complement strand
TATCAAGCTAAGGATCACTAAAATACTGTCTTTATGATATCTATATAACATTAACAGTTATTCGTGGTAATAATAGATCTTTAAAATACATATATAACATTAACAGTTATCCGTGGTAATAATAGATCTTTAAACTACATATATAACATTAACAGTTATTCGTGGTAATAATAGATCTTTATGATATCTATATAACGTTAACCGTTTTCCATGGTGATAACAGATCTTTATGATATCTATATAACGTTAACAGTTATCCGTGGTAATAATAGATCTTTATGATATCTATACAACGTAAACTGCTATCTGTGGTAATAATATATCTTTCTTTATGATATCTATTAAACGATAAAAAAATTAAAGTTGTCCGTGGTTACTTATAATCAATTAAAATATACTGATTGTCATATACAAGCAGTATACAAATCAGTTGTTGTACAACGAAATGCATTGTATTTCCGTTAACAATATTTTATTTAAGTATATTTGCATAATTCGCAGGTAAAAATATATTAATATACTGATGGAAAAAAAGTTTATGGATACAAGTACGTGTAATGTACAGCGAAATACACGTAATGACTGAAATCTTTATTTGACCATGCACATTTTAAATTATGCAGAATATATGTACACATTAATTAACAAAGCACATTTTAAAAAAATGAAATTAAATTATAAGCATTCATTTTTTAAGATGTTTTATAGTTTCATATTGATTACCTATGAAATAATGGGTTTCTCATTTATAAAGTTAGCAACTATGTTTATCAGTTTTATTAAATGTTTATAAAGTTATCAAATTATATTTTTATAAATTGTCTTTTCCTTGAATGTTGACTTTTGAAAGACTAGACAAAATGCTATTTCGCAACAAATCATTGACAAAGGTAATATTGAATTTGCAAAAAAAAAGCTTTATAATGGAAAACGATACTTTGAACAAGTGCATCATTTAGCCATATTTAAGACAACATACTAATGTAAACAATATAAGCATGTATATGTTTACATGTGAAATACGACCTAAACACTTTAATGTTTTTCTTTAAATGTTCTATTACCATAGAGATGTGATATCACAGATGATGATGGTTATGTTGTTCTTGACTAATTTAATTAAATTTGATGATCAATGACTATCATTTGTAAGTAGTATTTGTACCATTCTTATCAATGCAATACATACTTGCGCTGTATTTTTTTTTTCATTTCTATCTGTATCCATTTAAAAATATAAGAGACGAAGTACTTAGATTTTGAACATATAACTTTCTTTAATTTGTACCAATGACTTACACATATAAAACATATCTTACACAGTAACCAACGCGCCACGGAAACCGCGCCGACTCTACCACTTTATTTTTCAGTAATAATTGTGGAAAACAAAATTATGATGATCTGGTATTTTTGAGTTTTTACATAGAAATGAAACATCACAGTTCGTGATGTTTAAATACAGGAAAGGCATTCTTGTATATATAAGGAAACATATGTAAAGTGATTACCTCCCCTTATTCGAATTTTAGAAACAAACTAACCAGAAAAAAACAACAAAAAAAAACACAAAAAAACACACTTAACTTCAAGATTAAATAGAACATGTTCTCAGATCGATTTAATTCGGCTACAATTATTTTGCAAAATGTCTATCGAAGTTCGGCACAATTTAACTGAACGATATCGCACGTCTTTTATTGATAAATTTAATATATGGGTAACATTTCTCACAGAAAATTTTACAAATACAAATAAGAGTGTTTCTGTACGATTATTTATAAAGTTCAGAATACAAATGGTATAAGTAAAAAAAGAGATGACTCGAAATAAGTGTGTACAAATCAAAACAGTTATTTGCTTTTAAGTATAACAACAACAAACGCGACAGAGGTCCCACGTCATTTTCATGAGAACTGCATCTGTCACATTCCATTCAGGACTATATAATCGTATGCATCTCTTACCATCTCTTAAAGTTATACACAATTGACCAGTATCTTTTGGAAATTCAAAATTTTCAAAATGATAAAAAAAAATGTGGAAATAAAAATTTACATTGTGAAAGTTTGACATTCATACATTCAAAATACTGTGATATAAATGAGTCAATATTAAGGATGTCAACGAATATTGATTTTGCATTGTAAACGAATATTTGAATATTGGGATCAAATTTAAGAAAATAATATTATGACAAGAAGAAATGTGATATGGGATAATCTATTCAGTAAGGTTAAATACTTATGCTTCCTCTTTTTTTTCTTTTTCGGTTTCATCGAGTATAATTATCTTAAAAAATAAAGTACGGCCATGTTCGAAATATGTGTACTGAAGACATTTGTAAATCAGGATACAATGGTAGGACACATGTTCGGGATCAAGGGGTCCCGGGTTCGTGTCCTGCAAAAGGACATTGCCATTTTCTTTGAGCAAGAAATGTATCCCTTAATGTTTCACTTCACCCGAGTGTAATTAGGTATATGAGACGGTGGTAAAATAGCAATAATAATTCTGTATTATTTATATATTGTTTACATCTATAACTATTTTATATGATTTTTTTTTCAAATTACGTTGTATATTAAAAAGGAAAATTAGTCGCATAATAAAGAGGCACCCGTTACTTATATTGATATATCAAAAAGTATTGTCATTTTTAGGGAGATGAAAATATATAGAACAGATACGTACTTTCAAAATTTAACTGGTTAACGTCATGAAATGATAACATTGCGCCATATGAAAAATGGAAATAAATTGTACTTTTGAATGACTTGTATTGATACAGTTTAAGCAAAAATGATTGAAATTTATTGCGGAATAGTATAAATCAATTAAATCTTAGCGCTTTTTGTTTGTCATTATATGAACTACATGTATACTATTATTTCATAAACCGAATTAAGTAATTTCATATAGTTGGACACCATTTTCATTTGTTAACTTGAAATTGATCTGTAACTCATTAAAAAATTATCCGTAACTAATTAAGGACTTTTGATGTTTGAGCTTGTATTGACCACCAATTGTTTTGTCACGAAAACAAATAAGCTATCTTTATATTAAAAAAAATGACTCTTTAGATTAACATTTTGTATACGGGTATATGTAGAACTTAAATAAAATATGTACACTTACATGATTTTGAATAGTATTTACAATACGTATTTACATTATGATAACATAATATTTATTCAAAGAAGATATCGATAGCAATGGGTAGGATAACATTTCATCGAGGCATCGATCATCGATGTGGTCCATAAGAACGTTTCCATTTTTATACTTAGGATCACGTGTCTAGCTCGAGGTTGTGGCCGTTATGTCATAGCATTTATATATTTCGCTAATAAAAACGATACCTCAATCTTACTTCTCTTTTTCTATAGCTGGTAAATTGTTTGTTGTACACTAGTACGCCTTCAAAAATAAGAATTGGGAAACAGTCTGAATGAAATTTGCTTTTCTACGAACGTACAGCAACGTTTGTTTAGGCAATTTGGCTTCCAGTTGAATCAATGAATTCTGCGACACATTCATGACAGAATATGAATTGATCCTGTAAATAAAACAGGGTTTAGATAAGTTAGCTAATTTATATTTTAAACAAATTGAAAATGGTGTTTGTATAATTAATCCAGTTTTACAAATATTAAAGTTGCCATATCGCAGATACGTTTTTCTCTAATCCAAGAATTACATAAATTTAGACGGCGAATTGTTATTGTTACGGCCGTATAAATCGATGTAGTTGAAATTTAAGTAAGAAGTTGAGTTTAAACAAAAAATTTGACCTAGATTCAGATTCATTTTCAAAGGTTGATGTCAAATAAATTGAAGGTACGTCTTACTTGTTTCCTCTGTTCAAAACTAAAGTTAGTCTACCTCATTGGGAATAGCCATGGCTCTCCTTGCTCGAATCCTTTTATTATGTTAATGACGTTAACCTTCTGCTCACTGTCGATCTTATGTGTCAACATCGAGACGCACAGTATAGGCAACTTCTCTCAGCAGCTTTCCTATACAGTGAGACAACATTCGCCGTGATGATATAGTATGATGCATATAATTTAGAATCATATTTCACGTAGTATCACAAGGCAACGTCAAAAAAATATTATTATATGCTTTATACATTCGTCTGTACTCAAAAACTAATGGTCGTGGCACAACTGGTTAGCATTCTGGTTTTATTTACAACGTAAGCTACCAAGAAATTACGATATTGTTTTTATTAGTTCCCAATCAGACATGCATGATAATCTATGCTTAATTAGTAATGTCTCTTTGATTAAGTTAAGGTATGTTTGCATATTTGTTTAAAAAGAAAGACTATACTGCTACTGATATGAATACTTTTAACATACAGTTAAATGACAGTTATGAATAAATTTGACAGTTTTTGAGATTTTCAACTACGTTGATAATTCAATATATGTTTTACATCTTAAACACCAAACACAATAGACATATTGTATGTGAAAGAAATACTCATTACATAAGTTTTGCGCTTCCCGGTCCAGAATTATCGATAGAAACTCTTTGTCTGATCAGTCCCTTTACTTACAAACAGTGGATCAATACTGATGAGTTTGCGGAAGCTGACTGAGTTTCTATGTCCCTGACCATCCTTACAAAGGCAGAAGAGCTAGATGGAGTTTGAACGCCCATGTCTCATATCAAGCACTGGTAGTGGAAAACTGTTTTATTCTGAGTCGCCTTAAAAAAAAAAGGGAATTAAGTATTATATTTTTTTTATATTTAAAATGATAATTGATGAGTACGACGACAGTAGCAATGATCTAATGTAAAAAAAAAACTTCATCATCAAGACGTGTATCTAACTTATTTCAAAATATTAATAATAGTAAGGACATATCATGACATAACTCACATCAGATTTTGTGATCTCAAGCTCCCTGCAGACATATCCGTCTATGGTGCCCTGCTTGTGACATCTGACCGTATACGGTTCAATCGTGAGGTCTTGGTCATCGGTGGGTAAAATACTTCCGACTGACTGGAAAATCGTGGTTTAGCATTATGGATCACAATATCAAATCAATCATGTAGATTAAGCAATGCAGTAGCTAGCAAATGCATTGCAAACTATATTTATTTTTTAGGCACTTAAGTATCAGATACATTTATTGAGTTAATCAACATCGACGAGGCATATCAAAGAGAAATGTATATATGTATATCAAACCTCATTCGGGACATTTGCAGGATCCATGGACACAATGCTGTGAACATTTTCTTGCATCAAAAGGTCCACGAAGTCTACGATTGTGCTGGGCAGAGGAGTTTGTGACAGCCAGGTTGAAATCCCTAATAAACAATGGATAGACATATTGACCAAATATTACTTACAAAATATAATTTTCTTATCATCCTATATAAATAGTATATTATACATAAATGTCTGTTTAAGTATACACTCAATTACATATACACGTGTATACATATGAAAAATCAATACTTGTTTTCTTTGTTTTTAATTTAAATATTTTAAATGTATTACCTTTGATGCCATGATTGATAAGATATAGAGAATGAAATTTATTGCAACTGTCTCCCTTGGGATACTTATCTAATGGAACTTAAGGACTATATATCAGTTCTCTCCTCTACATGTTCCTTATCTGTTCTCCGCTTTATTTAAACAATTAAGTCCGATACTTTTACATACGTTGATATAAACGGCATTTATATAGTCTCCACTCCCCGGGTTTCTCTGGTTACGAAGTTTCACTCTGTTTCTGTAGCCTGTGGCCAAATAAAATCTATGATAAAATATGTGTGATATTCTAAGCTTCTTATCTGATTTCCCATTATAGGCATGTTATCATTTATGTGTTATTGTCATTTATTTTAATTTTTATGCAAGTACTTTTTTAAAAAAAATCCTTCATTTAAGCATAAAAGCAAATAGATGAATTTTACTACGAGCGAGATGTTAATAAAGAACCATAGGATCCAAAATTTAGAGGCATGTTATTCATGCTTACACTGTAAAACTTATCTATGCCAAGTTTTTGGCATATTTGACGACATTTTGTTGATAAGATTATTTAATTTGATAATTTATTTTACTAAATCCACATCAATATCTTTATACAAATAAGGAGGGACTTTATTCAACATTATCACATTATGCCAAATTATGCCAATGCAGGAGCCAGGAAAGCGTAGTGGTAAAGAATGCCTATTCTCACCAGTTCGCCCTAGCTTCGTCGATTCCTGGTTACGTACGTAAGACATTTCAGGGGTCGCTTCGGTCCAGTTACTTCCCACATAAATCAACGAGTGATTTGTTGTTAGAAATTGTTTCGAAATCGAGGTACAAAAAAAATAAAATTCAAACTTAAATATAAATAGGAAAAGAACAGTTCATTGAGTTGATTTTGATATTTGTTAAGTGCGTATCCTGAAAACAAGTTTGCATTTCAAGCAACATAATAATATGTAGTAAAATGTACATGTGCATGGACATGTGTATTTGACTTGACAGTGAAAATCTACATTAAAATATCGCAATATCCGGTTGCACTTCAGTTTGATACAACTACTTCCGCATCTTTACATTAAACCATATGCTTGTGTAGTAAGATGGAAGTTATCTTGTAAACCGATAACCAAAAATAAGATAAAACTACTACTTTGCCAAAGTTTATATTTTAATTTAAAAAAAATACACCAATTACAAACTTATATAAATCATTCACTATGGCTGTGGATGCGGTGTGAATGGTCATTGTTTTTAGGGGAAAATCGGAAAACCCTGAGAAAATCCGCTTGTTTCGATGGGTGACATTTCATGTACCTGACCAGGAATCAAACCCGGGACGCATTGTTATGAAGAGAAGTTCGTTACCACTTCGCTATCCCGGCATCCTATATTTTTTTATTAGTAGAGGGCAATCATATTTCATATTTTTGAATTATAGTGTGTCTAGCACTTATATCATATTGCGGCTCGTCCATTGATTGTAAGGTCTGGTTATATTTAATAAAATCAAATAGAATAAAACTACGCAAAAAAAACAAGAACCAGGTATATCGGCGTCACGTCTATTTTTGTGTTGTTTTTTTCTGTTCCTCTGAACTGCTGCAGCTTCTTCGTCACTTAAGTACTTCCGGTTGCTTTGTTGCATAGCCTTCAAGTAAGCCAATACACGAGAAATTACAAGTAACATAAACTAGTAACGAATTTGTCAACCTATCTTTTTTTAAGATTTTGAGTGGATATTCAATTGGAAAAAAATATCCAGAACTCACATAAATGGTGTTTATCTTGTAGGTACAGACAATGCCATCACGTAATTGCTGCTGAATAGCATGTAGCACATCAGTCATTCTATTAGTATTCTTTGTGGACCTTTGTTCATCTCTAACGGTAAACATTTGTTTGCATCTACATGGAACCTGAAAAAAATGCACTGTGTTTGTTATTCTGGAGTTGGTAAATATTATCAGTAGTAGTAGTTTCATAATTATTATTAGACGTAGAATTATATATATAACATTGTCATTATTATACAGAGCTAAACATATTGGTAATATGCAACTGCATAACAGTCGACTAATGTTTGGGAGAAAAAAACAAAAAAACATAAACAGCTGAAACAAAATATGTTAACCCTGAACTTAGGGCGCAATAGTAAGCGCAGCTGGATGTAATGTAACTGATGTAAGAGTTTCCGAAACGGTTGTTAACGTTTAAGCAACCCATGAGTCTTACCCGAAACTGTTGTTTCAAAACTTCCTTCTGACCATCAGATATATTTATATGAAACTGGTCCGGTGACAAGATGTCATTTCCGAATGTCAGCTCATGCACCAGGGCATAATGTATGTACATGTACTGAGGCTGAAACAGGATGATGATATACATTACCATTTTCCCTGTTGATGATGAATAATCGTAAGTAGAGTAAAGTGTGATGTCCAAGTATTCTAAAGATCCTATCTATCCTTGTAATTATTTTCCGTGTTTCACATAAACTGTGAGATGAAACAGATGTGGTGCAGAGACACACTAGCATAGCAATAAGACAATATGATTTCAATACTAATATGCATAAATACCTTCACTAAAAAGGGAACATAGTACAAACAGTATACACATGTATTTTAATCAAATAAATGATAAAAAGTGGAGATAAATTCATTTAAGTTTATTGTTAATATAGTAAATTAGATTTATGACTCATGTCAAGACAGTTTTATGAGGCATTATTCTACATATAGACATATCAACGTGGCGAATTAAGTATACCAGGGTGCTGACTAAAAGAAAAATCGATCAGATTAGTTTAAATATGAAAAGTTCAATATGTTATTTGTCCTACCAATATATATATTATCGATTTCTCAAAATACACATTTCAAAACAAATCAAAATATAGGATAATTTGTGTAAAGAAAGGTTGTACGTGCCAGGTTTTGCACCAATTTTGTCCTTTGTCCTCTGATTCCATTGACACATCCAAACACGTCCACGGATTGCTCCTGTGTCCCTTCTTGTATGAGAATGTCAAGGGCAATATATGTTCCTGTCCTGCCGATTCCCGCACTGCAGTAACGCATCAGGGGAATAAGACATTGTTCACAACAAAATAGCAAATAAGAATTGATTCTTAAATCCATTTACTTAACATTACATACAAAAATAAAAGAAATGCAGAAAGAAAAAGAAAACAAAGAAAACATGCCTGCAGTGAACAACTATGGGCCCTTCAAGTCTGGCTGGGGCAGCAATCACTTTCTGTCGGAACTCAAGAAGACTGATGACGTCATCTGGTACGTTCTTGTCTGGCCAGGCTGTAAAGTGCACGTGACTGACGTCACGCTCCTCTTGATTCTTTAATTGAATCAATAAAAAATGGTAAATATAATTGGCATAAAGAATGTAGCGATATAAGTCATTACATTCAATTGTCTCAATTATGCAAAATAAACGTTGCATTCAAGCCCAAACAAGTACCTTACATTTGCAATTTTCGTAATTTGAGTTCTGCTGAAATGGAATTGCATTACTTGTTCATACCTTTATAACTTTAAATGTGCGAACTATGTATTCGGCACATTTGCTCTCCGAGATATTTTTGACAGTGATCTCTCCGTATTTTTCTACGTTGTTTTTATCTGGCCAATACTGTTCGCATTTCATTGTCTGCAAAGAAACATCGTGATTTTGATATGGTAAGGAATTTTTTTTATTTTTATTTTTTTATTTTTCTTGAATTTTGGTGATAATGATGATGACGAAATAATAATAACATTACCGATCTCAGATTTATATAGTTTGATCATAAAATTTTTCATATAATATGAAATATATGTATAGTTCCAGCTGTTGAGTATTAACCTAAATGCTAGCTTAAACAATCTTTCAACAACTTTACTTGTGCTATACAGTTTACATGACGCCAAATCAGGCATATTTTGCCACGAATGTTTGTCGAAGGCTGTTAGACAATTTAATTATCTTAAGAAAGGTTCACGTTAACTTGTTTGTTGGGGCATTTTATAGATTTTTATTGCTTCATCCGATTTGCAAATTCATCTGAAGACCGTTTGGCATGATGTTCCTGGTTAAATGCATATTCGTATATTTTTCAAAGGTGACCAGGAGGCTTCAATCAAAAATATAGTTGGCCAGGTCGACATATGTAAATACGACAGAATACTTTGAAATCAATGTTCCTGATACATATTTAAGTTATTCACTCTTTCTATGATGATAACAGTGGCGATTACGTTCAGATACCATTTCTTTACCAGGTATGAATTGGGAGGTCTTAAGTCCGATTCCTTGCCACAACATACATACTGAATTAGCTAATGGTTATCGTATCTTTCCTTTCCTTGGTGTATATAATGAACCGAGACGTTAAACTCAAGAAAGTAAATACACACTAATACAGACAAACAGACGTGTACTATAATTATATATACGAGTGTGGTTACTCATAAAACACCTAAATATTTCGTGGCCTTGGTTGAAGTGCCGTAATTGCCTGCACGAGTTTGCATTAGACCTCTTATATCATGGGATGATATCAATCAAATTCAGGAAAAAGATACGTGAAACAATTGAAATATAGTTGAGAGCAATTAAGCAGATATCGTCACAAGTGTCCCCAACACAAAAACTTCCCTCTCTTCTTCTAGTTTGTACTATATGTGAAGTATTGTGGTTTAATTTGATTCGTGCAAACTTTGTTATAAAACACTAGCACACAGGCTTGTTTTGCCCAATTTTATTCGAATCTTTATAATGTATCAGATAACTTTTATTCACTTTATAAACTATTTTTGAATTTAAGAATTATCTCTCGTGTAATGAAAATAAGGTGTTGAGTAATACAGAATAAGACAAACAAGAACGTACTGATCCCTCCATTAAGCGAGTCAGCATGACTATCTTCTCTACGTCTTCTTGCCATATCATCTTCCAAAACTGCTCAAATTTGTCGGTTGTAGACGCCGTTGGGCCTTATAAGAACATCGAATCATCATCATCATCATCATCATCGTCGTCGTCGTCGTCATCATCATCATCATCATCATTTGAGGTAAACATTGCATTAAAATCGAGTTTTCCAGTTTTGCAATGTTTTGAACGGATGTATGTTTGAAAGAGCAATGTGTTAACAACGTTGCGATTACAGGTTTGAATCCAAACAAAGCATTTTTTCTAGAGGTGCTAGTGTAAGCTTTAAATTAAGTTAGAATTGAAGATAGGTTACATAAATATGCCCCAAATATGTCCTCGACAGGGTTATGCTCCAAGAAAGTCTAGGCACAATTAATAATGAAGCAAATGACAAAACTGTTTACACCACACCAAGTCATACTCAGTTAATGGTGTATCAGTCCTGGAACTAATCCTAAAAGTTGATCATAAGGTGATGAATCTTAATTTATAAAAATAAATTCAGAAGGACTTATTCAGATGGTTATATTGAAATAGTGGTTTTGGTTTATTTGCACCAATACAGGACATGTTTTTCATCGTAAATATGAAATATAATATTCTTACCTAGACATGCTATGTACGCCTTTGGATGATTATAGCCCTTGAAGACAAAAGATATATATTTGTGTTATAAATTAATGATATGTCCCGATTATGATTATGACTATAAAAGTAAGGACTGCTTAAAAAAAAATTTTTTTTAATTGCCGGAAGGTATATTATTCAATCAATCTGATTAGTATTTTATAAAGGTAATACAAACAATAAGTAAAGGAACAGAATCAAAAATGAACTTTAGTGTATTAGTGATAGTACATGAACGTTATTCTCATACTATAGGTACCTGTATATTATGTTTAGAAATTGTCTGAAAATTTTTTTAGAATATAAGATATTTAATTTACTTTAAATTAGAATAAATTTGCAAACCGTGTAATAATCAAAACTGTTTCTCAATACTTGCACCAACTTATCATAGGAATACTTACATCAATATAACTAGCATTGATATAGTTTGATCTGCTTTCAGCAATGATGACTCTCGAAACGTCGTCTTAAATGACAAAAAAGAATAGATTTTCACAGTTCTAAACATAACACACCTGTCTCATTTTTAGTTTTTTCCATAAATGTTAAACGCAGTCTGGTGGCCAAAATATGTCAAACCCGTATTAAGCGGTCAGTCAATGGTACAAGAGAAAGTGACCGCTGAGCAGAAGTGACCGTTAAATTAAGGTAAAATATATTGCAATATGCGATAGTGTATTAATATTAAACGTAACCGCTAAATATAGGTTGACTGATTAATACAGGTGGCGCTAATACAGTTCAACTGTGTTTTATTATTTCAAGTTAAGTACAGATTACATGTATTATCTGTAATCTTCAATGCTGGCTAACTAAACCATCAAACACTGCTGAACTTTTGTTTCATTATAAGTTTGAATTTAAATGCAGATCGTTTTATCTCAATCAAAATTATCAAAAAAATAAAATAAAAGCTGTTGTTACTTTTAAAAGATGCTTTGGTTTCCTATTTTATTGCAAACGTTAAGTTAATATCCTTTTCCATATCAAATGCACATTTATGATTATTCTAAGTATTTCGATGCTAAAATAATCATTATCACACTCCTGCAATGCAGATCGTTTTATCTCATCAAATTATTAAAAAATAAATGACGTCATATAATATATATATATATATATATATATATATATATATATATATATATATATATATATAATGTTCTATAGTTCTTAGTCACAAAAATTCATAATCCTAACGACATAGACACAGATAAACGTTCATGTAAGTCATCTTTCACATAGCCGTCTTGGGTATTTTCACTCATCCATTGTCCATGACGTTTGACAATTCTGTCTTTAATGCCTTTGCTAGCCGCTATAGATACACCATTGGTCCTTACAGAGTGCAAGCAATACTTTGAAATAAATGTCATGTGTGCCTCAAATGCACGTCTAAATTCATCTCTTAGACAGGTATATGACATAGCTTTCACAGCTTTCCGTCTCTTAGCCATCCTTTCAATTGCTAAGAATACAAAACACAGGATCGAATACTTCTAACTTTGCCCAATCTATAAAGTTCACAGAATTCACAACATGGCGTAATTTGGTACCAGTTCTAGTTTTCAAAACCCAAGAGCCATCTCTATACTGGTCAGTTTTGCTATCTCAATTAAAACGACCAAATATGACGAAAATAAAAACAAATCAGAAACAAGAATGTTTAATAATTCTGAACGACGAAAAAACAAGCAAATCCCAGTAAACTTGCACAAATAATTCGATTATTTTTTGCGTATTTATACTGATAAAGCTTTTCATACATGGATGAAAGGATATCTGTCGTCATTA
The DNA here is from genome assembly GCA_021229015.1 of Solen grandis. Classification (NCBI taxonomy): domain Eukaryota; kingdom Metazoa; phylum Mollusca; class Bivalvia; order Adapedonta; family Solenidae; genus Solen; species Solen grandis. The sequence continues at coordinate 29,862,242 of CM037791.1, read as the reverse complement.
CTTCTTGTTTAATTATTTTCTTGGCTTTAGCTGAACTAGCAAAATTTTCTCACTCCCCAAACCATTTGCTATAGTCCACTTTTGCCAACGATTGAAGCCATATTCATTTTGCGACTAGTACAAGGTGCGCGTGATGACGTCATTATATCACGGAGTAGGTCCCCCATGTCAGCTATAACTGTATGAAAACATGGCTTATTAAACCGTGTCTCATTACTAAGACAAAGACATAATAATCATGACTAGCGATATGTCTGTCATAACAGCCGTCTGCTCCCGGACTGGCTAGCAATGCTGCACTTAATGCGATACCGCCATATATACATAACGTGATTTATATAAAATCTAAGATACAGCGCTATCATTCTGAAATTATGGTCAATATTTCCAAACATCCCCTTTCCATTTGAACATCTTATATAAAAATCTTTCTTTGTCGGAAGTTCGATATAATCAGACACTGCCGGCATAAATTTTCCACACTCAAAACTCACTCTTTATTAGAGCAGATATTTTATATTTAGGAGGCGCTGAATAAACCGGAATTTAAACCCAAACTAACTCTATCGTGTCAAAAAAGCTATGTGTACCAATATTTTTCCAAACTTGCAAATATTTCTTTAATCTACCTCCAACTATAATAGACTTTTGCCCCTGTTGATACTCAAAATAATCGTGAGTAAAACGTTTACAGTTACAATTATATTCATCTTTCAAAGACAACGTATCACTTGTTTGTGAAAGACTGGTTTTCAGCTCCAGGCCTGACGACATAAGGGCAATCTCTTCAGAAATGACGGAATTAGCCGCATGCAAAAACAGGCGCATGTTGGCACGGAACCGCTGCCGAAGGAGGGACCTGTTTAAGCTCCTTTGTAGCCACGAAAGGATCAAACTGGAAATGGCTGCTGAATAAACGGTCTGACAGGAAACATCGAAGTGAAGGCATAAAGGCAACATCACTAGTACCAGGATCCCGACTGACTATAGCTGTAGCCGTTTTACTCTTGCTTGAACTTGTAGACCGCTTGCGTTAAAAAGCTCGGTTCTCGGCCTTGCAGATTTTGGCCTTATTGTCACTATCACTGGCTATATGTTTTTATTTTCAAAATGCCTCACAGTCGCCAACACCGGGAGACGAATCTACTACACGTATAATTTATTTCGTTTTCTGAGTTTTCACCTGCGTCCTTCAAAAACTCAGCACAATAGCTCACTTTACTGTGTTGTGTTCATTGGCCCAGAAAGCCTACACTACTATGTCATCTTAGTGTTAAACTCGAAATTGACCTTATTTCCTTGAAATGTCACAGAAACCAGTTTGAAATCGAGTTAACATAATTGGAAACTAGGAACTGAAAGAGGACGACATTCGGTATAAGGTAGAGTTAAGTCATATTCAAGTTTGGGTTTAGAATAAAGTATTAACGATGTAATGCATATTGCTATGGGTATGTAGTTGTTTTGGTTCAACGAATACAAAAAATACTTTTCATTACAAGATCTTTGAATTATAGAACAGTTGTGATATGAAAACATCGTTAATCAACAGATTTGTTTAGTTAACGAATAAAATTTATGGACCACCGAGTAATCTTTTAATATTTTAAGTTGACATATTATTTTCCGGAAATACAGAATGTATGTGTTATGTAAGTGAGAGAGAGAGAGAGAGAGAGAGAGAGAGAGAGAACGATGGAATGATTTGCTTGTTCGCACATTTTTATACCTTTGTAATTGAAAACTATGAAAAACATAATCTTATTGTGTTAAATAAATAGAAATATGGTTTTATTAAAAATCTTGTATTTAACGCACAATGTAATTATACCAGAAAACTGCCTTTATTCAACCATTTTCAGTTTTGATGGTACATGTATACAGAAATTTCAAAAGGTATGACCGTTTGTCCAACTAAGCGACTAATCAATCGATAAACCAACATCTTTATATGTGATTGTAAAATCCAATACATAAACAACTATCAGTCATGCGTGTATATGTATATGTGAATATTTATCTATGCACACTTTGAATTTCATTTTTTTTTTATTCTTCAAAACAAGTTTTTATTTTTGTAGTCACACTTTTTATCTATGTTGTCCATCTCGTAGTAAAATGTAGTGCTTTTGGAAAATGAAAAAGCCAAAATAGTAAGATACTATAAAAGCCAAAATAGTAAGATACTATAAAATATTAATTCATTTTTATGTTATTAATATTTATTTTTCATGTATTTCAAATATCTTCAAAGTGGGTGTTTGCTTAATTTGGAAGTTCGTGGCATTTCATTTGACCTGTCCGTCCGAAAACCTCTTATAACCCAAGGAAAGTACGCAATCGCTTAAAAAGGTCTTTCTCCACTTATTTTGTTTATAATGGTAACATGTTTTATATCATATGAAAGACTCACTTAAATATCGAAATCACATTCAATGTCCATTTGTCTTTTCATAAATAGCATTCCAAACGCTCGATTAAATTTGACAGATCATTTGCAAGTATTACAACATCATAACTTAAATAATGCAATACAATTGAACATTATTATCCGGTTTTATATTTATATTGAGAATTTTACAAACTAACATATTTTATTTTGCTGATAATTCTTTAAGCGTACAATATTCCGGTACAAAACAACTTATCTATATCAAATATTTATTTAACTTATACGAAACATTTCTGCACATAACATAATAATATACGCTCAATATAGATCATCTTATTGTCAGCCTCGACTGGATGTGAAAAAAATTAATAAAATCCATTTCACTGTATTGCTAAATTAATATTATATAAACACATTAAAATTCACTTTTTAAACATTTGACAAAAATTAAAAATAAATTTCCTCTATAACATAACAGAGATAGTGTATCGAAGGCTTTAATCAAAGTCTACCATAATAATTACACATAGGATTTCATTTCACCGATAAACCTGACTTTGTTTGGTTACCTGCAACTCAAATATGTAGGACATGTTTAAAGTCTACTTGCAATTGTGCGCTAGTTTATAAATAATATTAAGCAATGTCATAGGTCTCATTTTTTAAGAACTGTTATTTTCTTCTTTTTTTAACTTAATGTTTTGACACCTTATTTTTTGTGTATCAGACAAACGACTAATATTATATCCAAACAAATAATGGATATACAACATCAACAAAATGACCCGTTTTATTCAAGAAGACATTAAAGAAGTTAGAAGTAAATCCATCTGATCCTGGGAATATCAACATTTTCAAAATAGTTTTTCTTTTCCTTTACATCCATGTTACTACATAAATGTTAACAAAAGGACATTGTGTCCTTTAAAATTGCATTTTGGGCATAAATAAAAGATCCACCATTTTTAATTAAAAAGGACGTAGACTTAAAACAATGATGTAATTTTTTTCTAAATTGCAGAATTCTTTTAAGATTTTTTTCCCCATTTTGTATCCAG
>CM037791.1:29808692-29858692 GCA_021229015.1 Solen grandis | reverse complement strand
TTTATATTTGCATAATCAAACATTCATTTTATCATTAATAATGCCTTTTAAGATTTTTTAAATATTGTATTACCGTAATATTACACTCAGTTATATACATGTATATGATACTATTTAGAAATTCACAATGAATGGCATGAAGACCTTGGGTCCTCTTTCTAAAAGAAATGTGTATGACTCAGTTATGCTCGTCATAAATGTTCGGGACTTGACACCTAGTTAGTGTATTGTGCATACTTCCCATAGCATGAACAAATTTAAAGCTAACTTGGTCAATGGTCAGTTTAAGTAATAAGTAAGCCCTTTCTAGTTTGTCAAGACATCGTTAGCAATCCTTTAAATATACAACATTTTGAAATGGCAAATCGTTCAAATAAACCACATCTTTATTTCCTGAAAACCATACCGATTTGGGCATAAAATTAAATATATAAAACAACTGTTACATTAATATATAACAAGGAATAGGTTTATGCTTGAAATTAATTAACATTTTACCGCAAGAGTGATTTTCTTTCTTTTGGCATAATCTATGTTTCATAACCTGTTTCCACTTTTAACCTGACAACTGATTTCATTTTTTGTTGTTGTTTTTTGTTACACTTTTTGTCTACGACATACTTTTGTAATTGTTACTTACAGAGTTTTACAAAAAGAAAAGCCAACAACAAGTTTTACAAATATTTAATTTTTCAGAAATTCCGCAAACAAGTTACAAGAATGTATTCACATTACAAATACTATAATACAACGTCTATATATTAGATTATATCTGATCAAGTCAATATTTATGAAACCCTTTTTTAAGATATTAAATTCAACATAATAGTCTTAATATTGTGATATGAATTCTGTAAATGAAAATATGTGATAATGTGATATCACATTAACTGAGATTAAATATTGTGATAAAATTATCTATTTTTTTATCAATACTGTTAAATTAATGTGATAAATATGATAAAAGATTTTCTTTATTAAGACCAATAAAGACAACAACGGAAATAAGAGGTTTACTCTTTTTTGTGTTATCCTTAGTGCTGAACTGCAGATCACAGTATTTATTTTCTTTTTTATATATGTTTGTATAAGGTATTTTTGTATCTAAATATTTCTTTCTTTTGTTTAATATTTGTATATTATATTTTTTGTTATACTGAATATCATTAATTTACATATATTAAATACATGTGCATATACACTGACATTATAAGGATACATTTAATAAATTAGATAATGTAAGTTTGTTGTTTTAGATTTGCTTTTACATATCATATAATCCTTTTAACTGTCGGCAAGAGAAAAGAGGAGAGTACATGTAAGAGTGGCAGTATGCTTATTGTTAGCAATCCATTGAAACAAATGATGTGTTCATCTTTCTTTAACGACCGTATTTACGTAAGTGTAAAGCGGGTTTAAAACATTGGGCTTATTTGCATAGCTTGAAATTTGATCATCGTTTATTGGATTATTTTGAGATGGAAAAGAAATGCGACATCATCACATAAAAACCCCGTTCTTCTGCGTTATCAGCGCTTTGATTATAGTACGTCGTTATTGAAAGTCGTTACTTCTATATACATGTATCTTGTATGTCGGTACTTTACTTTGTTGTAAATGCAGAAGTCGTTATTGCGGAATGCCGTTACAGTAGTATGAGCCAAAAATTGAAATCCAATCTCTGCCTAACCCAGATCGCCTGACAAGAACTAAGATAATTATTCTAATTCCTAAATATTTTACAACATCAAGTTTGGAATTCAGGTCATTTTACATTCAAATACGGAACATTATCGTTATTTAGGGATAATAAATCTTTACAGCTAAACAGTAAATCATTTCGTTTAATACAAGATAATTTGTCATTAGTCTGACAAATAAGCAGTGCAATTATTACGGACCATTTTTCTCTTCGTAAATGACAGTTGTAGTGCCATAAAGAATCGTTCCTTGGTTACATGGTGACCAATTTGAATTTAAAATCAAATCATGTATGTTTCTTGTTTGTTGGGTTAACTTCCCGGCGACAATATTCCCGTCATTTGCAGACGATGTATACTTGGTTATACCACACCCAGTAACATTATCCTGAAAACGGAACAACCAGTCCTGGAACTACCCTTATAAATATAGTGAGCGTCAAGCAAAGGGAGTTGTACCAGTGTCATTTTACGACTTTCGTATTCCGCGATCGGGGATCGAACCCACGACCTCCCGCTCCCGAAATCAAATCATGAAAATCGAATTAATCAGCTGGGTTTGAAATGCCAGCATGCTTCTTCAGACCTTCATACATGCATATGACGTATACACGGTTCCTGTGTGACGTCATAGGGATAGATAAGACACTTTTTGGCATGTATCTTACGAGACTTAAAATAATGCAGGCACGAAGTTGAGGATACTTAATGTTTTTTTTTGTTTGTTTTTTTGTTTTTAAATCAACCCTGTGTTTTTTATTTTTCAGTCTTTCTTATTAAAATTTATGTCACATTTAAAAGCGTTAACTAGTAATTTTAAATCTAAAAATAATATTTTGATGAATTTTAAAATAAAATCTTTATACCATAAAAAGTTTCACTGCTATTTGTTGAAGATTGAACCCATACTTTTCTCTTTACGTTGCGTTTATTTTTTGTGCTTACAAACATATAAGAAATATTTTATCCTAAAAATATGAATTTCAAGAACTCTTTAATCGTGTAAGCGTCTTTAATTTTGGAGCAGAAATAATGAAATTATACGAAAATGAAATTTCTGCATCTAGGTAATTCATATAAAAATCCCCTGAATTTGCCTTTAAATGGTCGCGAAAAGAGGGGATATTAACTGATGTGGGAACTTTGAATGTATTGATCAAAAGCACTTAATTCATATAACTTGTTTATTTACGATCAAAGTTTTTTTTTCTGTTTATCATGTGACCTATTTTGCATGATTTTGTTCTTACATTCAGCAGTGCTGGTATCGTTTATTGAATATTTTTCATCAAAATGCACACATATGCTACGAAGAATACCATATTGTTTTATTAACCTACATTAAAGGCTCATTATACTTCATTATTATAAAATGTTAAGGAGAATGAAAATATAAAATAACATTGACAAATGGTACTTAATTTGCAAATCTCTGCTGTAAAACAACGGTTTAATACATTGAGAATATTGATCAAATTACGCCATTCAGTATTTGGCTTGGACGTCAAAATACTCACACTGTTTACATTTTGCAGTGGCGAGTATTCCCGGAGATTGTCCGTAGTCGGACTAAATATATTTTGATATCGTCATCATTTTTTTTGCGCTCTTTATTCGATAATGGGGTGTAAACGTAAGTTCTATGGTAAACGTCAGAATTCGGAATATGCAAATCAGCTATCTATGTGATCAATTCAATGTTGTTTTTCAAAATAGACTTTCTTATTTATGCATTGTAATTGTCAAGGAGCATGTAAAGAGATGCATCTCGTAACAAATCTGAAACACACATTTTGCTTTTCTGTCCGAAGAATATAAACTGCTTTTGAAAGCATAATGTCTCTGTAAAGCAATAATATATAAGACACGAACTGTTTACATTTGTATGTATGTATGTAAATAAGGCATATTATGTATGTTGCAAAACAAAAGTTTGCATCTTTTCTTTTTTGTTTCAGTATATTTTTCGTCCCGAAATATAGAGTATTTGGTATAAAACCCATTGAGTACTAATTTCTATTGTCATTACAAATGAACCTGTATTAGCGGTCACCTGTATTAAGCGGTCTGCCTGCATATAACGGTCAATTTTGATACAACCAAACTTTAGCATTTTGTCATATATTTAACCTTCTTTTAGAGGTCACCTTTGTTAAGCGGTCACTTCATCTTGTTCTCTTGATCGACCGCTTAAGACAGGTTTGACTGTATAATGTGCTTTTACAATTCGAAATTCTGCTAATTAAGGCACAAACATAATAAAAATAAATCTAATGCGTTTAAAAAAACAAAAACAAAACAACAACAACAAAGCATTAGACTGGATGACTTGACAGGGACGCGGTAACCCTCTTCGCTCCTCACCAATGCGGCCGGGGTTCGAATCCTTGTCATGCACATGAGAGGGCCCGTTAAGACACGTAGGGTTTCTCCTACAATACTGACAGCATGTACACCGGCAGAGCAATTGAGAGTGATTGATATAAGAAATGATAACTTGTTTCGTATTTCACGTAAGTTACATATTAAACATTAAACTTAAACCCGCTTTAAAGCATAGTTTATTTTGAATGTTTATACGAGCATAATTATATAAACATCGTGAGAAGGATCTAATTTGAAATAACGATTAAATATCTTTATAAAAACGAATAATTTAAAAGGACATACATGATAATAAAATCATAATAAATTAACACTATTTCATGATATAACTTCATAATGAAATGATGATTAATTAAAGGAATGGGTATCGTATTGCAAGTCTATACCTTCTATAAACGTCCGTTTAATTCTTATAAGTATGTAGTTTAGTACGAAAATGTCAACATGTATATTGTGTATGTATAGCTGAACCTGTATGATACTACCAAACTAGCATCTTATTAAATGTTTTACCTTCATTTAGCGACCGCCTCTGTAAAGCGGTCAATTTTTGCTGTTCTCCTGAATGACCGCTGTAAACAGATCTGTATTAAGCGGTCAATCTGTACTAACTGGTCAATGTTGATACTACCAAACTAGAATTTTGTTAAATGTTTAACCTACATTTAGAGACCACCTCTGTAAAGCGGTCTCTTGTTCTATGGAATGACCGTTTTCGACAGGTTTGACTGTATGACTAGACTTGCCTATTGCTTTGGACTTGACTTGACTATTTGAGTTTACCGTCGCTCCGACAATATTTCAGTCATATAGCGACGTACAGCTAATTACAGGTGGAGGAAGACCCCGATTGCACGGAGGCATCCGGGTAGAACCACCAACATACCGCAAGCCAGTTGGAAGGCTTCCTCACATGAAAATCCGAATGACCCTGTCGGGATTCGAACCCACGCGGTGAGGGGCTGAGTGAGTGTTAAAGTGAGCGACTTTACCCTCGTTTGACTGTATGATCTATATAGGGACTTAATTGTCTTTCAACAATTGTTGCTGTATTCCCCAAACTACTGTGCTTGGCGCCATTGCTGTACCTTTCAACCTGTCAGTTTTAATATAACCAAGATATAGCATTTTGTTATATGTTTAACTTAAAGTTTGATTTAGTGATCACCTCTGTTAAGCGGTTACCTCATCTTGTTCCATTGACTGACCGTTTAAATACAGATTTGACTGTATAATTATTATTTTGGCATCAACGTAATTAAGTATTTAATGCTCAGTATTGATATGAAAGTAATAATAAAATAATAACATGTATTAAAAACTTTATCATACAAAGTGATATATACTAAATGTCTATTAATTCATAATGTATTATCAAAATTATACAAACCAAAGCACATGCAATACAAACACAAGTCACATACATACATATATACATACACACACATATATATATATTGTAAATAAGTATGCGTTTACTTGATAATGCTGCCCGCATATATGAGCGTTATTGCGTCTTTTGAACAAAACAAAAAAAATGCATGTACACTGAAAACTGATATCGCTCAGCAAAGAAAGATTATTCCAAGCTTGGTTTACCTGTATCCTGAAAATTTGAATAGGCGTAGTATCATGTCAGACGCCTACTGTTTTGACTGCTGTGTAGCAGCATTTTATCGTTTTCATGTCAAATTCAATTAATTTCAATTAATTTCGGAAATTACGTATGAGTTTAGTCGTTCACAGACGTTTTTGTTCATTCATTCCGTCACTGGAACCCCTTTTAAATTTATTTATTATTTGTCTTAGATTTATAATACAGACGTTAAAAATTAATTAATTACCTTTTTTTTTTTTTTTTTTTTTTTTTAGAAATGTTGAAACATATACACATATATCGTCATTAAACATTGAAACAGGTAGGTATGTTCCATGAGAAACTATATTTGTAATTAATGTAACCAAAACGTGTTTGAATCTTCCATCTTTAATTGTGCTGATAACAGGAAAATTGATGATGATATTACGTCAAGCTGGTCTTACATCACCTTCAACATAAGTAGATCCATATGCAATGCTAACTTAAAGGGGCGGGGGGGAAATAGTTCCGTTTCTGGTCTCCAGTCAGAGGTTCGGTAGGTAGGGATATGTATTTGTTTCCCTCCGAATGATGCGAAAAGCAAAAAAAAAAAAAAAAAAAAAAAGGAAAGGAAAAAAAAATAATAAAAAAATAAGGCGGAAATGTGTAAAACACAAACAAAAAACTTTAGGGTCGGCCTCGACCGGGAGACCGGAAACTTGATTTTTTGAAAAATACTGCGTCACAAACATTTACCTTACCTAAGTCAAGCCTGTCTTAAACGGTCACTCAAGGGATGAAGAGAAAGTGATCGCTTAACAGAGATGGTCGCTAAATGAAGGTTAAGCATACAATAAGATGCTAGTTTGGCAATATCAAAGCTGACCGCTGACAGGCTGACCGCTTTATAAAGGTGACCGCTAGTACAGGTTCAACTGTATATACGTAATATATGAATTCCTAGAAAATAGATATATGTTATATTTGTATATAAATGGTCAAATGAATAATGCTGATATTATTATTATTATTATTATTACTTCATTGACTGATTAATTGATTGAATAAACTTCGTACGGAAAAAAAATCATGGACGTAAGAGACTATTACTCTTTTATTGTTCTTCAGACAAAGTGGCGTTTGTGTAAAATATATGGAATTGTCCCTTTTTATGTTTTACTATGAATGTAAAAGTTTAGTAGTCAACATGTAGGACAACAGTCTCAGTACTTCCTAGATCGTATTTGTTCGTAAATGTTTGGTGAGAAGCGAAATCGTGCTTCGTTGTAGTCGGTGACCCGAGGAAAATGCATCCGATGCTTGCATTTGATTATAGTTCAGTCCGATTTTATACGATTTCAATTGTAGTTAGAATAGCAGCTCTCTGTGTTGTTAAGTACTATGTTTCAGCATAAAGAATTATTCACAAAAAGGACAGTGATACTGTAATCCGACAGAGTGGGATGAGTTTAATACACGTTTAATTGCACTAAAATAAAACAACAACAAAAAGATTTCGTTTGAGAAATACATTTCAACAAGATAGGTATACTTAATAAAGACACAAAATAAGAATAATATGAAACGATTGTTGCTTTCAAACTCAGTTCAATCTGTATTAGTGGTCACATGTTGTAAGCGGTCAACTTGCATTAAGCGGTCATTTTTAATATCCTTCATAGAGCGGCCACATATGATATGTGGTCATATATTCTTGTTCTCTTGTGTGACCGCTTAGAACAGGTTAACACTATGTCGGCTATCCCGATAGAGTTATACACAAGACGAAAGTTGAAACCAGGAACGAACTAATACAGACCATGCTAATTACAAATCACATCTTGGGGGTTGATGTGTGTGTGCGAGGGAGGGGATGTGTGTGTGTGTGGGGGGGGGGGGGGAGACATTTTCACTTGCAGAGACCTGCAAACATCCGGTAATAATGAATGGATGCTGCCAGCAAAGCATTGATGTACGGCCAGTGAGGCAATACATTTGTCGGGCTTTGCATCACAATAAACAATACAGCCCTGATACGAGCCAGGTGTTAATTAAATGCTGTAAACCGTAAAATAGTTTACTGAAGAAGTTATTCGAACTGTCTAGAGAACGATATCGTTGTTATATAGGTTAAGCTCATTGAAGAAAGTTGTATGAATATATACCACATCACATATAAAAAAAATAATTTGAAATTGAAGCTGATTGTAATAGTATTTGTATGTAAATAATACTGTTCTGTGTTACTGAATGCCAAATACACTTCCTGAAAACTATTTTCAAAAGATATCATTAAACAACACACGAGAGAGAGAAGGAGAGAGAGAGAGATTTATGGATGGAAATAAGAAAATATATACAGCATGGATCAAAGTCAGCTATTGCTTTTGTAACCTCTTTGAAGTGTATTCAAAATATAAGTATCTGATTAATATTCATGAAAACCCACGGTATATTTGGTAGTGATACCGGAATGATTATATACTGTGAGTTTTAACGGCAATGTTAAAGATATTATACTATATAAATGACACAAGAAAATAGAAAAAAAATAGCATATGATATAAAATCACAGGGCTATAAGACACTATTGTATGAAAACGTCTCAATAAACCGATTAAAGACATATGATCTTGGTTCTTAGTATAATATATAATTATACGTAATAATATTTTATGTATTTATGTATTTTACATTATGAATGATGTCATGGCAGTGTGGGACATATCTTACAAGGGAGTTCGGTAGAAATACACAAAATGACGCTATAAATACATGTTCAGTCTCAACACTGAGTGAGGAGCGGTCAAAAAGGGGTTAAATGAATATAAATTCTAAAAAAATAACCCAGAATATAAATATCTAAATGTCGTTATATTCATGAACAAAATTTGATATAGCTTGTTTGAATTAAGTATTTTGATTTATCAATTGGACTATCTTGTAGTTTGAAACGCATTTGATCGCTGTTAAAATGCATTTTATTTCCAAAGGTAAACCTGTCAAGTGGATCCCGATTTAGCTGCTTTTATAATAAAAGAGGTAATAAAATCCCAAACACATTTGTACCTACCTTCTTTTTAACAGTGTAAAAAATCCAAGAAAGCCTGAGTTTCGAATTTTATTTTGTGTGATATGTTTGAAATGCAAACGCTTGAATAATAATAACAAAACTGATTTTCAATTATGGTAATGGATACTAGCTATACATCCAATATTTGTAGGTTCTTAATGGGGTATTTGAAATACTACAGTCCATAAGGACACCTGTTCATAACGACATCCTGTATTAACCGACACTTTTCGTCGGTCTCATCGTTTTTTCCTTTTCAAACTCTGACCATAACGACACATGTCTTACTAGAACAGAACTGATCAGAAGAGAACACAACTTTATTATTTTCCAGGTATACATAATATACAACAAGGAGAAGTAAAGTGACATGATGTACCTGTAATCCGACAAAAGACAACTTCATATAATAACCTGTTTGCGGAAATGCACTATTTTGATAAATATTGATTTCTGTTTTCAAATACAATTCAACGATTTTATGATTATGTGCTTAAACCTGCAAGAATGTTTTAGATAGACGACAGTTTTTGCTATATAAATAAATTGTTTTAAGTATGTATTTTCCTTCTTATTATATTTGTTGTTTGCTGCATGTTATATAAGTGTCTGTGATGCTGCTGTTTATCATGTTTTAAACAGCCTTCTCTTTATCGCTTTTATATCGTTTTCCGTGTTTAGTTAGTAACCCGGTAAGTTTGTAATATTTTATGCTATTAGAGCGTTGTGCTCAGTTATTATAAAGTGTTATTTTAATATGTAAATATTCATCTCTTATAATTCCATATGGAATGGCATTGTACTAATTTAAACGTTGTTTTGATTTTATAATTATTTTCATGTTTGTGCAGAGTACTTACCCACTCTAGAGGGGCTGGACACAAAACTTGTTTCCATGACAACGCAAAATAATTATTCTAAACTAATAAACATTGGTTCACTAGAAATGCACAGCGAAGGCGTAAACTGTACCCATACTTATTTGTGGACTTTTTCCTCATACACTTTTACAGAATATGTTGACTTACCGTAGCAGGTATGTCCGCTTATATATCCAATATCTTCAACGTTGAATTAAACTGCCCACCAATTTTCTGATGGAGTAAGTTTCACGTCACCTTTTTCGACCTCGTGTTCAATCTTTGAAGAAGCAATGTTTTGTTTTACTTTTCACGACGAATACTCTGTTTATATTTAATTTAAATCGAACATTGTTAAAATACCTTACACTCGTAAGTTTTCTGCGGAAACACTTGAGCGACAAAACAGTTTATATGACTAATAAATATCAAGTAAATTCATAAACAGTTCTATGAAGAGCAGCAGTGTTTAAAAACACACATCTGAATACAGTGTTTATACCATTAGCGACTCAATGCTAAAATTCACCCATGAATAAATTTCACATTTTACAATGCACCTTTAATATTAAATATACAGCGATATGTAATATATCGGAGAGCTGTAGAATAAGTCAGTGTGCCCTCTCGGAACAAAATGATCTGGCGCTGCCGCTCGGGAATTCTCTGAATCCGCGGTATCAGTATAGGCAAATACTGAACGCTCGTGTGAGTCGGTGTGGCCATTCAATGTATTGGATGTAACTTTTATCAGGAGAAAACTGGGCTGCTGAACTAAAACCCTTAGAGCTTTTATCGTTTTATCTCGTTTAATCTACTTTATGTCGATAAGCAACCACGTGCTTTATTTGATTCAATCGACTATCATACTCGGCTGGAATATTTCGTGGTAAAAATTTGCTAAATTTCTAACTGTTGGTAACTTTGTCATATTTAAATAGTAATGGAAAAGTCATCAGAAGTGATTTGGTTTGGATGCAACAGAAAAAACAACAACAAAGACATCGATACAAGAAATAAGAAAGAAAAGAAGAGAGGAAATAAAAAAAAAAAAAAAACAAAGAAACAGTTACTACTTCTCATAATGTTGATGGTAATGCAATTATCATAAAAAATGCTAATTATTCTGCTGCTATCTGATTATGATAATAGAAATGAAAAAAAAAAAAAACTAATATTAATTATAGTTATAAAATAGTACCAATTACTTAATGATCCACTTCTTCAATGATACGAAAATAAAAACAAAAACAACAACAAAAAACATCGCAAAACTGTGATAATAATATTAACAACAGTAACAATAATATGGTATATTTTCTATAATTGACAACGTCACAGTTATCGAATACACCAAGGACATTGGAAAAGTATCAAAATATGTCGGAATTCTCGCAAAAAAAACCCTGGCTTAAAACAACAATCCGTGCAATTATTCCAAACCCATGAACCAATATTTATAATTAAAGCTTATCAATTTCCGGGCTTAACAACGTAGGCACTTTGTCATAAACGTCTATGCAAATACCCTAATGATCGTCCCCAAATCCATTCCTGAAAAAAATCGTATAATCTTTTTTTTTTTTTTTTTTTGAAATTCTCTTAATCTTCAAAAGAAGATATCTTCCTAACGTTACGTGCAAGACGAGTTAGCAATCATGGATAAGGCATTTTTAAGACAAGTAAATTATTAGTTTAGGATTTATAGAGATGAGAAGTCAATGTACTGAAATTGTTGTCTTTAATTACTACAGTGTCATCTTGGATGGAAATGTAACGGTCCGGTCGATATGTTTGAAATAGGTCAGTCATATCAAACACGGAGTATCTACGTATTTTGCATAAAATCTGGTCGTTGGTAAAACGACCGAAGAAAATTAATGAAATATGAATTTTATAAAATATTCTTAAAAATATCAGATGCTATCATTTGCACGTAGATGAAAGCTTCATGTTTCCCTAATGTGAAGTAATATCATTTTGGTGAAGCAGGATTAAAAATAGTTGTAATACATGCGTAACTAAATATACCGCGATATTTTTTATAATTTTTCGTTGACGCTACTCAATTTCTCAGCACTAAATATACCGCGATATGTTTCTTTATTGTTTCGTTGACGTCACCCAGTTTCTCAGCACTGTGGATTCGACTCTAATAGAGTTACCTGGTGTTTAACGTAAAAATAAAGAATCTTTTAGCTGGCTTAAAGTAGGTCGAGGTTCTATCCGGGTGCCTCTGTGTCAACGGAGTCTTCCTCAACTTGTAATAAACTTGACGTCGCCATAATCGCAGCGACGGTGTATTTCAAGATACTATAGGTTCAGAGTTTGAGTATAAACTGCTAAAGAATGTTCATCTGAAGTCAATATCGAAAAGGACATAAGTCAATATATTAAGGTGACTGTGCGTAATATACAGTTCAAATGTTGCATACTAAGGCCTTTCATGGAGATAACCAAGGTTTCCTAATGTTTCGTTAGGGTACCTTGGTTATCTTAGTACAGGTTAAGTGGTTCAAGAGGTAGCGAAACCACTACAGGGACTTTACCTTAACCCTTTCCCTCATATAGACTCATTTTGACGCACTCAATAGGTACCACATACAGCCTGATCTGCAGAAAACCATAGTTAAACCTTACCAAATTTAATTACAAAATCCTCATTTCCAGACCACTGAGGAGCAGCGAACAGCATAAAACCTGATCAGCCTGCGAGTTACATAGGTCTTTTCATGGTTTCCTCTATGAGGGAAAGGGTTAAACAATGGCGTATATAATCTCATATATGTATAAGATATGACATGAATTATTATTTCAAATCAAGTTTTATTAAACGAGTTAATGAAAACTTATTTAGCGAGCCTCTGGCGAGCTTAATAACATTTTCAAAAAAAAACTCGTTTAGTAAACTTTGATATGAAATGACAGTTCATAACAATAAATAAATAAATAAATAAATAAATAAATAAATAAATTAAAAAAAACAACATGAGTAAACGGACAGTGAACAAATTACAATATACTGTTTGTAATCTATATATCAAATAATAACTGAAAATAACGATTTAACGTGTGTATTTCTCAAACATTTTCAATATCATGAATAATGCATCTTTTTGATCAAAGTTAGTTGCATCTAACACATTTAATCCAGATGTTCGAGTTCAACTTACTATGCATATATATGAAATACACGCGCGTGATGCGGAGTGATGTTATTTGGCCTAAAAGTTATATGTAACGGGTTATATATAAGAAAATATGTGATGGTTATACGAAACCGGAAACAGCTATTTAAGCATAATATCATTATGATAAAAATAAATCTTTTAAAGTTTTACAACGAAACAAAATCGAATAATATCGATAAGGTAAGCGGCATAGTTTCATTAAGTAAAGCAGAAGTTATCATAAAAAATCAGTTCCTTTACGTTTAAATTTTTAAGTTTTATGACAAATTTAAAAAGCTTATGATTTGCACGTACATAACATTGACCTTTTGTATGCAGATTGAATGCTCTTCTGGCCGCCCACACGTTCTTCTCTCCCCACTCAACCAACCTTCAGTCGTAAGAGTTATTTATGCATTAGTGTCATCCCGTTCCATATTTGGATTCGTCCCGTCACTTTAGGAGTAATTTATGCATATATGGCACTATGCAGGTGTCGTAACAACAATTCTATAACCCCATTATCATGGTCCCAAATTTGGGCAACCATTCCACAAAATCTAACACTTAAGGTATATTTTGACCTATGGGACCGGAACGTGACTTTTGTAGAACTCCCACTTCGAAGTGGAGGTGTAACAAAGTGTAAAAAAACGTGCATAATAGATCACACTGACTGAAACCAAAGACCTTTCACTTGAAGAGAAAATACACTACTAACTTAGTTACAGGGCCACTTTCACACGCTGTTCCTTCCTCCCCTATGTGATTAATTAGTGTCGGGATACTAATATATCCCACTGTTTCGATAACATAGTTTAAAACAAATTTTATTTTACATCCACACACGATAATTGGCATAATGCATTTATATAAAGCTAGCAATATACATAATGCAACACTTATGAAAGGTTTACAAGAAGTTTTAATTACAAGTTACAGATATGATAAATTCAAGTTAAGAGGAGACTGAATATATATTGAACATTTTCTATTAAAAGTTGCTAATTATATTACAATATTGTAGAAGTGTTTGTCAAGAGAAATTAAATAGTAGTTATGTTCATGGATGTTTAATTAAAGCATTGATAATAAGAAGAAAAATACATAGAGAATGCATCAATAATTACTTACAATTCTTCAACCATGAATACATTTTAACACTCTTGCATAAACATCCGAGTGTACATTCTAAAATATCAACACCAATCAACAACAAACAATTAAAAACATTGCGCTTAAGGTTGCCATTCATCTAACTCTTTTCACGGTGTTGGGAGTATATTTCTTTAGATGCACAGCGCACCTTTCCAGTTTTATCAGTAAAAAAATTAAGTACTGCGCTTTTCGTTAATGGCTAAAGTTACTGCTATTACCAAACCGTAGCTACCAGATAACCTGTCTGTCGCAGAATTCTGTAACACAATTTAATATTTCTTATTTGCCTAACTATTCCTTTTTCATAAAACAAAATTGTATAAAAAAAAACAACAAAAAACTTTATATATATAGGTTATAAAATCTTGGAGAAAGGACATATTTTACAGAAAATGAAATTGTCGCTCAAAATTTGTACATCACCAGCCCAGTAAACCAAGAATAACGCGAGATTCAGGTTTTGTTTCGTGTAACTTGGTGTGAAAGAAAGCAATTTATGATCTGCTAGCCATGTCCCGGTGTGTAGCAGCAATATATCCATTTATTTCTTTAGTAGACATCGCCAAATGTCTGTAAGAGACAGAAATGACATAAAATCTATTAAGGATATGACATTAAAACATAATGGAATGCCGACTTTGTGCTGTCATAGAGGACATTTCAGTTTCTTATCAAGAAGGTAAATCGACCGCCCTTTGCATCGGCCTTGAAATACAGTTGAAAGTTCCTTCATATAAGGTCCCAGTTGTCAGTGAAACTGATTTGAAAAATACATTTGATTCTTGGCATGTTAGGAAAATTAATTCCCTGAGATGTGCTAAATGGTGCAGCTGTTTTATTTTACTTTTAAGTGACCAGCCTCGAATTCAACCGACAATACTTGACGATAAGTCATTCTTAAACTCTTAAACTAGGTAGATACACAATGCACCATTACTATTTCATGAAATTTTCAAGTACATGACTAAGCTGAAATGAAATACTATCTAAATGACTAAAATAATTGTTAAGAAATAACATATTTGAGTATTTTTATTAGAGAAACACGATTAATGAAATTCGCCCTTACGTACTTAAGTTTATCTTCGCGCTAAGAATTGTTCATGGAATTCGACCGGATTTCTAATGCCGTTATATATGATTAAGACATTTACACAGACTATTCATCAGGGATTTCCGAATGATGTTGTTATGTTGATTTATTAGAGAAAGATTTCTAAAATAAATGGATATTATCATGATTTCCTATATTCTAATCCAGTGTCTGTGTGAATCAATAATGCATTTTAAAATTTCAAATAGCTTTGATATTTACTTTTCTATTGAGGCTGATGAGAACAACGTCGCATCTTTGAGATACACAGCTTTATAAGGGAGCCGTCACTTTTTGCGATGGTGTCTTTCGGACGGGTGAATATACGTCGCGACAAACAAATTCAGGGCAAAGTCAGGACAATCAAATGCAAAGAAAAAAAAAGTTATCGCCCTAATCTGTTGCGTTAGACAGCTATAGCATCGTGCTGTCGACTTCACTTATACATTTCTTAAGCATATGATCCACTAGAATAAAGGGCGAAATCGATAAGACGCGACATGGCAGAAATCAGTCACTGTGCTTTTTTGGTTTGTTTTCCTGTTGTCGTTTTGTGTGTGTGTGTCTGATGAGACGCTGTATAGGTAAGATGACTAGTCCCATTTCGGATCTATAAATAACTATTCAAATATGTGACTTTGCAAAAATTAAGTTTCTTGTACATGTAGCTATGTAATTGAGAAAGAAAAAAGTGAGTAAATTTCATTAGCAGTCATTGTTGTTGTTGTATTGGGGTTTACCGTTGTTGCGATAGTATTTCAATCATATAGCGACGTCCAGCTAATTACAGGTGGAGGAAGACCCTGAGTACACAGAGGTACCCGGGTAGAACCACCGACCTACCGCAAGCCAGCTGGAAGGCTGAGAGATTTGTAGTCCACGACTGTAACCGCTCGGCCACGGCGGCCCCAGCAGTCATTGGTATTCCAGTGAACTCAAGATATTCAAATAATCATTCGTTTGTTTTTGAATACATTTTATAATTAGAAAGGTACTACCATGTTTTTCTTTATTTTCTTTTATTACAATTAGCATATTAGCAACATATTGTACTAAACTGCAATATTGTATATAAACATGTAAAAAAGAAATTCTCCTTGGAACCAACTAATGCTGGTCCGTTTATATAAGTATACACTCATTTTTACAATAACAATGCATAAATGCACACATGTACAAGAAAGAATGTTTCATTTCAATACAATTTGCTTTGCACGTTTACACAAACCAATGAACTGGCTTGAAGACCAATTGTTATTATATGAAAAGGGATAAGAAACAGTTAATAATTACAAAATTAATTAATTCATTAATTAATTACTTATAAAATGTAGGAAAACTCGTTCTAAAGAAACCCTACATAGCATGCACTATATAAGATACTGTAAGGACCGACTGACTCGGTTTTCGAATATGGTGTCTTGGCATATGTCTTTGACGTAAAATTTCCCTAAAGCGTCATTAAATCTGTCTAAAGCAGACATAATCTCCTAATGGCTAAAATAATGCCGGGGTACAATAAACCGAAACGAACAAACAACAAATGAATTATAAGAACATTTTGTAAACATTTTCCTCTCCTGAAAATGCTTGTGCTACCCTGATGCTACTTGCTAACATTTCGTTTATTTTGAATTAAGTCTTTAGGCATACACAGACGGTGGTCTTATCTTTTAATGTGTTTCAAGCGTAAACTATCTTTGTTATAACAGAAAATAATCAAAGTGAGGCTATAAACAGATTTATTGTTAATTAACTAATTTCAGGAACGCAGGAGGTTGCAACGAGCTCTACTGACGACATTCATTACGAAACTAAATAACAGCGCATGTCCAACTAAAGAGTCAACATACAGATGTTTTTTCGATGTCTGATATAATTACTCACCAAAAATGGCCTACTTCTATATTGTGAATACTAACAAGAATTTCAGATCAGCTTAAAAAACAATTATGTAAGGCATTTGGGGAAGGGACACATTATATAAGAAGTAGAAAAAATAACGACCACCGATATAGAAAAAAATAATAATAAACACAATGGGTAACATAATTTATGTAATAATTTCAACGTGTATGATTTAACAGAAAGAACAATGATACTGCCTTATGATTGTACAAAACGGATAAACTATGTTTTCAGCACGGTGCGTATATTCCATTGTTGCCGAACCCCCAGGCAGATTCCTGTATTTGTTTTGATAGTAAACATTTTCTCTCTTTTGTTTCCACATCTCATTTTTAATTTTACATAGGAAAGTCCTACAGCTCGGATAATATCTATTATAAATAACATAATTATATTGCTATGTTTTTTTTTTTTAAAAAACAGCACGTGTCTACTTCGGGTACACTCGATTCGAACATACTCAATCATGTTCTACAGATTCCATGGAATTCAAAATGATTAAATTAGCTCTAGCCAAGCTTTTGATAAACTGATATTGAATTAGCCACGTCTAACGTGAATCATATGTTATTTTTACGATCGATTACAGTTATGTTTTAAAGGTGATCTTGTAAGAGCTGATTAAACATAAATGCATTTCAAATTGCATGTTGTGGTGGATAAAGGATCGCAAGGTCTTAGAGGATTCCGGGTAGAACCGTCAATAAACTTCAATCACATGAAAATTTCGAAAAACCAACTGGGTTTTGAGAATTTAAGGGAATCCTCTGTAGTTTAATATGTTGAGTTGAGTTTATGCCTCTCAGATATTTTGTCGCAGCAGTCAGTACAAGCATAAAGTATATCAAATATAAGCCGATTTAATATTTTACGCTGCTGATTCAAACAGTAAGTAACCACGTGATTCTCTTACTGGCTCGATCTCTCCTGGAAATAAAAGCAAATGCTGGTTAAATACATCAAAACAGTTACATTGTACTAGCGATCGAATGCATTATCTTTTCTGAGACAGATGTCACATGGACTACATTGATAGTGTTACAATATTTTCGCGATTTGACCTGGACTTTATGATGACGCTTCAATTTGTTTTTTAAATGAATACAGACATATAATCTGAAATTCACATTCCTGTGATTGCACTTCTGTAACAGACATGCAAATTTATCTCAAATTGTCACCGCACATAAGACATATCTATATATAAAGAAGATGAAACCTTAAGTGTCGTCTTCAAAATCCATTTCCGGATCAGCTTTCATGATTTCCCGAATTTTTCTAAATTAATATATTTCCTTTTATTCTTTGCAAGAGGAATAGACAATCATGTCATGAACGTTTTTTAAGAAAAATGGTCTTTGTTTATCTAAGATAACGAAAAAGCGAATTGAACTGGGAAGATTGTCTTCAGATACTGTAATCTGGAATTGAAATGTAACATTTTTTTTAATATCTTTTAAATAGAAAAGGCTTATCAAACTAAAGGTTGTTTTAATGATATTATTAAAAGATATTTATTATCATACAATTTAAAACATATGATCAGATGCTACTGGTTTTGTGAGAGAGAGAGAGAGAGTTAAAGCTACTAATATCAATTCAAGATCGTGTAGGCTGAATCTAGAAAAACATATTATAAACTAATGTCGTCGATTCAAATTTGCAAATGAACGTATTAAGCAATACAAAAGAGCAGAATTTGTACATAATCATATAATTCAAATTTACAAGTCAATATTTCTTTTTCTTAACCAACATCAACATGTGTAAAATATATTACAATTAGATAAACAAGGATCAATAAATCATAATATATAGTCATTCTATTAACAATTGATATCGAAATGCATCCCATAATTATCCAAGTTTTGTAAGTATTCATAGCAATTATACATAACAGAATGAAACAAAAACTTAAAAGTTTTTTTTCTCAAAAATATGCATGACTAATATGGCAAAATGGACTTATTTATTATTATTTAATTATTTAGTTATTCATTATTTAACGAATTTAAGCTATGCGGTCAATATCGTATCAGAAAGTACGAAGCAATTCCTTTGCATAAACTACGTGGCAATACTATACATGTTTACAATTATGTGTGGGGCATGTTCATTTTTAAATATTCATTCGAAACTGTATGTCACTATTCTATAAATTTTATGCATGATGTCAAGTCAAAGCTATATGTCAGTATTATGCTCCTATATGTATATATACCATATATAATTTTGCATGAGACTTATTTTTTTGGTTTTTATTTAAGATTTTTTTTAATGCCTGAGATTAGAATTTTAGATAAACGGTAAGTTAGATAGCAGCACCCTGATAGTATCAATGTTTGCAAATGTACTTATTACTGCTTTTATGTTTGTTCGTGCTCTGTCGGCATTATTGTAGCCATTTGGAGACTCTGTCTGATTTGGACAGATTTAATGCCACTACAGGGCAATATCTGGCCGAAGACATGTTCCAGTACGCAATATTTGAACACCGGATTAACCAGTCCTAATATTATTTTGACTACTACACGCCAAGTCGAGTGCCATTTGCTTGAATTTTTCTTCATCTTCTCATAAGTGTTTTTAATTTCGTTATTATTGTAAATAACATGTTTTATCACCTTTCATGTATAATAGTTGGTCTTCAAACCAGTTTATTGGTTATCGCAATATATTTAAATACTGTTCAACTGTCTTTAAACTATTCGGTGTCGATTATTTTTTTAACAAAATCACATTTTTTCTTTCATCGAGGGTTAAGGTATTCAATTCAGCAATATGCTAGTTTATTTTAAGTCTTCAAGCAGACGAAAAATAAAATATTGATGCCTGTAATCGCTCACGTTTTGCAAAAGTTTATTTAAGGAAAGAACAATATGGTTATGTTTATTGTTGTTTTATTAGATATTTCAGCTTAATACAATGATATGTTGTCACCTTTGCAAACTGTAAGGAAAACAACAACAACAACAAAACATCATCATGATTTGTTGTTTTCATTTGTCCCTTTAATTATAGAATGTGTTTAATGAATATTGGAGGATGTAAGTTCACACTTGTATTTAACGTTCTTTATTAATTCCCTACTACAGAGTTACGTGTACATGATAGAAATGCAATATTAATGTACATGTATAAACTTATCAATTACCAGAATAAATGTACAAGCGGATGCGATCGCAGGATGTTATACATGTAGATCGCGAACGACAAATAAGGCCGAATACGTTATCACATATAAATGTCTTGTCTTCGCGATGTCGTGTTGCAGTTCGAATGGTGCTATCGCATAAATTTAGCGCGGGATGCGACAAAATTGACTGCTCCCTTTTCAGCTCTACACCGCAAACGTGGTGTTGCACGAAGTCTTTACTATCTATATCTGCATTAGGTATCAAAACACTAAACGTGCAATTCAAACGGCAGCATTTAGCGCATTTTAAGTAATGGCTTTAACTACCTATTTACGTTTTGATTAGTTTTACAGACAACTGAGACATTATATGAGGGAATTTAAAAGCGTTTTTCCAACCAAACTTTGTGAGAAAGTGCAGTCGTTGAACTTTCCTGATTGAGATGGTAATTGAACGTACCCTAATACAACATAAATTCGGCTTCTCCATTATATTTGAATCTGTACATATCTTTAATAGGTTTCACGACAGTCTGTCTGTTTCAAACACTTCGCGAGGTCTACTTAATGGAAGTGGAAATATTGCTACAACACACAGGACGTTTCGAGCAGATTAAAGAAATGCTTTATTTCACACCAAGTCACATTAAACTTAACCTAAATCCCACGTTATTCTTGGTCTATAGTGTTGACGATGATATATTTTTGAGCAACACTTTTATTTTCTTTTACGAAGTATGTCAGTATTCAAAAATTTCAAATGTTTTTATGAAAAGTTTTGGCTGGATCATTTTTATCGACAGTCGCTCAATGTAATAAAATTTCAGTCATCGCTTATTCAAAAGTTAGGCAGAATCAATGTTTTAAACCATACATATTTTACATTGACAGTGAGCAATATGATTAAAAAGCATATTGGAATAATTTTAGTCGCATGAATAAGTCAAATTTCGTCATTATTGTTGGGAAATAAAAAAAAAAAAAAAAAATAGAAACCGTTTATTCTGTAAATATATTTCATAATTATTGAACATAGTAGGTCGACTTCTGATCAAATCATGATCTCTAAATAGATATATCCCTATACAGCGGGGACCAATTATGGAAATAATGGACCACTCACGTCTCCTGTTTTTAAATAGAGAGCTTTTGGTTGATATGGAAAATATCTCCTCGAGAAATAAAACAATTTTAATATTCTCACGAGTGCATAACCCGAGTAAAATTTTTAAAACTCTGTCATTTCAAGATGAGATATTCCACATCAACACAAAACAAATGCTTTTTTTATGCTAACTTCTAAAGAAACACTTTTTGTGCGTGTCTTCAGTACTGTTTACATGCTGGTGCTTGCCATTCGTAGAAAACAAAAGGAGACAACGGGTAAATACATATACTGGAATGTCACTTATCCATGTCCTCTATAAGTAAAAAGGAGTTTCAACAAACCTACATCACTCACCCCGATGATTATATGGATTTTATCTCACATAAAGAACACACTATTTTACTAATAAGCATAAAATGAATATGTTTTGACATTGACAGGCAGGTATTTTGTAGTATCTTGTTATACAAGCATTAAACCCAGCCATAAATGAAATGGATGGCTTGGATTCATTTTCTGCCGCTAAGCCTGGAAAGGTTCGGAGATGTGTTTCAATTACCTTGTCTCATCCTAAAAAATGGGCGGGTTGGAATGATAGGCTACCGCGCAATTTTATTTATATTGCTTGTTTTTGATTGGTGTTGGTGTTTTGAACTTTATACTTATATTTCTATGAAGAGTTTAAAAATTTATTTCATTGTTTTTTAAAATATTTATGTGCACATTCACGATGATTATTTATGTTTGAATGAAGCATCAATCAACGCAATGAAAATGCGTTAAAACAAAAAGTAATAAGTTAACAGAGATTTACTTCTCCTGTGATTAAATGCAAAATACGAGCAAATTAGGACAAAATCTATACTGTAATTGGACCATTGTTTTAGGCCTATATCTAAGTTTATTTCAGATTACTTAAGATAAAATATATCTAAATCTTAATTTAAAAAAATCAGATTATTGATAATTTTTTAAATACATCCCTTATGATATATAACTTCTCACCTTGAATTTTTATTACCTCTTAATTTTAAAACTGCCAATAGACCTTTGATAAGTTTTGCATGATATATATGCCAGATTTATATCAATGTGGTAGGTCGATTCTAATTTCTTAGTGAAATATAAATTTTGATTTAACTTTTATTATGGAAAGAGTGAAACATATTAGTTTCACGACATCAATAACTCACAGAAGGGAGGAAAAATAGCCCGTGAAAGTGACCTTTTTACTAAGTTGGTAGACCATTAGCTAAAAAAGTTCCTTGGCACGAGTCTATATGATTCATGTTGTACATGTTTTATACTTTGTACACTTTGTCCGCTTCCCAGAAGATGGCATTCTTCAGGAATAGCTCGTTACCGCTGATTATATTTTTGTTGTTGATTTTCCTTTTTACATCCTATTTCAATATGTATTTTTATTCTAAAATATACCACGTTTTAAAGGAAAGTGATTGAATATAGTCAATGACTGTATTGTTGAGATTGGAAAGAAATATCAATACCTTTTTAAGTGTATTCAGAAGTTAAACTGTACAATATCGTCATGAAATGTCTGAGCATATATAATATTTAGCTGTCTGTGAAACTGGTGATTTAAAATGTAAATAGAATTCTTGGCATGTTAGGAAAAGCAACTCCCAGATATGTACTAAATGATGTTGTTGCATTGTACTTTAAATGTTCGGCTTTCTAATGCAGATATAGAAAAGGAAAAAAATACACAGACTCCCTCTCCATCGGGACTTGTATATTGTTATATTAGGGATTCGATTTCAAACGGAAATGTATACAAATAACGTGTATTTATCGTCTACCCAGTCTCTTCATACGTGTTTATGCTTTTAAATCTATCCTATAGCTTTTTAAACGGATTTTAACTTTTCATTTGAGATTGGTTAGTGCCACTTATCATCTTGGTTATGCAAAGCTTTCGAATGGCACTGTTACAGCAGCGAGACGGTGCAAAATGTAGACTTTTGGCGCGCCAGTGCGTTAACCTTTCGCGATGGCACCTTTAGAACCCGTGGACACGACATCGCGACATAATCAGGTCGAGGTCATGGTAATTAATGCAATACCATAAGTGCAATTATTTTAGCGTTCCGCGGCTATACGATCATGCTATCGCGTCCGCTTGTACAAAAAAAGCATATTTCGCGTAATATAGTTTTTCAGACGACGCCCTTTCAAAAGGCGACATCGCGAAGACGCGACATGTCAGAAGGTAGCATCTATACGTGTTTTCTATTATTGTTTTGTTTTCTTTCCTAGTTTTAGTCATATGAAAATCAAATAGAATTGCATTGTTTATTAATGGATCTACAGTCATCTATTAAAGTGGTTAGTGAGCATTTTAAAATTGGAATTAAACATTTGTAATGTATGTAATTTCGAAAGTTCATTACTATAAGGTGATAATTTAAGTTATCATTGTTAATCAAATTCAGTTAATGCATTGCGCTAATTATTGGTAACGTCCATCCATTATGTATTTATATATATTTTCTAGAATAGAGGGAGTGTATAAATAAAAACAACAAATTTAATTAAACACGTTTAGTCGTCTTAAAATTGGCAAAGCTGTAAAACTGAAATTTTACACTCAAACAAGTACAATATATATATATTAAAAATTAAAATCTCATTTTCGAATTCAGTATCCAATAGTTTATATGTTTACCAGGCATCGACATTTTAAATTGCAGTGTGTAAGAAGTCTTTAATTATAGCTAAATGATATATTGATTTAACTTACATTTACGTCACCGCTGATTCCTTTTACATAAATGGGTAATATGAGTATAAGCAAGGAGCAACTTTGATAAAAGCATAACTGTAACATTAGTGTTCAAAGGCAGATAGTCCGATATCTTAACACAACTAAAAATGTAAAAATAAACTAACTGCTCTTGGTGAAAATATGATAGATGGTTAAGAAATGTTGAAAATTCTATTATGGTAGTTCGAATCTAATTTTCAGAACGCATTATTCATTCGTTTTTTTTGTTGTTGTTTTTTTTGTTGTTTTTTTATCAATACAATGATATCAAGGCCAATTGTTATCTATTAAAGAGGATAAGAAATTGTAACATAACAACAATGATGAAATGTTGGAAAACTCGTGATGATGGAAACCTACCTGGCGTGCAGTAAATAAACAGTTATAGATCTGATTAATTCGGTGTTCTATCCTGCTATTGTTTATGGCCCTATGGCGCCATTATATCGGTCTAAAACAGACGCTCGAAACACAATAAGAAATAAGTCAACGTCCGTGAAAATGCCTAGAGACTAGAATTTAAAATAAACTGTAAAATAGTGTTTTTTTAAAAAAAAATGAAATGTCGTAAACAGACTTTGCTGATATCAAATAAACAGATTTCAGGAATGCATAGGGTAGGACAGCATTCAATGTAAACATGTTGGAGAACATTTGGCAAATTACAGAGATGATTAAATGATGTGTATCTTGATGTTTCGATATGATTAGTCTGCAAAAAATGAAACATTTGGATAATGGTGACGATGATATGAAATCAATGAAAATTAATAAGGATAACAAGACATTTGAGGTATAACTGATATAAGTAAGAAAAGGCATATTAGGAATTAATAAATTGCTTTGTCGTCATATGTATAGAAATAAGAAAATAATTGCAACCGAAATAGAGGTAATGGGTAACATAGTGTATTTTCGAACAATACCTACAAAATGAATTATAATTGAACAATAAGTAATATGTAGTTTTATACTGATTGAAAACTGATATTATGTTACAAAGGGTATCACATGGCATGGTAAAAAGAATACATCTTTTCTTCATGTAATGCATATTCACATTATAAGTGTACAACCGGTAACATGTATCGTTTGGACAATAATTAAAGGAACGATATACTGACGCATATTGTGCCATTGTTAGGCTGCACAATTTGCTCTGTGAAGCCCTTTTTGATATTATCATTATATACCCCAATACCCCTTTTATTATCGCAATTATCTGACTGAACAAAAAACTGAATTTCATTTCTTAGTTTCAGCGTGGCGCCTACGGCTACTTCTTGCTTAACTCCCTATGCTGTTACCTGTGGTTTGGTTGTTTTTACTGTGCTGTAATTCAAATTTTATCTCTCTTCCACCTCAATGGCATAATCGTTATCTGGGACAAAATGACATTGAATACGTCACATCTAATAGGAATCCAAATAATGTTTTGCCATAACATATGTATGAAAAAGAAAAAGGTCATAACTTTTCACTCATTTTAAATATAAAACTGTACTATATTTCCCAGATATTCTCTCCGATATTTTGTCGCAGTCGTTCTTAGTACAGAGAACATCTCCTGGAAACCTATATTAATCGTTCACGCTGCAGCTTCACACAATATATATAACCCCATAGTTATGTCACTTGCACAACCACTCTTGGGAATAAAAAAAATGCTTAGATACATCTCAGAGATATACGTTCCGTGCTCTAAACCGATAAAGTTACTCGATTTTCACACTATCATACACTTGACATTGATTTACCAGGTCTTATTTCCTTCATAATACGAGGTTATTTTAAGCAAATTCAATAACACATAAAATAAGAATTTCACGTATTGAAACCATTTAAAATATTTTTAAGCCCGATCCCACTTGTCTGAAAGTGTCAAAGTAATTTTCAACGTAGTTACAGAGTCATAAAATTTGAAAATAAAAAACCTTAAATGAGCATCCTCAACTCCATTTCAGAAAGAGCTCTTGTGATTTTCCTGGTGGTGGTATTTGATCACAGGAAAAATGAGTTACCCGACATCTTACGAGTTTACCAGTCTCCTGAATTTCAAATTATTGGCAGCATCAAATATTTCTTCTGTATAACATGATTTTTTGAACAATTGTGTGCAGATAAGAAAAAAAGTCCTATCACTTATGCCGCTATCCGAGTTTTAATTCCAAATGTAAAAAAGAGGGCAAATGTGCAGCATTTTGCACTACTTTGTATGAATGTCAAAATACGCCCATAATGTTTACATTTTGCAAAGGCTAGTATTCCTGAAGACGGTCCGTAATCGGAACCAATTAATATAAAATCACAATTTGTTTATCTGCTACAATTTATGTTCTCGTAATTCGTTAAAGAAGATGTTCGGAAGAGTTATGTTTGCAGTGTAATAATTGGAGTCGAATTGGTATATTGGAATTGTCTTAAAGTACATTTCAAAACTGCGCCTCAATCAGTGAATTGAAGCAATTGCACTTCTTCATCACGTGCTTAAATTGACATAAGAGTTAATGTGATGTTCCGCTTGTAAATGAAATTAATTTGAAATGTAAATATGAGACTTGAAATGTAAATATGAGACTGGAATTGTTTTAAAAGCATTCCCCTAACATGTGCTAAATGATGCTGTTACATAGTAATTTGTTTGCACGCAAATGAATTATTTAAAAATAATAAATGATTTATGTGGTCCCACGCTAAATATAAAACCGTCCCCGGTGGCCGAGTGGTTAGAACGTCCGCCTCGGGAGCGGGAGGTTGTGGGTTCGATCCCCGGCCGCGACATACCAAAGTCGTAAAAAATGGTACTGTTATAGCTCTCATGCTTGGCATATAAGCATATAAGGGTAGTTGCAGGACTGGTTGGCCAGGTGTCAGGATAATGTGACTGGGTGTGGTATCATACCACATGTCTACGGCGTGATACTGCAGTGTGGCAGCACTATATCTGTCTCAAGTAGACATCGTCTCCAAATGACTGAGATACTGTCGGTAGGACGTTAAACCCAACAAACAAACATAAAATCTAAATATAAAAGCTTTTGAACGATTTTAGGATCATGTGGTAGTTCTATGGGCACAGCCTACCTTAAGATGACTGTATTAGTATTAAGGCTTCATATGATATGCTCTCTGATAGCGAAATTTCAATTCAAATATTATTTAATATGTTGATTTCGACAGAGTTGATGTAGGTCTCTTAAAAGCTTTTAATATATAAATGAGAACAACGATAAGTACATGTATTACAATATGGAAATGCGTAAATATGCGATTTATTATTGTTGGATTGATTTAAAAGTCAAACGGCAAAACTACCTTTTTCACCAAAATATTTCGTTCATGAAATTCACATTTTTTTTTAACAATCGGTGACCAATTTGTCTGTTAAATGGTGTCAACTCTAGCTTTATGGTGTATTGAATAAGTTTATAGACAGTAAGGGTGTAAGCAGTGAGCAAATTTGATAATTGTAATTTCCTACAATTTCCGGTAATCGGTTCATATTGAGGGCATTAAACAAATGTAACGGAATGATACGTTCATCTCTGTAGTTATTTTAGAGTTCACCGTCGCTTGGACAGAAATACATCATATAACGACGTAATTACTTGAGAAAAACACGAAACCTTGTAAAGAATTGATGTTGTCTTTGGTGTATTTCAACACTTCGTCACAAACAGCAAATAGAATGAAAGCGATTGCACTTCGTCACGTTTTAATACTGCCTCATTACCAATATATAAAACAATTTACGCAATTACATTGCTTTATTTTAAAGCTGATCTTTAGCTTGCAATTTACCGATTATTATTAATGTTTTTTTTTTCTTTCTTTCATAAATGTCTGGTAACAAGTTTCATGTACAAAATCATTTTTAATAGACCAAAAACATGTCTTGCGTAATCTATTTACTAGAAAAACTATTTAGAAAAAATCAATTTTAATGAAGTATGAATGTTAAGTCTATGTTTTTTTTATCAATACTAGTATTAAAATCATTTTAAGGAATTCCATTAATTGTAAGTCTCATTCATGATAAAATTATATTACACTGGACGTTTCAGACAGAGATCGGTATAAATAAAACATAAAAATAATGTAAAAACCTTCAAAATGTACAAGAATTTGCGAATAATTATTGCATTAAATTTCATTCAAAATTAAACATGATACAAAATTATAGGTATTCCAAAATATTTTTAAAAATTTCGTGATCAGTAACCAAAACTTTATGGAATTTTTTACGTCAGAAGACAAGGTAAACCAAAAGTCGGCTAAACTTTTAAGTTAGATTTTTTATTTATAGAGTAACTTAAAATTAGTTCATAACATCCTTCTCGATAATTGGCAATCTGACTTGACTTGACTATTTGAGTTTAATGTCGCTTCGACAGTATTTCATGCATATAGCGACGTCCAGCTAATTACAGGTGGAGGAAGACTCCGAATGCACGGAGGCATCCGGGTAGAACCACCGGCCTACCGCAAGCCAGCTGGAAAGCTTCCTCACATGAAAATCCTGAGTGAGTGTTAAAGTCAGCGACTTTTCCCTCTCGGCCACGGAGGCCCCCTGGCATTCAGTATGCAACCTATGAGGATCTGTTATTGAGAATGCCACACTGATACTTGCTTAATATGATCATTACAATGTTTCTGGAAATCAATTAATAACATAAAAAAAAAATAATAATAATATGCTAATCTATTTTATCATTTAAATTTAAAAGGCCTGCTTGATTTTTATTGGAATGTGTTGAAAGTTTAAAAAGCTTTTAAAATATAGTGTCACTATATGGACTTTATGAAGTTGAAATGTTTTTTTTTTAAGAATGAGAGAGAGAGGTGGATAGCAAACGAATAAAAGGAATATATTGTATAGAGCTTGTTTAATTCTTTAGACGACCAATAATGTATACTATAATGATCTAATTAAATTATTGTGCATCACTTGTCCCAATCTTGAGGCGACCAATTATGTCTTCTTGAAATATTACACTGTCTTAAATGATGGTCTAATTCAATAAATCTTCTGACACTGTTATACAGTTGTTTTTTTTTTATGTATTGAATTAAACGTAGACGCGACAGTACCAAAGCCACATTGCATTACCCAGCTGATTACAGTTTAAAGAAAAACCGTGAATTCACTGTTGAACCCGGAAAGAAACACCGACATTCCACAGATCAGCTGGAAGGATTCTTCACAGACCCATCGGAAATGGACCCTAAAGCCCTGGTAGATACATAAGATAATGTTCTACTCACTCCACCTTCGAGGAGAATAAATTCTTGGATACATTAACATTTTATGAATTTCGTTCATTCAAAAATGAACATAAATATTTTTGTTTCAACGAGTCATGATTCAGAATATTACAAGATAAATTCTGTTTGATGCCAAGCATCAAAAACGCCGCGCATGTTTTTGAAGCACGACTCAAATAAAACAAAGCCATACAGAAAAGGTCCAAAAATAACAAAACAACAACAACAACACTTATATTATCAGATTATTCAGAAATATAGAGCAAAAAAGTACAGAAAATACTTTAATTATAGTAGACACATAATGTGATGATAATATAAGATGACATAAATTAACTAATCTAAAGATCAAAATAAGAATTTTTATACAAGGTAATACTTTCTTATATAATATTGAACGAGCAGCAGCAACAACAACAACAAGAACAAAGGCAATGATGACGAAAAATTCAATACAGATAAGTTTTTATTTGGTAAGGGAATTATGTACAGGTCCCAGTATTAATTACCAATCTACTTCCCTTGATAATGTAGCGTGACGTAGGAGTATGGCATTCTTTTTATATTGATGATCTGTATTAAATATATATTCACAAGTCTTTGCAGCATAAATTATGTTATGTTTAGTTAAATTTACCCATTTCAAGCACTATACATGCTGGGACCGCCGATTGGGCCTGGAGCCGTAATTAACATGATGCTACGGCCATATGTATAGTGTTTGTGTTGTTTTTACACTTTCTACATTATGCTGTAATACTTATATTAAACTGTTATTTTCAATGATTTTTCAAGTTAACGGTTTATATCTGAATTCTGAATATTCTAAGATCTCAAAACATCTTTGAAAAATAATTCTGAGCTTTAATGAATCGGATTGCTTGCACGGTACGTTAACCAAGTTTTAAAACACTTTGCCTACGAATTTAAGGAAGTCATCAGATACTCATTATATGTGTCCAGTTTCTTTTTAATAACGATTGAAGACTTGCATATTTTGAATCTTGTTATTTATTTTCATCAATTAATACAAGTAATTGATTCATAAAGTGTTTCTTTTAAATATATTACTGTTTTTATTTTACAATATTTACAGTGGTTGCTCCCTGTTTTGATTATGCGGCTCCATTGGCAATATGAAAACCTATTTCATACTAACGCCGCGTGTCCATGCGGCGTCAATAGAGCGATAAGGACTCGGTGTATTCCAGCCAAGAAAGTAATAAGAATCCATTGACACAGAGGAAAAATGTTCACCTTGCAGCATGTACATGTTTGTCAAATAATTGTACGACAATTATTTGAATAAGTGTACAACAATTATTTCACCTCTCAAAATGGTGTGTCTGTTAGGTTTGCTATTTGAAGAACTAATATATATCTCGTGATACAATCACTTTACACTCGATAGATTCGCATTATCTTTCTCTGAAGAAATTTGATCAATTCTCACCTCTTGCTTTCTGTGTGGTGCATTAATCAAATCATGTATGATTTGCAAGAAGTTTCCTGTATCTGTTTGGTTGTTTTTACTAAATGTTTAAATAAACTTGATCTCTCTCTTCCGTATTCATGCCTTATCTCTCCCTGCGATAAAATGCTATTGAATTAGCCACATCTATTCTATAAACCATTTAAAAAGCCTTCTCACATATCGTCTAGGCATGTAGAAGAATGATGAATAAGTTGCAATTGCGTCAGATATAAACGAACATACTGTGTGTGTAACATATTTTATGAAGGTGCTAAATTTTGAGATTGTTAAAAGAATAGTTTAGTTTGATGATAAGACATACGTTATGTTATGTCAAAACAAATTGATCCTCGTTTTTGTATTATACACATTTTATAGCAACATGAAAGTTATACATAGTTGTAAAAATCAGTTTACGGAATTCCATACGCATGTTTAGAAACTGTATGTCTCACTAAATGAATCATTGTGCGTTTTCGCTAATGTTATATGTAATTAAAAAAACATAAAACATTAATCATAAGAAGAGATGTTGAGTTTTGTCTTGTACGGCTCATATGTTTCTATGATGAAAATTTGAAAAAAACTATCTCTTTGCATGGATACGAATTAGTAAAGAATTAATACATTATAAGTAATTTTGATATTTATTTTACAGAAAAAAAAAATCTTCTGAAATTCAAATACAAATAAATCAAGAACGGTTACTAGTAATAATGATTCATTAAATTAATTAGATATCGAAAACCTTCATTTGCGTAGTTTGCATCTCGAAAAGCCATCAAGGTTTCCTTTCTCCAATAAGATTAGAACCTAAAATATTCGTTTTTACAGTGATATGCAATTTTGAAAGACCAATTTTCCCGGTGTGTAGGTGCAAATTAACAACATATTTCAAGTAAAATTTGCAAAATGTCTAATTAATTATGGGAATATGAAACCCTACGAAGATATACTAATATTGATAAATACTTGATGAAGCCGCTTTGCTGCTGTCTTAAGGGTATTTTAACACTACGTCTCAGCCATTAAACCAGAGCAATTTCACTTCCCCACGAGGTTGGAATGAAATAAGAGCGCCCTTGATGTAGTGTGTATAGTATATCAGTGAGACTGTTTTGCCGTGGCATAGGCTTTGTGTGATTTAAAGGGTAATCATAGAAGAATGGCTGGTTAAATAAGTTTTATAATAAAGTATATACATTGTAAAGACAACAAAATGTTTGATTTTCTCAATTTTGACCTAAGATTTAGGTAGAATTATTTCTGCTCATTTCTTTGTTGTTATTAAGTGTCTGCCGCTGTAGTCATCACCAGTCAGAGACAAATTAAGGCTCAAATTATTATCATCTTTGATTAAAAAATGTAATTTATATATTATCGACAAATCGGCATGTCAGTATCTTTAAATATGAATCACTGACTGTGGATAATATCATATAAAGCTACGAAGATCTAAGCGATTATAAACCGGTGACTTTAACCAATCGTTTGTTGAGACCCATATCAGCACATGTTCTTTTAACCAATCGGTTGTTTAGACCCTATCTGCATTGTGTTTTTTTTTATCGAAACTGGAGGAGAAAGTAAAACTTTATCAATAGGGATTAATGTCATCATGGTCTGTTGTTTCTACGTCTGTTGAGAAAACTAGATAATGTAAAGCTAAACCTGTTTCATTTTATTTGATGGAGACAGGATTTCGATCCAGGGCTACAGCATACCAAATTAAAAAAAATAGGGCAGATGATAACCTGATTGGCACTCATCAAAAAAGTGGTCTGTGTATGACTGGTCAACTGCCTATAGACAAAAAAAAAACGAAAATTTACAATAACATGAACAATTCTGACGACAAAAACGATAGATCCGTATATCCTGAAAATCAATCATATATCTTCCTAAGTCTGCATACATATCTAGTGATCAATTCATCTTACATTCTTGACTTCAAATAACATCCCGGGCATGTTTGATTCTCTTCTGTATTGTAAGGAGAACGTACAGGCTCCGTGTGATAACAGAAGTAATCAGACGGTATTCAGATTTGAATTTTAACTGATTTCAGGAGCACAGGAGTGGCAGTGAATACTACTGAGGGTATTAAATTCCAAATATTAGGTTGTGCTTATACACATCTAGGAACGACAAAATGATGTATATTTCAATGCTCCGAGATCCAGAGTAACACAGAATTTCCCTGTGCGATAAATTGAATAGAAATTCGTTTTCAAGACCGATCACACACACACACACACACACACACACACAGGTGTCGTTGTACACAGGTGTCATTGTTTTAAAAACTATAACAAATATAAAACGTCACAATTGGTTATCTAATTCAAGTTCAAGTGGCTTACTTGGATAAAAATCACATATAAATGACGATTATTCGATAAGGTTGACTGATTAGTATGGCTCCCGAAAAGAAAAGAAACACATAAAAAATGTTAACTATAAAACGGCGTTCGGTGTGCATTAAATGAAACGAAATATTTGCTGATTGTTACAGTACAGTCGTTATCATTTTCCCTAGTGATTATCAAATAAAACTAATGCTTCATTTAAACGCTCAGTGTTACGCAAACTAGTAAGTAGAGATGATTGAACATTTCTTATTGCAAAACATTTCTGTTAGCCTTGTCACTGCATCTAGCAGAAGTAAATATTTCCCATTCTATTACACAGACAAACACGAAATGCACATATTCAAAAATAATTGGAGAAGCCGACTTGGTGTTGTCGTAGAGATCATTTCAACACTGCGTCTCAATCACTGAATTAAGGCAATTGTCACTCCGGCACGATGTTGGATTGACATAAGAGTGCTTGCGTTAATCTGATGTGTCGTTTGCATGTGATTTTGACTTAAAACGCAAATCGGGAGGTTTGGCGTGATTTAATATAAGTAATTACATTGCTTTATTTTTAAGCTTGTCTTTAACTCGCCATTCTTTTAAGATTTATAAGAAATGTTTTTTGTTTGTTTTTTTTTGTAATAAGGTGCATAATACGATGTTGTATGTATAAAAAACGGGAATAGTTTATATACTAACATACATTTTATCGACGTACTCTATTTTAAATAGCTATTAGTATACAAGTTCATGAAAATCAAGGTTGATGAAGTATGCATTAAAATTTTATCGATATGATAATACCCTAGCTTCAATATAATTACTAATAATTTAACATTTTAAGGTATTCGATCACTAAATAGACAGTATTCCCCGTAATACCATATCATAGAATTTATGGAAATCTTTTGCATTAAGAGTTGGACGACACCAATGAATAAAGGAAAACGCAACAACAAAATGTGCACATATTGGTAATAAATATGTCTATTTTACTGAGCTAAAATAATTAAAACATACTGGTTTTCTAGCAATAAATTAAGAGGTCTGTAAAAGATTTGTGTAAGTTTCCCGGGTATTAAAATTTAATCCTGACTTCGAATAAATAATAATGATAATAGAGTAACTATTGATTTGTTCCCCACCGATGTCGTTCATTTATAATAAGAATGCAACCAAGTAGCAATTCGATTGCAATTGTGGTAATGATCAGTGTTTATATAGTTATTGCAATCAATTATACATCTGTAATTTAATATTGAAATACTAAAAGTATCAAAGAAAAACATATTAACCCGAGTCGTTATTTTTCATTTACGTTGCTGCGACAGTATGCATATGTTGTTTTAAATTTTCCAAACATTTACCAAATAACTAACAATGTCTCTATACACGAATTTAAGCATTTATGAGGGAAATCCTAAAATGATATATGCGGGATTTCTAAAATGACCTTATTGCGTTTTCTTATGCCTGAAACTGAACAAAAAATAAATAAATAAAATGAAATAAAATAAAATATACGAGTTGTACAAAGGGGCGTTCCTTTACAGACTTTTTGTAAATTAATACTGCATTTAGGAATGCAGGAGAGGTGGATAGCAAACGAAAATACTTTAACTAGCGCGTATACAATGTTGAGCAACGCTAGCTAGTCAAATTCTTGAGACGACTAATGCTATATAAATTTGATGTTCTAATATAATGATTGTGACAAGGTAATGTTATGCCTTCGTTTTTGTACTGGAATTAAACGTTGACGCAACGGTATCCAAGCCACACAGCAGCATCCATCTAATTACAGGTTGAGCACAAAAATGCCCGGGTAAGAACCACCGACCAACCGCTGGTAAGCTGGAAGGATCTCTCACGTAAATAATCTGAGAGACTCTCGAGATTCGAACCTAGACCGGTGAGGGGGAAAAAGCAATAGGAAGACAGTGACTACAATGCCTCAGCTCAGACCAAATTTCTCCATCCCAAACTCCCTAGCGGTAAATGAGCATAAATTCCGTGCATTCAAAAATTGAAATAAAGATGAATGATAAAACTTATTAATAATAATTCAGACTACACTAGAGGGAAATCCATTCGTTGCTTCCTGCCAAGTAGGCAGTAAATAAACGCAGAAAAAAATAATAACGTGTTTATATGTGACGGTTTGCCCAAAATATATAACAGATCAAGTTGAAGGATTTTTTGTCAGCTTTGCTATTTGAAAAGATAATATGCATATTTTATGATATCGTCACGATGCAATCTAATGATCATATTATATTGACTGAATATTATTTACTCTTTTCAAATCTGGTAATAAGCGAAGTAGGTTCTATCAACTTAACATCCTTATAATGTAGTTTCCTGTATTAGTTTGGGTTACTTTTAATTAATTTCCAAACTGACTTTATCTTTCTTCCGTTCCAATGCCTTATAACTCCCTCATATATTGAATAAGCAAATTCAATCTATATGTCATTTCAAAATACAGCTTAAGCATATCGTACGTAAAAAAAAAACATTTTAAAATGCATTTTGGATTTTTCAATACATGTTTGACAGTATTCGCGGTTGTAACTTATAAAAATATTAATATATGGAAAAATTAGGAAATGTAATATTTCTATTCCCTGAATGTCTTCTTTTTATTCTTAAATATATTTTACCATATTTTACTTAACAGAGTGCTACATGTACCGTAAACTATATCTCTTCATCCAGTACAGTTACCCTGTTAATACGCCTTTAGATATAATGAAACATGTCTTTGTTCAATTATATGATAATATTAAAAGCGCGCTCTCTCTCTCAAAAACAGAAGATCACACAGGCGGAACAATAGTTGTCCTCTATACAATGGTATTATGGAACCCATAAATCGACATATGATCTTACTGTTGCTTATTCAAGGAAAGGACAGCGCCGTGGCACTGATAGGTATCAGCTAGCTTTCGTAAGTAATGACCAGAATTGTTCTAGACCTCCCATGCCATCTAACCGAGGCACATTCGACCAACGAACTGTCAAGAAGAATACAAACTAGTTGCTTTGAACGCTTTGAAGAAACTTCTTTGACAGTAAATAAGCGAAATTAGAGAAGCTATAATAAAAATAGTTGATTTGTAATGCATTAATATTACGATAGGTCTACCAAAATGCTTATAACGCGTGTCAATAAGCTAGTTTATCTACAATGTGTTCAAAATACTTTGAGAAACTGTTGTTTCTAAATTGGTTTTCCTCGATTTCTGCTAACAATCAAAACTAGGTAGGATTTTATTCTTACGTAATTCTGATTTGATGCAATTGGACAATAAGCACGCGTCAGTTATTATGAATACAAATCGTTGCATAAGATTAGTCTGTCTGGTGTAGACAAATGGTTGAGAGTTAGATTTATAGGATAGAGGTTACAGAAGGATAAAATTTTCAATTCATCGAAATGAGAAATTTTGCATATCTGTTTAATTTAGACATTTGGTGTTAGTTTCTAAATTAGGGTTAGGGTTATTTGTTACATTATTTGATAGTATCAGACAGGCTTTTTTAAACAAACTAATCAGTCAAAGTATCATTCGTTTAAACGATATATCATCTTCAGTCAAAGTACATTTCGTTTAAACGATATATCATCTTCAGTCAAAGTAACATTTGTTTAAACGATATATCATCTTCAGTCAAAGTATCATTCGTTTAAACGATATATCATCTTCAGTCAAAGTATCATTCGTTTAAACGATATATCATCTTCAGTCAAAGTATCATTCGTTTAAACGATATATCATTCAGTCAAAGTAATTGTTAAACGATATATCATCTTCAGTCAAAGTAATATTTGTTAAAACGATATATCATCTTCAGTCAAAGTATCATTCGTTTAAACGATATATCATCTTCAGTTAAAGTATCATTCGTTTAAACGATATATCATCTTCAGTCAAAGTACCATTTGTTTTAATACGACATATTTCTACTATGCTTTTCAAGATATGAAACATACACATTCATTAATAACACGCAGAAGAATCAGAATCCTTACAAATAAATAAAAGAAAAGAACAAGAAAATGATAAGAGAAGCTGACTGGGCACTTTTTTTTAACATTACCTCTAAACCAGTGAACCGATTGCACTTTGTTTTGCATAAGATTGATTTGGCTAAAATAACGTTTAATCTATCTTGTTATTAGAGTTTCGCTATTGTTTTTACACTTCTTACTTGGGAATCAGTAATACATTTAAGTAATTACATTACTATATTTTGAAGCTGGTCTTTAACTCAGCGACCTACTTAAATCCAACAGTAAGGCTACCGAAATTGAATAAGTGACCAGACCGAGTCTCGAATACACATCGTATGGCTAAGTTATAGTAAGTCAACGACAGAGGGCAATTATGAATAGAGTGAATAGAGAGAATTTCATGAGGATTTTAAATCCATTTAGATTATATTAGGACAGTATTGCTAAGATCTTATTCCCATATTTCTATTATTTCTTTTTCTGTGCTGACAATTATTGTCATTATAATTCATGCAATGAGAGCGACCACATTGGGAAGAGTAGTAGCCGTTTCGATCCCCTTCTGTCACATACAAAAGTCCTTAATAGTGCTGATTGTTCCATGATTGACGTTCATCATATAACGGTTGAAAAAGAAAAGTTGACGTCAAGATGATGTGATTAGGCGTAACATGCTACACGATATTGATATATGTGCCATTATATCTGTTTCATATCCAAACCATTATTTTTCTTTCTTTGGGGTGTTATACAATGGCCATTTTACGTTTCAAACATTTGTCCACCTCCCTGAAAATAAATGTCTATGGCAGTTCCAAATTACTGCTATTTTTATATTCCTAACTTTAGGCATTCATGAAGGAAATGTTACATTAGGCATAAGAGAAATTAATGAAAGGAGTGTTTAAATGCATGAGAGGTGGATAACAAAAGAATATAGAGAAAACGATACTTAACGGTGCTTGTTCGTAAATACCAAACGAAAAAGTCATACTTAGAAAAGTTTAAACATGGTTCCGTTTTAATTCAGAAGTAAGAATGGCATTTTAATTGATTTATTTTTCAGGGAAAAATAATTCTAGCTTTTTGATGTTATATGAAACAAACATCAGACGTTGCTTGGAAATGAGGTCTGTGACAAAATGATTATCCCAACATTTTTTGTTTACGTTTTAATCTGATTATGATTATTTTGTTTATGGACTGTAATAAGTGTTGTACAGTAAAATCATTTTAGAATTGTTTTTATGAATTTGTGACTGGTTTATATAATATTGAATTATAAATGTCGAAAAATGAGATTGTATTTTAGTTTTAAACGAGGTACGAAATCTTCTTTAAATTGGGATATATTATCGATGAAATGCAATGTCCTTATATCGACTAGTACCTTTCGCCTAGGAAAGTCATGAAGGTTTCTTTTCTCTAATGAGTGTTTGTATCCACAACCATGTACCCTACCATTTTACCACGTCAGGCATGTTCTCAGGGAGAAGCTGCGATATACGAATTTATTTCATGTAAACACGGGCAAAATGTCTGAATCAGTCAGAAAGAAATAAAGCCTGGAAATGAAACACATGGATTGAAAATGAAAAATAATTTGAGAAGCCGCCACGCTGATGTCTTATATGACATTTTTATCTCAACCCATAAAATAATTAGAAGACACTTCGTCTGGAGGTTGGTTTGAAATACGAGCTCATGTACTCATGTGATGTTTTGTTTATAGTTGAACCAGTTTTGAATTGCAAATAGCTTAATGTGCTTTGAAAAGACAAATGACAGGACTACTTAATAAAGATAGTGTTAAAACGAATCCTTTAGATAATGTGTAATGAAATTATATCAACTGCAGTACAATGATATCTCTGCACGAGACAGACAATGCAACATAGTTTCACAAAACTTACATAAAATGAACTTTCATGAATCTGGGTCTCTGTCTGTCTGCCCCTCTCTCTCTCTCTCTCTCTCTCTGTTTGTTTCGTATTTGTGAAGTCGTGACGGGCTAACTAGAGTTTAATGTATGTCTACCTATAATTAAAACAGTTACATCGACCGTTTGCCTTTTTTATGTCGAGATTTATAACCCGTTTTATCATTTTAAATTAGCACAAATATTAATTTTTAAGCCAAAGGCACAAGATGTAACGAAAAACAGGACATTAAAAATTATGGGAGGAAGGCAGATGACAAAGTTTTAACACGGCAAAGTTCCATATAAGTCAAACAACTGTCAAACCACAGGAAAAAAACAGTTGAGTTAATTAACCCATACACTTATTAATATACTATTGTCTAAATCTAAGGAGAAAAAGTCAACCTAATACAGTCTTAAATCATACATTTTGATATCAATTTAATGATTTTAGTTTTCTTTCAATTAAAAGGTTGTCATCGGTGTCACACGAGGCACTTTTGGTATTTAGAGATGCATTTGCATAGTTTATCAGTAATACAATAAACTTAAGACATGCCGTAAGCCGTCTGCATACATGGAACTTTGAAATATTTCAAAATGTTGAAAGCGTTTCTATTTAAATAACTATAGAATGAATTACA
Organism: Solen grandis; assembly: GCA_021229015.1. Lineage (NCBI taxonomy): Eukaryota > Metazoa > Mollusca > Bivalvia > Adapedonta > Solenidae > Solen > Solen grandis. The sequence goes on along the minus strand of CM037791.1, from coordinate 29,819,055 downwards.
ACACCAACAACAGTAACAACAACAAAACAACCTATGAACAACGTTCGCAAAATATTTCATATAGGGTGAAAGTACCATCTTCTAAATCGGTCGATATTATAGTTTACAACAGCTCGTCACAAGTGACTGGTAGAAAATAAAAACAAAATATATTTCTACTCTCCCTTGTTAATGGTGGTGTAGTATTTGTTTCCTGGCAAATAAACTCGGAAGGTATAGGTCACATTGCACAGGGAGACACTATTTTCGTAAACGCAACTTCTACGAAATCAGTTAAATTTATAATATGCCCAATGGACACGTCTCGCAACATGGCGTCTTTGCCAGTTCGTAAGTTCATACTATGAAGTTATCGCATGCGTGAAAATTATTGAATCTAAATATAGGTTTTATCAATTTTAATATAGTTTTAACACCGTCTGTGATGGAATTGCCTGTAATGGGGGAAACCACCATTTTTTAACGGTCACGGGTGGTTGCATTGGTTGAAATTAACATGAAACCAAAACGCCCCGAAATGAATATGCATATCGGTTTAACCAGTGAAAAGCTGTACAATCCTCCGACAAACAAATGCACGTGAATCTTGCTTTCAATAGTTACCTTAGTTCAACAACCTCCGACAAACATTCGGGGCGTGGCTATACCTATTTTGGCGTCAAGTTAATTGCGTCTGTAGATTGGTATTGATAGACGTAATGTACACAGATATAATTAAAAATCATATTCTTATTCAATGATCATCTGTGAACGAGCTGCTTTTAAAGACACCAGTTATATAGAAATGTAAATATAAACTGGAAGTTGATTAGGTCGCGTTCATGCTAGATTAAAAAAGGAGTGGATTACTTACTCTAATATCAAATAATGTAACAGGCAATATTTTTACGCAATGAACAATTTTGATCAAACAGTAATCGAGGAGCATTGTTCAAAGACAATTAAGCCGTTTTCTAATACCTTTAAAGTGTAAACAAACACTTTTACTGCAAAAATAAAAATAAATAATATTACCTTTCAGACAGCACTTCTTAATTGTTAATAAACGTTTGAATAGTTTCAGAGTTTCAGGCTTTTACTTTTACTCAGCGAAATAAGGATTAGCAAACAAAAATAATCGTACCAAGTTTTTAATAGAAAGGAGATTTCTTCGATATTTTTACTTAAACAATACATACATACATATAAAAACCTATGGGCTGGTTAGGGGTTGAACGACATCGAGACAAGGTTTTATCCATATCATGAAGACAAAGCACATACCATAACGACGGCTTCAACAAATGCAAATTCAAAATGATGAACCTGAGCCCCTAACTCACAGCAACGAAAAACTTAGTGATAGTGAGTCAGTAACTTAAACCATTTGTTATCTCTATCGAATCTTGAGGATACGGTTTAAAGTTTTTGCAGTAGTTATTTTCATTTACATCTGATTAGGATATGTTAAGCATATTTTAAGCTTATTTTTTATATATATTGCAGGCGAAGTTCGCGTTTCGATCAAGAGCAGCAATATACGAAAGATATATAGAGAAGACAGCACATTATTTGACGCTCAACATATACAAGTAGTTCAAGGGTTGTTTCGCGGGGTTTTAGGATAACGTAATAAGATGTGGATTCATGTCATGTGTTTACTGTCTAAAACTGCAGTTTTATCACTCTATGTCTGAATAATCTGAAAGTATAACTAATGTGTTGTCGTTGTCTATACAACAAAAATAAAAACAACATATCTAACAGCAAAACCAAGAGACCGGTATGTGATTCAAACCTTTTATTTTCTTAACCTATAATACGCTCAGGGAAATTCTCTAACGATATAATTATCTTAAATATTAGACTTCAAATATATGGAATTTCTCATGTATTTTGTAGAAATTGTAAAAGCTCTTTCGATAACAGGATTAATCAGACGGTGTTCGTAGATAAATTTGAATTTTAAATGGTCTCAGGAGGAATGCAGAAAAGTTGAATCAGATACTGTTGACACTTTTAACTCCAAAACTCAATATTGTTTTGTAATTCTACTGTTGAAAGATTCTTTTAGACAAAATTACCTATACATTCACGTGAAAAAAGTAATTGTACAACGCACAGAATTGTACAAATTTTAAATCTTTCTATCATATCAGGATGTAGTAAATATAGTAAAGATATAGTTAACCCATAAATGTGTGACTGTCAATTTTCCTCCTTTAGATATTCTATATAAATATATATAAAATTCGCCTCGCCAATATTATCTCAAATATGTAAGACTGACGAGAAACAAACGATTTCTGCCGTTAAATTTGCTTTCAGCGTGGCGCCTAAAATCAACTCCTCTTTACCTTGAATGATGTCTTCTACATCTGGTTTGGTGCGTTTAATAAATTGAAATGCTAAATATATCTCTCATTTAGATCTATGTCAGATCATTTACCGTGATAAATTGTTATTGAATTACCATATCTTATCTAAATCTTATCCCGAGTTTGTTCTCCAATGTCGCGCGAAGGATGGAGAAGATATTAATTTCTTACTTCTCAATTATGCAGATGTGAACAAGCTTAAAGCCTGTGACGAGATGGTTAAGATAGTTAATAGAGCAAGGTCTTATTTACTAATTAAAAAAAATATTTCTCTAGGAAGATAAGACATAGTTGTGGTGATAAAGCAACTTGAATGATCCTTATTGCTTTAATGAAGTGTAAGTCAGTGCAGAAGAAATGCATTTAGTCATTAAAATCAGTTCACATTATCTTTTATGTTCAGATAACTGTCAAACATATCACTTCCTGTTGTTATATGCGTTTTCATTGCAATTCACGTTATATGAATGATTGTGAAATCACTTTTTAATACGGAGTTAAAAAATAATGTACATTACTGTTGTTTCCTTATTAAGCATATATGTTTTGTTTCGTAATTTCGTATTTTAACTTAAATAGAATGATTATGTAAACCCGAATTATTATATCGTACAAATCTAACACTAACCATATCTCATGTTTTGTGAATTGATAGCTCAGATTCGTACTCTGTTGAATACGCAAGGATACAGTTTCTGTCGATATCACAACAAAGTAACCATTAAATGCTGAAAATAGAGCCCCCCCTCTCTCTCTCTCTCTCTCTCTCTCTCTCTCTCTCTCTCTCTATATATATATATATATATATATATATATATATATAACAGATACACAAAAAAGTAACACGCACAGGGTCTTGAAATGATTATTATAGCAAATCCGAAGCTTAAATACGATTAAGTCCAAGTGCTTCATCATTCTTATAGATATTTCTATGTAAACGGAGTTTTGGGTGCATACAACAATACATAGCTCGCAAATTCCGAAGTAGATTTGGTTTATCAATACTTATTACAACCAGAAATACAAAACAATATAATTTAGATCTAGCTTCAAAAAAAAAATTACATATAAATTTAAATACTTTTTGCTGTTAAAATAAAAAAGAAATGAAGAGATCCGAAATCATTACAAATTTTATACTTAAAACAATAAACCTAATACACTAACATATCAGTCTGTGGCTGACTAGGAACAATATCCTTTTTATAGGGTGTGGCAGCTATGCCCATAAAATGGTCGCAAGAGCTTTTATAGTAAACAGAGAATGAGGAAAACCAAGAAAAGCATGAATTTGTGAGAAAGTAAAGAAAATATGAGATAGCAAGCAAATTGGGGAAAGAAGGAAACGAAGAAAAGTATGAATTTGTGAGAAAGGTGATTATTAACATAAGCATGTACTCCTCACTTCCATACCAACAAGCATACACTTGTATAAACAAAGACGTGAACATCACATGCAAAACAGACTATACGCAACTCGACACACATACACAAACACAGTCATGAATATCATGAAATCTGGGCAACATCTATATTAGAGTATTTATGTAAACAAATGTACTTTTTTTAGTAAAATAAACAGCTATCCGTCAAATTATAATTTGCGAAGTAATTGAGGAGAAGTGGGTGGGTAATGTCTTAATGTTAATTGAACAGTATGATTATAAATGTCAAATGTCTTTAGCCGAGACGTTTTTAAGTACATGCTATTTTCTTTTGTGGAAATCTGACATTACATTATAACAAACAATATATCTGTTAATCTTTAAAATATATTTATTAAAAATAATTTCATCCGGATGTTCAATAAACAAATGCAGACTGTGGTAATCAGAGTTAAGAATTATTTAAGCTTTTTTTTGCAAAACATTACACGTATCATTAAATGCCAAGTGTAATCAACTGTGGCTCATTGATAGCTTCTAGAACAACTTGTTGACGTAACATGACTCTTGTCGGACGACGCATGGCATCGCGAGACGAATGGTAATCATAGATAGCTCACCATGAACACGTTTTTTATGTAAGCCTAAAAACTTCATATCCTTTACTACGAGTCTAAGAACCAAAGTTGATATTAGATTATCAGAAAATGTCAAGAGATTTGAATCATTAGACTTCCTGATTCCTTCAAAATACATTGATGCAAATGGTTATTTATAAAGTCGATGTAATGTCAGCCTATTTGTACTTTTTTATTTTATTGAGTTTTGTTGTTGTTACAACATTATATTTCAGATAAAAAAGATATCAGCGTATAGCGAATTGCATATTAGAGAGGCCCAGAATGTGGGGAACGACTCGGGAAGAATCATCGACATAAAGCACGTCATTTCAAAATCTTCCTCAAACCAAAGATAAAGCGGGAACTTGGACTACGGTAAGCGGAAAATAATTCTAAATTCTAAATTAGTGACAGCTTAGTCACTGAGTTGTCTGTACCTGTATTTGTTTACTAGAGATTACTTCGTGTCTCGCAAATATCCGTCCCAGTCTTTTCTTGCCTAATATGCCATTGCTAAAAAACCTCAAAACCCTGCAGTTTCACACAGTAAACTACCACATAGTGCTTGCAATGCCACAACCATTTCTTGAAAACACTCATATGCTGGGAAAATACATCAAATAAATCAAGTTTTATTTGCGTTGGAATTTTCTTCATCACGGAAATTGACCGTTCATCATTTATAGTGCATTTATAGTGAATTTCGCGCTATGATCTAATTTATCGAGATCTTAAATATTAAATTCCTGCTAGTTACGCAAGAATGTGAAACTTGTCTTCCCTGTCTTGTTTTTTGTATTAAATTTAATTGATTGAAACATTGTTCTATACTTTGTTATGTTTTCCGTACAATATTGTACATGTATAGTGTATGAATAAAGGTATATGTCTATAAGCAGACGGACACGGCCATATTTTAACACTTAATCTTTAAAAAGTGTGACAAATATATGTTCTCTTGATATGGTCATGGAAGATATTTGGCCAAATAAAGGGTTCGATCACAAAACCCAATAAAATACGGAAATTATAACACCGTTTTATAGTGGGAATACAAAATACCAAAGTTTGTTATTCTGTTAACAATGACTTCTTGTACAGCACTGGGCACTCTTTTTATCTGTTCGCCAAAATAGTATTAATTTTATTATGACTTTCATGACTGCAATTGTTAAAGGCGCCATGTGCGGGAGCGGTATCCTTTCTCTATCAAAGAAATAAATAGTAAGACGAGTAATAATCAATTCATGTAAAATTCCTGAAATCGGCAAAGACATTTTTCAATTTTATTAATTTAAACTTGTTTTGAATTGTTTAGTTATATTACATTTATCTAAATTTCAAGATAGTTTTATATATGATATATGTTAATGCTGCATCTAAATGTACTTGTTATATTCGAATTATTTTTTACAATATCTATCCGATAGATACTGTCATTTCGATAAGGTATATTCAAAAACTGCTTGCACAATAATGAAAACTACTGGTTTGTAAATGTAAGTAGGTATACGCATGTTTGTCCTTTCATGTTTAATTTTGTTACCAATTCATTTTGAACCACTTTGAAACATAGCTATTGCCTCTAACTTCGATAACACATAGTCCGGATATAGATGATTATGGCACGTATTTGTCTGAAGTATTTAATAAAACGTTAATATTTATTCCCATTCAAGTTTAGTTTTTTTGTGTTTTTTGTTTTTGTTTAGTATGTTACCACCTAAAAAAGACACATTTCGGTTATTATTTGTGTAGTGGCATGGTAAATCAGATGCTAGAACACTCGTTCTGCAAGTGTGGGTCCCTGTTTAGATGTCCACTGACCTTAAGGGGTACACGACCGTTTTAGGGGTAATACCACATCAGGGGTCTAAAAGAGTCTAAGTGACATATTAATCAGTGCAAATACAGTTTAGAAATTATTCTTTATAGTAATAGTTGTGATATATGTGCTTTAGATATGTTATCGTTTGTCCATCTTTTTTAGCCAATGAAATTCTTTTCAGTCCAAATTTAAAAAAGTAAATGTTTCTTTTGAACGGTTATGTGAGCCGCGTGCTCCTGCTACTGACATCAAATGTGCCGCTGTGGCTTACGTGACAAAAATTAGATAAGCTGTAAGCCACTTATAGTTATCATTTTTTCAAGAATTTGGAATTAAATCCGTCGAGGTGAACTATAAGGAATGATTTCACTCAAAGATATAAATGTACAATCACAAGAAAGGTAAATATACTCGTATTTTTAATGAATGTCGAGTAAATAAAAGAGTTGTTGTTATATGAAATTATATAAACTGATGTGAATTTGTTCTAACTTGATTTACCCCAAATCGAAAACTCATTTTTCTTTAATTTCAAAACAATGGGGAATAAATATATAAACGTGTGACGTATCCCGGGTCCAGGATTAGTCAGAATAGCACAAATGTGTGCTATGGTCATGACCTGAGTTAGTTTGTGATTGTATATGAACGAAAATTGTATTGCTTATTCGGAATCGTAATGGAACTCCCAGTTCAATGGATTATTTCTATGCCAGGGGCCTCGCAAATGTCAAAAGAAAAAAAAAGAAAGAAAAAAAACGAAAAAAAAACAGAAAAAAAACCAACTAAAACAACAACAAAAAAAAATAAAATAAAGCAATATCTCTTTAAATCGAATCTTTTTTAAAGTAATAAAGTTAAACGAATTAAAGCGTTAAAGAAGAAAAAGGATGGTTATATAAAACGTTTGCACACAACACATTTTAATCGTTTTACATTTACATCTTCGCTTCGAAACCATATATCTATCCTACGGACACTGGGAATGGAATAATATCAGGATATATAAATGGAGAATTGCCATTTCCTGCTGCAAAAAGTTCAACAATTTATTTTACTATAAACAACATCGAATTAAAAAGGCTGGCTGCCGGAAATAAACAGGACTGGCCTTTCGACGTTCAAATATCAAGATTACATTATTTAAAAAGCACTATACAAATGCAGTCAGGCGAAAACATCTTAAAATCGGCAAATCAATTAAACGTTTTAGTTACACAAACTTATACAAGATACATCTGTTTGCCTTAAGAATGCCATGGATCACAGAGGGCAAAATGTTCCTTATTCAAATCCTTATCAGTGTGAATATGCATGCTTATTTTAAGAGCCTTAAGAATGTTTTTCTTTATCCTTAAATATAACTTGTATCAAGTAAACATCTCAATTTAACAGTTAACATGGAGCCATTATACAGAATTGCGTTGATTAAAAAACTGACGCTGCATTGGTGTTGTGTAGTGAAATAAAGCAAAAGCCTTTTCAAGCTGGATTGAAATCAGAAATAATAATTTCATGTGATGTTTTGATTACTTTGCATTGCAAATATGAATCGCGATGTATTAAGAAAGCAATCCCTGGGGATGCATTAAATGATGCTCTGTTTTCAGAATAATTAAGCACAACAGCTCCCTGTCTGATACTTCTGTACCGAATCTTACATTTTTTTTCTCTTTTTAAAATGAACTTTTTAAATTTCAATTCATTGATGTTTGTGTGACTTAGCTATTTTCTGTGTGTCTAGAGATACCGAAAGAGAAGATATCAGACATACTAGAAAGAAAATAACCAACACCTTAATTAAAGCCTTTGGGTTCTTCTAATTAACTTCAATTATATCATCCGCGCATCTCGTAAAAAGAATAGCATAGTGTTCATGCATTTATGTCATCTAAACGATATTCTCTCAGAATGACACTTGCATCCATTTAAATTCAGTTGTAATGTAAGGAAGTTATCACTAATTTGCGAGTTCTATTCCTAATCGAGCGTGTCTTTATCAAGATCTCCCCATGTCTTTGTACAACCAACCAGGCTGATAAATATAATTTGTTCAGTGTTGTCACATAAGCGTAGCTAAAGAAATGTTTATCATAATAAATGCTGTATAACAAATTTGAAGGAGTTTCTTTGCAAATCTCGTTTTCAGCCATTTTTGTCTCAAAATATAAAAATAGCATTTTGATTGAATAAAATCATGTCCCTGTTGTATGCCGTAAAAGGTCAAATTGTATCTTTAAATGTTAGAGAGCGTTGCTCTACAGTAAAAAAAAAAAAAAAAAACAACAACAAAAAAAACAAAAAAAACAAAACAATTAGAGATCCTGCTTTCAGAACGATTAGTCTTTTCTTTAGTCTTTATTGAAAATCTTTTTGGAAGGAATTTGTAATTTTAGACTTAATGCAACATCACATTTGCAAGTTGCTGAAAGCAGTTAAGCTATTGGGTATCAACAAATATATTTGAATGGTATTTTTAAACAGAGCAGGCTGGAATTAAGACAATAAAATTGCCAGTATTTTCTTCTAGCACACTCATAGAGTAAATGCATGCTTTGCGTATGTTTAAAGGATAATTAGCATTATCATCATAAGAAGTAGATATATTGATATTGTTAAACGCCTATCAAAATGATTACAGAATATCACTAATGTCGCGCTTTGAATATAAGCTCCAAACATACAAGACAAAAAAAATCAGATAATCTCTCCATCACATATTCACAAATGAAAGTAGAATGTTAACGTGCTTTTTCACAACAAATCATAAAACAATGTATTAATTTTCTGAATATTGGAGTCTTTTGGTAAAAATTGTTATGACGGGGATTTCGAAGGAAGAATGGAACTCTGAAAAGGAGCTTGAATATGTCGAAAAAGTACACTTTTGATATCTAAATAAAAAGCGAAATGGACATAAAATATTAAACACAAATAAGCAAGCTTTATCAAGCTATCAGACATGCTATGATGACAAAGATTCTAACTGGAGCATTTTGTATTGTGGCGAATTAATTTTTAATTCTTTTAAATGTGTATATGGTTTTGTGCAATTTCAATGCAAACCGATGTGTTTTGAAACTGATGTAGTATTTAAATGATTAACGAACATAATTGAATACATGAATAATTTAAAAAGGAAAATAAATTGATTCAAAAATTTTTTATATTAACAGAAGAACACGCCAGATTTTTAAAAGGAATTGTTTTTTTTTATGGCAAAATCACCCTCTATGGAAAACAGATAATGAAATGAAATTAGGAAGTAAATACTCTCTAGAGAAGGTTCAACGGTACAACATGATTGAAAGTTAAGATTAACTAGGCTCTTTCTAATTTGTTTGAGATTTGCGGAGTTATTTTAGATGTGAGACTTTAATATCTTTAAAAGCCTACTTATGTTCATTAATGTACACAGTTTGTTAAAATGGCTGACTAACAAATCGACACACTTTATCATTCAGCAGTAATATATGCTTCACGGTATTGAATTGTGTAAAGACAACTTTATGCGAAAGACCACATCAGTTTTAGACTATTACTTGATAACATAATGTTATATTTTAATTTAAGTGTAACTTGATAATCGGATCAGATCAACCAGTCACAACCCAGCTGGTTAGATTGGGTGGTCAGATCGGGATTTGAATTCAAGGCGTTGATTGGCTAAGTGAATATAACATATTACAATTGTGACAGTAACTTAATATGTAAGTAAACATCCTACGCTTATATTGTATGTAAACCTACTTTTACTCGAAACATTAACTTGTGTCATTTACATCGAATTCCAACATACATGTTTTGAGTTTTACAAGGTAAAGGGGGTTTCGTGGCTGAGTATGTATTATCAAGTTAATTGATGAGAACAGCCATTTATAAGTACTCACGGCTAATCAGTTGGGTTTCTTTCGTAAGGATACTTTTCAGATAACTTTTGTAGGGAGTTCGTTGATTTTCCCCTAAGTGCATCGGTTCACTCGTGGTTTTCCATCACCTGCAATAAAATGTAACTGCTATTTGACATTGGTTAAAAATAGCAATAAATCACAGATGATTATCTGATATCAGATGTCTTGGTTACTTTAAATATTTTATACTTGTTTGAACGAATGATATTTATTCCCGATCAAAATGATAAATAAGAAGAGATAACGTTGCTTTTATTCG
>CM037791.1:29772657-29808592 GCA_021229015.1 Solen grandis | reverse complement strand
GTATGTATACAGAACAAATGAATACAATAGAAAATTGGCTGATAAGATTAAAATGAACTTTATATTTTCTTCATAGGGTATTGTGCTTTTATCATCTTTCACACACACACACACACACACACGTTGAATATGAAGGCCTTTAAATGTGCCGAAATTCTCTCTCTCTCTACACAGAGGAGTTTTACATAACAGAGTATATATCATATAAATACAACAGCATTAGTTTAACCCTTTTCTTTCTCTCTCTCTCTCTCTCTCTCATTAGTAAACTGGTGATGTAAATAAATAGAACATGTATTATGAAACTAAGTCAGACTTCTTGTAGCGACTAATTTTCGCGTTTTTATGACAGAAGAGTGATTCGCGGCGTTTATTTTCGCGGAAATATCCTGACCACGAAACTCGCTAACTTAAAATGCGCGAAATCATATCCTGGTTTACAGTAATTACTTTTGGCTATGAAACTCTTAGTTTTTGGGAAAAAAAAACAAAAACTTTGGGAACAATAATTAAAGCTTGATGTAAGGCTGTTCTAATGGTATACAGATTTTAATAATCAGAACATTGATTAAAAAGTAATGTTAGAGAATCAGTAATAAACATGAACATATTTTCGCCGATTTTTGCCGTTTTCTTGAGGAATTTTCTATATCCCAAAAGCCGCTACAGATAGGTGGTGAAATGTTAGAAATCAGAAGACCTTACGAACGGTACCTAGGTTTTTAAAATCGGACATCATATAAGGAAGTTCCATGAAAAATAAGCAATAATTAAAACCGTTCTTTCATGCACTTCTGCAGTTGGTCCCAATCATTTGATTGCTTTTTTTGAAAATAATTGTAAGACCATTATTTATAGCTTGATGCAATGCAGTTCTAATGGTATGCATATTTTAATGATCGGGTCATTAATTACAAAGTTTTTGATCGAAAAGTAGAACTTGACATGAACATCTTTTTGCCGATTCTTGTCGTTTTCTTTGGAATAACCATCTATACCTCAAAAGCCATTACAGCTCGAATGAGATATAAAGTAATTGAAGTTTTGGAAATTTGAAGACCTTTCTATCGGTACCTAGATTTTTGAAATAGGGCATCATATAAAAAAAGGTTACACCAAAAATAAGAAATTCCTAGTGCTTCTGCAGTTGGTTCAACATATTGATTCAAATTTTACGTCTGTTACATTAAATGTATAATGTGCTGCTGAATGTATTTTAAATTTCCGTGTTCATTTAAATCCAGCAAGAAAATCTTATGAAAATATGAGGAATAAAAATTTGGTGGGAAAGGAACATTTTTTTTTGTATGTAAAGAGGACTAGTGGTTCTTCAGTCTCTTGTAGGACACCAAGTTTGAGAATTATTGTAGTCATTTTAAAGATGTTCTTGAAGAATCAGCTTTATGAAAATTTTAACAGAAAACAAAGCTGCGTAGTCTGCTTTGAATCCAATGACATTAATTTTCATATTACGTCATGACGTCACATATTTCATCTGCTATTAATATTAGTTTGGGCTCTACAGCTTTAAATTCGGGACGGATATTCTTCATTATTTTCACAGATGATGCATGTCAGGATAAGTATTTGAATCTGATCAGGTTTGATATGGTTTGCAGAGCAGAAAGCCCCTATCGTTTCTTCAGAACAAACGAAATCTGGTACTACTTGTTTTCGGCTTACAACCTTAGAGAGGCAAAAACATTTACCACATTATGTTAGTTGACTATGGTTGGTTGTGCTTCTTTTCAACTAACATTTATTTGCTTCTCTCACCATTATCTGTCTGTACATTTCAACATCGAAATTGGCGCTTTAGTTTATCTGTTACTTTTACACGGGAGAGATTGGCAGGATTCCATCGGTAAGATCTCTTCTGACCAAACGCGTCTTTGAATTTGAAATATGTTTAAGGCGAAGTATTTATTTTACGCAAGGGGGTGATTTTTGTATTTGTGTCTCTTTATTCATACTTTCCACGCAAAATAAGACCAATTCTATGAAACTCTATCGATTTTATACGGCGGGATGTACGTTTTCAGTGGAAGAAGTTACTTATCTTCTTTATATATATAAGGTTGTTGATTTTTTAAATGGTCAGTTTTTTCGGCAAAAACAACGTACCAGGTACCTTTTTAGATGGAAGGAATATCGTAGGTCAGATCCTCTGCTGCTGAAGACCAAAGTGAATAAAGTGACAAAAGATAAGCAGTTACATAATGTATATTATGCTTGTTCTAATCAAGTTTTACTTTCCTGACTATACCAAAAGAATACGTTTCTATTTATATTGCAGTGCTAGATTGTTTTGCCCAGTGCTTTCACATATCGATCCTCCAATTCTCTGATGATTACAAAAAGCATCTTACTCTAACTTTCATGATTTTTATTTCAAGAAACAAAAAAATATTGTAAGACATGTTGTTTAGAATGTCAAACATTAAATACGTACATGTAGCATTTTGATTTCACAAATGTCAAGTGCAGTTGCGCAAGCGTTTATACATTCAGGTTCGAGGTAGTCTTTTGATATTTGATTGTTTTGTAATGCAGAATCTTGAAAATTCCTGTGCCATTCTTAGAAAAATGATTGGACTTCGATGAAATGTCATGGAAACTTCATTACAGGATGGTCTGAAAAATAAAATAATAATAAAAAAACATAGTAAGTGTTCGTCATTCTATATTGCACTGTGACTCAGGAAGTAATTTCGTGAGATAGGCTTTAAGATATATCTTTTTTATTTCAATGAGTTTGATACATCGAAATCTTAGTACGCTATATATAGACGAGTGGGCATTTTTAAGATTTGACATACATAGAACGTAAATGTTATAAGGGTTTCCAGTTTTTCGTCTGGAACGTAAAGTGTAAAATGTTTCGGATAATTGCCATTTTGGGATGTAATTTGTCATAATGCCAGTGCTACCATTTCAAAAGAATCCTATCGCTTGAACAAAGCATAAAGCATCTAGAACCCTCATCATCGGATCATATAGTTAAAACAGAACTCGCAAAATCGCAAACAAATTATTACCATTTCGTCGAGAACGCATCCTGTTCCTGTTACCATAGAAACAGCTCAGTACCTTCTAAATGAACTTGATGACCTATACATGTTAATTTCTTTAATGAAGCATCTTGAACTTTTACATGAAAAACTGAAATAACAAGCAACATTTATTGAAAGACTTTCTGTAAAAATTTAAAAAGAAAATAGAAAATGAAACGATATTTTTTTTCTCTACCATTTCCGAAATGTTATTTTAAAGTATTATTTCCCGTTTCTGTTTAAATGAAGTGCCGTTGATTATTTAAATCCTTAAATCAGATTAATTGAACTATCGGGAATTTTCTGTCAGTATATGTTTCTTCTGTTTGTAGATTTTTTTTATATTTTACCTCTTTTTAAGGACATATGTATATTATAGTTAATTATTGAAAACGGTTACCATAGATTATATACAATTGTAGCAGGAAAACTAGCACGGTGACCTACCATGTTTATTTTATTTTCGTATTCAGTACATTTTATACATATACATCAGATAATTCTACTTAAGAAAGAAATGTAGCTAACACTCTTAAATTCATTTTTTAATGTACAGTCTTGTATAGTGGACTATATTTTCTTCCTTCTGGTAATCAATTACTAGTCAAGTTTGATTAATGTAAAAATAATGTTCTAATTTTCTAATGAATTGTTGAATTTGATACAAGTTAATTGATCGTATCAGGTTTCGCTAATAGTTGCGGAAAGTAATGGTGTCTATTGTTGTCGATAATTTGAGACAGCATCCTTAAATGCCATTGACACACGATAAAATTGTATATACAGCCCATGTTACGAGACAGACCTACATGTACTTCTTAATAAGTATTTTTTTGTTTGTTTTGTTACCTTGAATAAATACTTTTACTCAGCATGCTTAGAATTACAGACGATTATAGATACATAGAATTCCAGATGATTATAGATACATGTTTGTTGTTTTTAAATATTATACATAACCAATGTTGTCCTTGCCAGGAGGTCGACACCGACCTTTCTTGTTTGATGCTCTATTCTGAGCGTGGTGTGTTCCGTAGGGCGGAGGAGAGATGATTGTACTAACATATACATTATCAAACTATAACACATTTGGTTAAGTATTACCTGATTTACCTTTACAAAACATGTAATTATAAAGTTTATGTAAATTGTGTGTGGGTATATTTGATAAACATGTTTAATAAAGAAAAATAGCACCATCAGTATCCATGTTATGCAAACTTTTATCAATACGTATTTTTATAGCTTGATCTATGTACCGAGGTATCCACAATACAGGAGTATAGACATTGTAAAAAAGATGAAATATGATGATGAATTGGTATCTGGATAGTTAATATAACATCGTTGTATAGTGATGAAATGTGTAAAGAAATAAAATAAAAATAACATTTCCATGACTAAATTATTATTCATGTATAGGTGAAACGTGTTTTATTGTCAGTTTATATAAGCTTATTTTCTAAATGTCATAGTATATTTTATTTTGTGAAAATTTACCTCTGTTCTATATATAATTTCACATGTACTTTTCCGTCGGAATAAAGCTAAAGGGAACGATATCATTTAATATCTTATTTCTTTAACGTTGCTAATGTCGCTAATTGTAATTATATCACAATAAAAATGCTATATAGCCATAGAAGGCTTGTGGCGTGCGTTATTTTCCGATATATGAGCGGCTAAAAAAATAGCGTACATGATAAACATTATATGAGTTCTGAAAAACAAAGCGTAATAAGTTGCAGAAGTGAACAGTGTTGCCTTCGTGATTACATCACTGTTCATCTGAACTTAAATCTGTGCATTATTCTGCGATATTACACTCGAAACGAAATTATATATTTCCGAATTGAAACATTTTATATTTCTGTTAGGACCTGGAAAGAGTGATAGACAAACTAACTTTATGCATTTAGTCCTGTCGATTTCACAACGAAAATCGAAATATATATATAACACAAACGTCATAATAAAGACTTAAACGAATTTCTTTCATTCGATTGATTTGTCCAATCCCTATCTTACTTGATTTTAAGAGACGAGGTGTCCAATGTCAGACAGTGCAGAAACCAAGTCTCAGATTTCCCCTAGATTCCTCATTCATACATATATGGACTTACATTCAGAATTGATATCACTATGCTGCAGGTCATGTTTTATCTTTAAATGCCTTTTGGTAAAGATTCGTTATAGCATGCGTTAAATAAATAAGTCATGTGTAGCATATATTGTACAAAGTTACGACTTCCGTAACTGAGTAATTTCAGAGTCCGTTCATTATCATGTTTCAATATATAGAAGAAGAACATATTGAGCCGAGCAAAAATTACGACACAATTCCTTAGAATATTTCCAATAAATATATGTACTCGTATGTGACTTAGGCATGGTGCAATGAAATTTGACCCTATTTGACCAAAGTCTGTGGTTCGCGTGACATTTGATAGAACATATTTCGTATGTACGTACGAACATGATTTTATCTCATTCGCTTAGTGTTTTATACATACACAAACCAGATGCAATAACGACATAAACAAACCAGATGTAATAAGGAAGTTCTGTATCGGAAAATAGGCGCTTTGGTTTAATATTATATACTGTCAGCTCTCAAAAATTTTTTCCAGTGTGATGATATGAGAAAATACTTCAACTGGATTGTTGTAGGTCGGTGGTTCTACCTGATGTGACCCCCTATATTTAATTTGGAGCCTCTATACGACTGAAATACTGCCCCAGAAACCATTAATTTCAGTCAACATCATTATCTATATTAAATTAATGACGGCTGGCTTCTGGTGAAAAGACATCTCTGTATTTTGTGCGTGTAGCGAAAGCATCAGTTCATGATTTGAGGGGAAGATATTTGTTTATTTGCATAACTATCCGCTTAAATAAGTTTATCAAAAAAGAAACTCATTCAATTTATTTACCTGACATAACAATTATTTCCTTAATTGACAACCAGTTTGTCGAGTACTGTAATCGGAATGCTCTGGTGATAATTTGCACATGCAACGGTGCATTATTCTTAACAGTATTCTTTGTGATCAAATATTCTTTTGTTAAAGGGAAGGGAAACAATTCGTACTGTACTGTTCAGTCTGTTATTGATTTGTAAATCCTGATATGCATGATAAATTCGTATGACCTTCTGAATTTATTAACTTTTAAACATAATGACTAAACATTGGGTTAAAATAATAAAACTGTTGGGGATAGTTATTTAAGTTTTGGGCATATTGAAACAGAGTTACAGTAATTTAAACCGAACATTTACATTCAATGGATTTTGCGTCAGTGGATTTTATTACAAGTCCTTTATCTCTCATTCCACTGTGGTTAATTATTGTGTATGGGACAAAATTTGTGTACGTGTATCAGATATCCGTGATAAAATAAGCTGAACACAATTTATGTTTGTTAAGGGCGTGCATATATGTGAACGTGAAAAATTTGATCAAATTATAATTTCATTATTCTATATAACATATAACCAGCTATAAAAACATCCGCCTAACATCAACCACTGGTCAGCAAGTCTGTCCACGACATTTAACTGAATTTCATCCAGGAAAAACAATCACAGATTGATAAATGTAATAAAAAATGTGTGTATTTTTTTGTGTGTGAAATACTTAACAAATAAGATTTCGTTAATTAAAACTGCACTTATTTACAAATGAAGACCTTATGCATATCAAATTGATAAACTTTTGAAACTAAATATAGATGTTACTGTTATCACATCTTAAAAGCAAAAACATACTTTTTCTGATAAATTTATACATTAACACATTTTGATAGTCGATCGATTGAATAAATTATTTCTCTCTCCCTCTTACACACGGTTTGTCGCAGGACTTATCATTTACCAATCAAATCACATGGCTATAAATATTTCTTTTGGATAGGAAGGACTTTTTCGCAAAATTACGATTAAGCGACAACATTTTCCAGCATTTGATGCTATATAACAACAAAAAATTGTGCATACAGCAGCTGTTGAACCGAGTTATAGTCGTACATGTGGTTAAATTAAAACGTATTAATGCTATTAAACACTTCGTGAAAGGGAAACATCTATGCATATTTTCGGCAATGTCAAGCTTCATAAATATGCAAAATGAATCTTTATAGCTAATCATGTCGAATAAAAAACTATTTTAATCAATTCATGATAGTATGTTGTGAGATAATAACAAAACAGTCATTTAATACATATTAATATATATATCAGACATCTTAGAGCAATGTCACCTTTATGATATCACAACGGTATTAAGTTATTAAGACTTCATAAATCTATATCATAATGCTGACTGGAGACACAATAGATTAATCTCGCAAAAAGGTAAACAAAACAAAGTCTACAAGCCAATTAAAAATTCTGTGTGCACAAATTATAAGAAACCTTTACATTATATTTTTGAAATATAATTTTTTTCGATAAGATTGACAGTATACACTTCCGAAAAGGTAAATATATACCCGGTATGATACAAAAATGTTATTTGTGGTACGATGTCTACTAATCACATATTTAACACTTTCAAGTCGTAGTAGAAAACTATACAAATAAACTCATGCACAACTGAATCATGTCTTGTGTCATATACAGTCTTTTGATTTGGATTTCTTACGTATACAAATCCCGAATATACTCGACATACGTCCGAAAATATCCGAAAATATCCGACTGGTGGCCACCATTACAACAACTACCACAAAAGATACGATCGATTTTGGTTTACAGGGTGTTTCAAAAGATCCACGATTAATGTATATAGATTGTGTTGTAAGTAAGAAAAGAGGTAAGACTTCAAAGTACTCATTTACGACGTTTATAAATGCAGCATATTAGTTTATTTAACCATAACAGCGATTATTTATTATAAAAACAAGTATTTCACTTCCTGGTCTAGGTTTTGTTTACGTGGGAGGGGTAACAATGTCATATAACCCTACATAACATTGATGTTGATATTTCGGTGGTTAGTTTGTCTCTGGTGATTTTTAAGTGTGCCTTTCATTTGATTTCATTACCCTGACTCTGAATTTATGTCTGAATTCATTCTATTTATTAATTTCTCTTTATATTTAAGCCTTCCCGGGTTTTCGTTTCAAATTTAGAAATGAAAAGGTTTGGGTCCTGTTTTCTGATTATTCTTTGTCGATTAAACGTTTACACTGTTTTGACTTCATATCAAATGACACACAATGTTTGTTTTTCGGGTGTGTGTGTGTGTGGGGGGGGGGGGGGTGCATACACTGGTTATATTCAAATACGCCTGAATTTTGCTTATCATACAAAGTATTACGAAAAGTATGTATAGGCAACCCACCAGCCATGAAGCAATACTGGTTATCGTAAGGAAGAACGGGTCAATATGACATTGTGTAAAAAAAAATGTTTATTTACTTTTCGTTTGATTGCTTATATTGGGGATACGCAGCCCTTGAACAGTTGGTCTAGCGTTGTCATCCATATTCATATGTATAGCGGCAAGTGGATGGTTCTCAAAATGAGGCAATAATGGTGGGTGTATGATGGGAGCCGAGGTGTCGTCAGATTGCTTTGAAAAAACATTCCCGTCTAAATTTTCGCAACAATATGCCAGTTTTTGCTAACCATGGTTAAACAATTTAAAATATGCGTTAGATGTGTATTTGGGGCCATGCCACAGATGACAACAATGAAGTAGATATTTTCAATTTTGACAATGAGTTCACGTATATCCACAATGGCAAATACTTAACATCCGAAAATACGGGTTTGCCTTAGATCTATCTGTAAAATAGGGAAAGAAATTAATAGCTCTGCAAGACACATTAGACTAGTATTTACCAGATACTATTTTGCAAATGCAACAAATTGTGAAAATTGGTACTGGTATATCAACCTGAATATTATAATGGTTACATCATGGCTTGTTACCCCGTTGTGACTGCATATATCTTCATAAATGTAGATTAAATATCCAAGCAAAATTACATGATAGCACATATAGAATAAGCGCATTTTTATCGATTGGTTATTTTCAAAACAGGCTTGTAATTATACATGATAGAGAATATATGTTTGCTCTATTGTTCATTACTTTTTATTTGACGTCATTTAAACCATTTAACATAATCCTGTGCAATGAATGAACAATATGATGCAGAAATATAAGCAGTTTGATCTATTTCGAGTGCATTCATGTGATGTCGTCATACTGGC
Source organism: Solen grandis (assembly GCA_021229015.1). Taxonomy (NCBI): domain Eukaryota; kingdom Metazoa; phylum Mollusca; class Bivalvia; order Adapedonta; family Solenidae; genus Solen; species Solen grandis. Next base: position 29,799,313 of record CM037791.1, on the reverse strand, counting down.
AATTCCAATACATGCTAGTTAATTTGTAATATTATATATCTTTAAATCAATTATTTTAATATGAACATTACTGTAACAGAAACTTGAGTCACTATATCTTAGATTCATTATGCGTAACAACTTACTTTTAACAGAGATATAAATAACAAATCTTCCGTCCCTGCTTTTATTCAATACAGTCATAATCATTTTATAAAACGGTATAGATTTCCTTTCTCATGAAAACTAGTGCTATCTCATTTAAAAAGTCGGTATTCATATTTTGGTGTGTGCATTTCAGCAGTTATAATAGTACGTATCAAATAACAGTCTGTGTCTATTTGGCACGTGTTATTGTTCCTAATTGATTTCGTGTGGTATAGGTCAAGGTGAAATAAACAACGAGTTTCTCCCCATAGGCCTATTCTAAATTAAATCGATCAATGAAAGGATCTTATACATTATCAATATGTATAATGCTTAATGTCTGTAAGTGCTGCTAGCGAGCTGCATTTAATATCAGTTTTGTATGTAAAAGAAAATATAAAAATAAGTCTATCTAGCCTTTGCACTTAAAATACATTTGAATACGCGTTTTGATAATAAATGCCAGTGTATTGTATAGAAACTACTTTGGGAGTCCGCCTGTTACTATAAACTTGACCAAAATCGTACAATGATAGTTGAAATATCGCTGTATTGTTTGTATATTTACTTGAACTTACTTTGTTATATCATGGGTGTAGCTTAAAACTTTATTATTTATTCGATGGAGTTAGTATGTGATATCGAACTGTAGAAGTTCATTTCCTTGGTGGTTCTGGGGTGCTCCTCCGGTACAAATTAAGCTGTAAATATAAGTTTAACACATTTCTTTTTCAAGCGAAATTTACAGATAAAATTTGGGCCTAATTATGAAAAGGAACGTCATGAAGGCTTTAATCCGAAATTGTGTGATATGCTCCTTGAAGAAACTTTATGTTTGACTTTTTATCCTATCTTCTGATAATAAGAAGTATTTTATTACGATATAAATAACGGCACCAATAACAAAATAGGTAACAGATCGAAATAATTGCTATATGATGATTGGCTGTATGTTAAGTGATACTACACATGTTTCTTTTTAATGAAAAGCATTACTGCTTGGCTAACATTTCAACAGTTTATTCGAAAAAAGCACACGAATCAAAGGTATATCTGTTCTTCTACACGATGTATCCATATCGAGATAATAATGTGCAAGTGTGCTTTGAAATAAAGCTCATCCGATGTGGTTGTGAAAACTATAAATGTTAATATAGTTAGGGGGCGGGGGGGGGATTAAACAATAATTATTTTTAAGTAGATCTAAGTGTATGAGGTTTTCTATGTAAATCTTTGCAGAAATATTTTACCATGTGATATGATGGACGTAAACGTTTGCATGCGCGGATCCAGCAATTTGTCTCGGGGGTGGGGCTCCGGCAGGGATAATAACCATATCGATTTCTAACTATGAAATTCGCCGTACGTAGGGGGGGGGGGGCATCTCTAAAAATCACAGTACGTGTGGGGAACCTCTGAAAAATTACAGTACGTGGTACGTGGGGAGGAGGGGAGATCAAGCCGTGATTTGATGTCAAAAACACTATATTACTGGACTTTTAAACTCTTCATAGCCAACTCCTATTGTGGGGGGGGGGGGGGCTCTTTTATGCATATTTTAGGCATAATAGCCAAATCTCAACGGGGGTGGGGGTGTCCAGACCCTCTTCCCTCCCACCCTGGATCCGCGCATTGTTTGGGTGTCGAATTAAAAAGTCATACTCACAATACCGTGTATATCATCCCCTGTTTGTATGGTAATAAGTGTAAATACAGAATAAAAATGTAGGTAATGTACATAGATAACATGACAACCATTCTGCAACAAAGTGATATTTACGCTGTCTGTGATGTAATACTCACTTAAATGACAATATCAATCAATGATATCATTTTTGAAACACTTTGATGTAAAAAGTGATTTCTCATTTAAATTTATAATGCAATTTAATAGAAGAAAAATAAACAATTTTGTTTCATGTGAGGTGACCTGTGGTTCATTGGTGCGTCTACCCAAACATTAATTTAGCAAAAGTTTCGAGGTTAACCTAACCGGTATTCCCTGTACAAAGTCATAATTCCAACCAGTTCCATTTATCTTTAAGAATATGAATTCTTAAGAGTTATTTACTTAATGGTGCTTTTGTGTTTAGAAATCCATATTTCCAGTTGACTTTCATAATTGTAGCAAACCCATACCTAAGGGAAAAAATTTTTGTTTGATTACATGTTAGTTTACAAATGTATGCTGCGTTTACATTATGTTCCCGGCGGCCACGGCAGTCCCGTTTGAGAGAAACGTAGTGCGCCGTGGGACTTTGGTGTTTTCTTTACTATGACGTATACAAGTAGAGTTAAGTCCTCCAAAGGTCTATCACGGTACATCCGTGACGAACCATGGAGGGGAAAAGGACTGAGCCCCGGTGTCAACAAGGCGCACCACGTTGCGACCCATGGTCTATCACATATGCCAGTACGTTCCCTCCCGGTCCGCCACGTTCTGATGGGTTCTCTCACGTTTCTCACATTCTGATCAAGGTCTGAGACGTTTCTTACGTTGTGCCAAGGCTTTCTACGGATGAAACGTGGACGACTGGCAGCTTTGAGGCACGTTCGTATCCACGGTATAAATCAAAGCTCCAATACCGCTGAGAGAACATGTTTTAAATGCACCAAAGTGGCAATTATTCAAATTTTCAAACGATCCTGTAACCCCAATGTCATAAAGATGTTTGCGTAAACATGATCGTAAAAAAAAGGATGAACACATTTTTTTTTCAATACGCACATTTTCCCTTTTTTTCTTACAGGATATTATCCGAAGAAAAAAGCAAAATGTGTACTACAGAGATACGAAATGTTCGATGGCTTCACATTTTCTATTTCTATATACCGTCTTCGGGAATACACGCCAATGCGAAATGTAAACAATGAGAGTATTTTGACGTCCATCCGGAATACTAAATTGTGTCATTTGATCAACACTTTAAATGCGTTTAACTGTTATTTTACCTCAGATATTTGCACATGTTGTACCATTTGTGTTAGTCTACAATATGTCAATGCTATTTCATATTTTCTTTTTTCATGAAAATTGTATCATTATGAAATTTTAATGGGCCTTTAATAAGATTTATTAGATATATGTATTTAAATAAAAAGCAAGAAAATATAATACAAGAAACACACAAAAATAGATGGCAATGGGTAAAGATATCTAGTACAACCTCAAAAAAAAAATGAATTAAAAAGACTTGCAAGCATGTAATATGGGGATTTTCACAACTTCCCTACGCTGAATTTTAGAATAAAAAAGTTAAAAATTCCACTAGGTCAGCCCGCCACTCCAACGGGCAAAGCATTGCTTTGCTTTACTTTCATTCCTTTTTTTATTACATTTCATTTTTTTATATTGACTAAGATTTACCATTCCGAAATCCCCCAGCTAGATTCGAAACCGCGACCTAACTTTGCACCGCGCAGTATATAACTAGTGCGGCAGATGATACACCAACATGCATATGCATATTTATAGGCAACTACAAGTGATGGAATTGCAGTTGTCAATGTTTCAAATATCTCCTGATTATTTGCCACTTACTTGCTAGCACATTTACCGTTTATTTCCAGCATATTTCAATTCCGTTTCGACTTACATAATGGAAGCGTACTTAAATATACACAAGAATTAGCATCACTGGATGAAAAAATAAGACCTTTAATCTGTGTAGATCGAGGAAAAATAAGTGTATCTAATTATTGCCCAAAATGCTGTTCGATGCAGAATGCTCGCTACCATAGAACATAGTTTTCAAAAATTCGATGTACGAGGCTACATCAGGAAAGCTCCCCGTCTCACTACGGACCACCTCTAAGTTTTGTTACGGCCTATTACGTTCTGTCACGTCTTGTTGCGTTCATCCATTTTTGCTACGGCCTACTAGGTTTCTAATCCGCACCGTGACCTTGACAGTTTGAAAATCTGGCTCGGCATCCATGGCGATCACGGCCTGTCACGTTGCCCATCCCGTTCACTCGCGTTCACTCACGGCCACCCCGTTTTGTCCACGGTGGCATGAAACGTGGTCGCCGTGGCCGCCGGGAACATAGTGTAAACGCAGCATAACAGAGTACAATACATGGAGACAGTTTGATGAATGAAAATATATTGTAGTAATTATATCAGTTACGGCTTATATTTACATGTATTAACTGGATATACGAGTAAATATGAAGAAGTAATAAACACAAAAAAAAAAATGACAACATTCGTGATTTAATTAAAATGACAATGATTAGGATATTTTAGAAAAAAAAAAAAAAAACTAATTTCGAGCAACTTTTTACTATTTAATAATATTAGAACAGTGTATTTAAGAAACTATGTTACTTAAAAATTACTGAGCATGACGTGCTAAAAGGATATCGTGCACTTGTTGATAGGCAGACTGTGAAAAAAAACTTGACGCAAATACATAATTGGAGGATCAGTTTTGGTTGCCATTTCTCCCACAATTAACAAATTTGGGTTCCGGATTTTTATAGGTTCAACACAGTTGATATATTAAGTACTTTTGAGGAACTTCAAAAACGTTTCAAATTCCTCGGTGGTAACATGAAAACATGTTGAATTCACGGACAAGACAGTTGAAACATGCCCCACACGGGAATATAAAACGTTTTCAGATTCCGGATTGCGGCATTTGAAAACTTGGGTTAACAATTAATAGAGGCATTTGAAAATGGGGGGAGGAGTCTCAAAACGTTTTCAATATGCCATGCCCCAGGGAGCACAAAATACTTTTTCATATTCCCGGGGGTAGGTGGCGGGGACTTGAATTTGGGTGTCACTTGAAATCGTTACACCGGGTTTCTAGTATCCATCTATCGATATCCCTAGGGAGTCTTTCATTGCACTTATGGAAGACGAGATTATGAAGGCACGGAATTATACCGCCCTCTCAAAGACAGTTCTACACTTGGATGCAGTGAAACAATGCGAAGTAAATTTCTTGCACAATGATATTAGCAGAGTCCTTGGCAGAACTCGAACCCGGGACCTCTCGATCCCGAAGCGCATGTCCTCCCAATGGACCACTGCTCTCCCTTCGTATAGGTTACATTCTTCACAGATCGTAACCTACTTAGTGTTGGCCCCTCCAACATTCTGCCAGAATCTGTCATGTGACGTTAAAAGTCACGTGTGTATATGCAATGGCGGGAAATTCAGCACACGTAACTTAGAATGCTTTTCATGGTTAAGAGCCAAAATAGAAAGTTCTTCAGGAAATAGTCGGAGTAAAATTCAAATAACAGAGGCTTGTGATTAGCTGGGAGACCACTAGCAAAATAGGCAAACACTAATTTTTAAAAAGTAAATCCCTTTCCGAAATGTTTCTTCTCGAAAGGTAAACTGCATAGATCTTTTTATAGAATATTTATCAAAAAGTCTGAATGATTTCATTAGGCGAAAGTATATTAATTCGCATAGACAAAAACATCAATCATATCAAGAAAGGTATAGTTGCAAAGTCTATAAAATTCTCATGCTTGTGAATTAAATAAATTATTATATGTTAAAATACCTGATCAAAGTGAATAATAAAATTTCCTTTTAACCCTTTCCCTTACAGAGGACACCATGAAAAGACCTATGCGAACAGCATAAAACCAGATCAGCCTGCGAGTAACTCGCAGGCTGATCAGGTTTTATGCTGTTCGCTGCTCCTCAGTGGTCTGGAAATGAGGATTTTATAATTAAATTTGGTAAGGTTTAACTGTGGTTTTCTGCAGATCAGGCTTTATGTGGTACCTACTGAGTGCGTCAAAATGAGTCTATATGTGGGAAAGGGTTAAAAGGAAGGCTGGCTTGCCCACTTTACAATTAGCCGATCTATCCACAACATGTGTTGCTCAACCACCGAATGTTTTTGTTAAAGTTCTGGTCCCACTATAATAACCAAGTGCCGTCGAATGGACTAACCGTCAAAGTTTGAATTTAGATTTCAAGCTGCATCTGCTAAATTAAAAACCGAAATGTGAAGGCCAATATGATAATTGTTTAATAATAGTAAATGGTTTTCTTTTCTTTTGTTAATAGTCAATTGCTGATCACAGGGGCTCGATGCATTGCGGCCATATCGAGGTATTGATTGTATGATATCATGAATAAAAGCCATGGACCATACATACAATGAGTACATATAATTAAAATATATCAAACAAAATTGTGAAAACATTCAATGATGTGAACACACATACACACACATGGCATCTAAGGATAAAAAAAACAGTAAAAAAAATAAAGATCATTTCCTTGGATTCAGACGTGCAGGTCATGAAGCATAATTTTTTAACATATCTGTTCAGGTTATTTAAACATAATGACTTTAAAGCAGGCACCAGTACAGTTCATAATCACATACACAGTGATCTATATACCACCAGAAAGACAAACAATTTTACCTACTATGCATGAACGCGTTTTGCTTTGAATCTAGTATACTCCAGAGAACACATTTATTGACATCCCGGGGAAAACACTGATCCATGAGTAGCCTTACTTGGAATTTATTTCACTTTTTTGGGGAGGGTAGAGATATGGAACATAATGGTTTCAGTAAACCTCCTTTTGTATCTGAGGAACAAATAACATTCTGAAGTTTTAGAATATTCTTATTATATACGTAAACATTTGTTGCAATCAGACCGGTATCAGCATCTGTATTTAATGGTTCCATTGAATCGGTCACCGATTTAGTACACGTGGTAAATAAATTGCTTTTTTGTTCAATTCTCTTACTCTCTGTTTATCTCTCTTTACCAATCTGATCGTTTTACATTATTTTTGTTTGCCACTTTTGGGAAGTTTTAATATGATTATATAAACACTTTCTCATATATAGTACATACACATGAGCACCCACATTTATACATGAGTGTACACAAATACATGTGCATGTTATTTTCTTTCTCTCTCTCTCTCTCTCTCTCTCTCTAGTACACGCACGCACGTACCGAGAGAGAAGCGATCATAATCATTCGAGTAACGTCAGATTTATTTTACGATTTTCAGCGACATTTTATTTTAATTTAATTTAAAAGTTACTACTGAAATCACGGAGTTCCTTGATTTCCAAGAGCACTTTGAGTTTCAAAAGCTCTATGAGCTTCTTCAGCTATCTGAGCTCCCTTATCTCTAAGAGCTCCCTGTGGTGTCGGTGTGTGATGATCATTGCAGTGTTTGTTCATTTTGTGGCGCTTCAGGTTAAAGGTACTACTTAAAGGTAAAAATTCTTACAGCAGATTTGACACTCCATGGTTAAAGTAGCTCTGACATGTACACACCCTTATAAGTTTATTTACGCTTCGACTTAATAAACGGGATAAATCCTAAGTAGATATTTCCATAGATGCCAAAATTATTCAAATCGGTTAACAGCTAAGGGAGCTAGGGATACTATTACGTAGAGTGACGTCATTTCCGGTTTTTATTTATCATGAACGTCCGGTTAAGATTGATCATAGTACATATCTCACTTAACATGGTTTAAAAACTTTCAAATCGGTTAATAACTAAGGGAGGTAGGGTCAATTTTACATAGAATGACGTCACTTCTTGTTTTTATTTATCATGGACTTCCGGTTAAGTGATTTCGTTACATAGTCTACTTAATCTTCCATGGGACCAACATCTTAAACTGCTAGAAACGGTATTTATAAAGTGGTAGTTCACAGAAAGTAAAGCTGTTCACATCGTAAGTTATAAGATAATGCCGTTTATTTATTCTATGTTGTCACAAAACTGATTGATATATTTTAATTATATTTACTCATTGTATGTATTTTCCCATTGTTGATGTATTTTCCTTTCAATGTCGGAGATAAAGCCCAAGACTAAATATACAAGTCAGCTCTGTATATTATTGGGACTTTCATTCTTGATATCAATACCATCAATACGACCGCCACACAACCTCATATCCAATATGGCTGCTACGCATGCGCTATGCACATATTAGAGTCTAAAGCAAAATGACCACCTCCAAAATGGCCGCTACGCATGCGTCATACTCTACATGCAAAATAAAAAGTAACATACATGACAGAATTTTTACAAATGATATAAACAAAATGACTGCTACATAAACGTCATACTGTACATGCAAATTGGCTGCTACAAATACGTCATACTCTACCTGCAAATGAGTTCCTATAAATAGTAACAAACATGACCTACAAAATGGCGCCTGTCTTTTGAATGCAAAGGGTCACCTGTACTACTATTAATCTAAAGCCGAGTACCAGAATGAAAAACCCATGAAATGATGTACTGTGTAATAACAGAATGGTTTCCGGTTATGTATTTAGTCAAAGCAGAGTACCAGAACAAGCAGACTATTTCTGAGTGGTTGTTCCTGTTATGTAAGGGTGAAAGGCCGAAAACTGTCCAATATTTCATAGAAAATACATACCGAGGCTCATAGGACCGAGATGTGTTTTTCTATGAAATATTGGATTACACAGGAGACAAAAGATATCTATCCAGAACTATTAATTAAATGGGCATTCGTTATTTATATAATAGATAGCTTACAACCATTTATAACCTAATGTAATAATAAGTAGTAAACAATAGAATTATTGGTGAAACAATTTATTTTTCGTAAACTCGTTTGATATAAGTTTTAACAAATAAATTTAAATTTGGGTAGGTTATGATATATTTATTAATTGGTGTATGAATAGTAGTTATAAAATTACAATAAAGTAGCTCGTCCACAGATGACCATTGACTTAGACTTTGATTTTAACTTTCTGTGTGTATTACCTCATCACAAACAACTTCATACATAATTTTATAATAACCCTACATACTACAGTCTTCGTCTATCAATACCCTGCATACTACAGACTACGTCTATCAATACCCTGCATACTACAGGCAACGTCTATCAATACCCTACAAACTACAGACTACGTCTATCAATACTCAGCATACTAAAGACTACGTCTATCAATACCCTGCATACTAAAGACTACGTCTATCAATACCCTACATACTACAGACTACGTCTATCAATACCCTGCATACTACAGACTACGTCTATCAATACCCTACAAACTACAGGCTACGTCTATCAATACCCTACAAACTACAGACTGCGTCTATCAATACCCTACATACTACAGACTTCGTCTATCAATACCCTACAAACTACAGACTTCGTCTATCAATACTCTACATACTACAGACTTCGTCTATCAATACTCTACATACTACAGACTACGTCTATCAATACTCTACATACTACAGACTTCGTCTATCAATACCCTACATACTACAGACTTCGTCTATCAATACTCTACAAACTACAGATTTCGTCTATCAATACTCTACATACTACAGACTACGTCTATCAATACCCTACATACTACAGACTACGTCTATCAATACTCTACATACTACAGACTACGTCTATCAATACTCTACATACTACAGACTACGTCTATCAATACTCTACAAACTACAGACTACGTCTATCCATACTCTACATACTACAGACTACGTCTATCAATACCCTACAGACTACGTCTATCAATACCTTACATACTACAGACTACGTCTATCAATACCCTACATACTACAGACTACGTCTATCAATACCCTACATACTACAGACTTCGTCTATCAATACCCTACATACTACAGACTACGTCTATCAATACCCTAAAATCTACAGACTACGTCTATCAATACCCTACAAACTACAGATGCATGGTCACCCAATGCAACATTCCGTGATTTTAAGAACAATAGATTGTATGGAAGGTAATGAATCTATACATAAAATTTTACAACATAGAATTAGAATTTATATTTTCATTCGCCGTCACATGACTGGGCACATTCACTCTTCGCGCATGCGCAAACTTCACAGGAGGATTATACATTTACCCGGAACTGGTGAAGACGCCATGTTGCGGAACGAATCACGTGGAAACAAAATAACCTGTTTCGGGGATACCGTATTCATACCTTATTCTATATATAACAGATTTCCCCGAATTGTGCGTTTTTGAAAGAAGCGTTATCATCCTGTGCAATGTGAAATGGAGAATGAAAAATAAAAAAAAAATATACAGATCATATGTGAGCGAGCCGTTTTAAGATGATTGAGAAAAATGTCAGATCAGAATACTTTCGTTTTGATAATTGATTATTAATCATATTACTCTTAATTATCTTTTAAAAGTGATTATCTAATAATCACCACTTTAATATCGGGTTAGTAGATTCGAATCAGAATTGGCTTGTTTATTTTCCAAGAAAGCAGATTAATTTAGACGTGAAGAAAATGGTATGGAAACTGCTTTCAGATATATGTTTATAACATATTTGTGAATAAGAACATACTTTTGTAGATTCCTGATGGCGATGTATGTGTCAGGAAGAAAAGGCAAACCTCAAGAGGATTGTTGCGACCATTGCCGGATGACCGGACAGTCCGTCACTGCTGCATGTTACTGCCCAACTTGTGATGAATTTCTCTGTTCCCCGTGCAGTATAATCCATGCTGGAGCTAATTTAACAAAAGGCCATGTAATGCAAGATTTGGATAAGTCAGCTACATGTGCACAGTCAGAGGTTACCGTTCCCAAGTGGCAAGAATGTCCGGAACATGCAGGGGAGGCAATCCGATTGTTCTGTAAATCCCATGATGCCTTGTGTTGCTTGATATGTTTAAGAAAGTACCACAAATCTTGCCTGAATACAGCGTTGATTTCTGATTTGGCAAAGGGTTTCAATGGAAGCGATGAATTCAGGTCCTTTAAGACGGATTTGATAAACGCTGAAAGCGACAAATCTACTCAGCGGAAAATTCACAAGGCTAGCAAGAAGAAGATTGAAACCGAGTATATCAAAGCATTAACAGACATTGATAACATTGCAGAAAAGGCACATTCGCGCATCGATAAATTGAAAGAAAACACGGTGAGAATAGCCGAAAAAACAATGAAAGAAAGCATATTAAAAATGAAACAAATAGATGAAAGTTTATGCCAGTTAGAATATGATATCAAAAGCGTTATTGCGGATATTGAACGGGAAGAGATTACACAACAGCCCGAACGACTATTTATAGCGTGGAAAAACTCTCAAAGCAGAATGGAAAAGGCAAAAAGCAAAATGTCCAAATTAAAAGAGGAAAATTCTATAAAATCACTGAGGCTTGAACCTACAGAAGATATAGAAACACTTCTGAATGCCAAATCTGTGTTAGGTACATTTTCTGAGGCACATTTAAGACTAAAGTACGTCGGTGAGATCAACGCGAAGTCTCCTTCTGAAAAAGAGAACTGTGTTATAAACGGAATAGTTCAAGCGTCCCCAAGGCAGATGATTATCACTGATAATAAAAATGGAAACATTAAGGTTATAGACATAAGGGACAATTCAATAGTACAGACAAGAAAGCGTTCAGGAAAGGCATATGACTTAACACTTCTTAATAACAGTAAAATAGTTGTGCCTCTGTATAATGAAAAAACAATCCAACTACTATCAGCAGACGATAAACTCGCCGTGGATCTTGATATCAAGGTTAATGGAGAATGTCTAAGTGTCGTACAAGAACATCAACATGGTCATTGGATCGTTTCGTATTATGAGAGGGTACAGGAACTGGACGTGTCCGGTACAGTAGTCAGGGAGTTTACCTCTGACACTTCGGGAAATCCACTGTTTAAGTGTGCACGTTATCTCGCCCTCAGTCCATATAACAACATGTTATACGTTTCTGACTGGCAGAACAACACCGTGACATGCCTGACACTTGACGGAGACGTAAAGGGTGTGTACCGTGACTCCGAATTGAGGGATCCTAAAGGTATTGTTGTTGATGATGACGGCCGCGTACTGGTGTGTAGCGAAGATACACACAGTATCCACGTGCTATCCCCGGACTGTTTGAAGCTGAAGATTATTCCTTTGGATGAACAAAGGCTGAGTTTTCCCCAAGCAGTCGCCCTCAGCCCGACCAAGGACAGACTGTATATAAGTAGTAGCTGTGTTACTCCCAGTCACTGTAACTTCATAAAAGTGTTTGAGCTGCACTAAACACCACCACATGTTCATTGAGGTAACATCACCTTGATCATGAATTGATGAGAATGTTGGTGAATCATAATAATAAAAATGGTGATAGTTTTTAATATTATTTTATTTTATCTTTATAAATATAAGTTATATGTAAATGGAGGTTTTCCGCATTTCATCAGTTTCTGATTTCAGGACCTTAAAAACAACTCCAAGACAAAGCCAAGAATATTACAATGGCTTGAAAATGCTCATCATTATATATGTGTGTGTGTGTGTGTGTGTGTGTTGAGGATTACTGCATAAAGGTGTTTTTAAATGTCAGCTTCTATTTTTATTGTAATGTTTACTTTTGTTGTTTCAGCTTTCAAGTCAGACTTCCAAGGACCCGAAAAGCTACTCCCGAAATAGTTGTGCCCGTTTTGTTCCTCTATAGAAAGATAGATCATTGCTCGAATAAAATGACTGTAATGAGGCAACTCATCCTGGTTTTACCCCTATATGCTGAGCGCTAAGCACAATATATATACTAAATTTGGTATGACGAGGACAGGAAAGAATCTACGATCTTTCGGGTATAGAGCGGGTGCTTTAATCAATCAGCCACCGTGACCGATATTTATGATAATAAACACAAACGTTCACTTTTAACTTATAATATCGAAAGAAATATTTACAAGTTCAATAGGAATCATTAATTTTCTATAGTAATTATATTACCTTTTGTATACTACTGCTATTAATAATAGTTTCTCTTTATCATTATTATTATATACTCAACAACAACAAGACAAGGAAATATGACACTTAGTTGTTGTAAATATGTTCATATATTCGATTCAAATTAAAACATGTTATACAAAACATGTTTATCTTCTTGTCCGTGAACCTCGTGCACATTGAAAGGAGTCCGACAGAGTTTGAAATATATAACCTTATACATGTCTTTAGTGACATCATAATGTAAACCACACTTAAAAGTTTAAGGCTTAAATGTGATTTACACAATCGTCCAAAGACAGGTAGACCAGGGGCAACTAGCTAAAGGGATGATTGGCCATTTTCTCAATGCACTTAGGTAACAGGTTCGCGGGGGGGGGGGGGGGGGCACGTACGCAACGACTGGATTACGGTATTGTTTTCGGAAGAATTCCGATACAATCTCAGTCAATAATGGGGGTGACAAAAGACGCTTAGAGAATCATCAACGATGGTTTTTTTTACGCCGAAGCTATTCCGTTTAGGAGAAGAATTGCTTTAGCTATTTTCCAACAGGATAATGCCCTTAAATCAATTAGACATACACGGCCAGGCTTCTTTTGTTGTTGAGTAAATACATATAATATCATTATTTTTTACATTCCTGTGAAGCAATTCTCATTTTTGAATTCTAAAGGAGGGTTGATAAACTTAAGGTGTCTTTAAATAACAAATATATTAGTAACTCGCTTTGAATTTGACGAAAACGTGCAGCTTGTTTAAGGCATATGCTTTTTAAGATGCGGGCCTTGCTCATATAACGTATATATGTATGTCCTATGTTCCCGTAAATATTGGATTATCTAAAGCTCACTTGTATAATTATTTATGTTCAAATTACATGTATATTGTTTGAACTTATAGTTAATTGTTAAGAGTTCTCCTTTTAATTGCCCCCATCTATACTGTTTGCTTCGTGGCAGCATTTTTAATTTATCCCGCCATATTCCCCGCACCCCAAATCTCATGCATGTGTCTCGGAAATAAAATTTTTACTGTACAGCATATGAAATATATCCCATTTCAAAATTTCAGTTTATTCATTTATATAGTGCTTAATATTACCGTATCTGTACATAATTTTTAATTTGTTGCATACATTTCTTGGGAACATAAAGTCGTCGTTTTGCATGTGCTATTGGCTTTCTGCTAATCTCAATACAATGTAAAATTCAAGGCAAAGATTGATTACCATAGAAGGATGCGCAAAATACCAGCAATTCCAGTCGATCGATATTTGTTTGAGTTAAAGCAGGTGCTCAGGATGACCGCTCGTCCGTCGCCCATCGCCCATTGTCAACGCATGGCTTGTGAATACAATAAACGCTACATCCCTTCTTTGATGAAAATTGGTCAGACTGATTGCCAGCATAAAATCATGAATGAATCTGAAACTAATTTTGTAACATCTAGGCCACTGGGTCAAATTTAGAAAAAACAACTTCGTCAATATTCTAGGAGACTTTTTTTTGGCTCAGTATCCACGATCTCGGAAAAACCTAGCTCGGCCATTGGTTAGGACACTATGTAAAATCTTACTTAAACATAGTGAACACTCTAGCGTCCATGAAATTAGTATAGTCTTCATGAAAATTGGTCAAAATACTTATCCGCATAAAATCTCGGGAGATCTTGAAAGCTGGTCACGTGAGGTGAAATATTTCGGCAATGCGTTTAATCTGAGCGAAACTAGTTCACTGGGTCAAATCTTAGTAACATTGTGAATACGTTCTATCAATCTTCTTACTCATAGGTTAAATGTTTATATTAATAAATTCACATGGGTTTAAAACTGTATAAAAAACAATGATATGTAGGCCATGACGGTCATATTAGAAAAAAAGTGAACATTATGGATGCCACATGTTTTACCTTATCTTTATGAAACTTGGTCAAAATATTTTTCCATCAGCAACCTTAACATCCCCTGAGTTAAAGTCGATGGGAAGTTTCACTCACAAGAGACAATGCGTTTATCATAAATGCGGCTTGGTTTTCCGAGTTTTCGGATCATTATTTTACAATTCTTCAAATTAATCTTTATTATGTTATTATACTCGTCCGACCGAATATTTGTCTGGTATAGTTCCTTGCGCTTTTATACATTCTGATCATGTCTCTAATTCTTTTCACACACACACACACACACGCCATTTTTTTAATTATCGAAATATGCTCATCGAGCGTATAAAACAAAAACCCATATCAGGCTTACTTTTACATATTTTTTAAATTGATAGTATTGGTTATACTAATTCAGCAAGCATATGCTTAAATACAGTAAAACTCAATTGGGCGTCTCACTTGTCTGTCACTGAATTGAACTTCACTGGAAATGCCTTTCCTTCCACGAGAATTTGGGCACATCAATGTCACTTTTGTTATTGGTGTGCCTTTTCTCAGCAAATATTAACTCGAAGTCGATGTTACTTCATAACGAGTTTCATTATATAATGGCCTGAAGACAAACGTACAAAAGCAGCAGCGACCTTTTGTCTTCCTTATTATTTTGCAGTATGCCTTCATATATCTTTAGACTTTCAAAATTTAACTTTGTCATTTGAATTTAACATAACTATGAATATGTAAATGTTTGTACATATGAATATAGATGTCCAGAACGTATTGTTATGCTTTAGATACATAGGTTATTCATACACAGTGTAACATACATATGCTTTGTCTTTAATCATTTCATATTGATGACTAATACCCCTTTCATATGTTTTCATTCCAATATTATATTTTAATTAATTACATTAAAATCCTAGTACAGAATTAGCTGGTATATTTGGTCAGCATTTCTGAAATTTGAAATCTATTGATT
This sequence comes from Solen grandis, assembly GCA_021229015.1. Taxonomy (NCBI): domain Eukaryota; kingdom Metazoa; phylum Mollusca; class Bivalvia; order Adapedonta; family Solenidae; genus Solen; species Solen grandis. Next base: position 29,783,561 of record CM037791.1, on the reverse strand, counting down.
TAGTCGCAAGATGTTTTATTCATGTAGAGCGTTACAATATGGACTACATGTATACGAGTTTGATTTGTAAATTCGTTATAATAAATGCCGTTGTTTTTTTTTTACTAGAATTTGTTTTTGGTTTGATATATGTTAATTTGTGGCATCAGCATCCTACTCAGCATCTCTGTAGTGCTCGTATGTCTGGAAAATAAAAGTGTTTATATTGGCATAGATTTAGATCAGCATCCTTAGATGTCATTGTCGCATGATTCAATTTCATAAATAATCCAGGAAAAGTGACATAACTTTTTCTCTAAACTTGTATATTTGTTTGGAAGCTTGAATAACGATTTAAAGATAGCATGCATAGTATGCAAAATAGTTGAAAATACATCATTTTTATAACAGAAATCCTTTGTGGGATGCCGGTTGACCTTTACGATTTATATATTTGTTTGATGCTTCAATCTGAGTGAGTGGCCTGTTGAAGAGGATGGACAATGGTTAGTGTGATCGCTGAGTGGACAATGGTTGGTGTGATCACTGAGTGGACAATGGTTGATGTGATCGCTGAGTGGACAATTGTTGGTGTGATCGCTGAGTGGAAAATGGTTGATGTGATCACTGAGTGGACAATGGTTGATGTGATCGCTGAGTGGACAATGGTTAATGTGATCACTGAGTGGACAATGGTTAATGTGATCACTGAGTGGACAATGGTTAATGTGATCGCTGAGTGGACAATGGTTAATGTGATCACTGAGTGGACAATGGTTGGTGTGATCGCTGAGTGGACAATGGTTGGTGTGATCACTGAGTGGACAATGGTTAATGTGATCACTGAGTGGACAATGGTTGGTGTGATCGCTGAGTGGACAATGGTTGGTGTGATCACTGAGTGGACAATGGTTGGTGTGATCGCTGAGTGGACAATGGTTGGTGTGATCACTGAGTGGACAATTGTTGGTGTGATCACTGAGTGGACAATGGTTGTTGTGATCGCTGAGTGGACAATGGTTAATGTGATCACTGAGTACAAGCATAAACCTTTATCAATTTATTGCACAGTTTGTTAAGAGTTTTCCCTACTGCACATGGTAACAATAGTATTTTTGTGTTTTGTTCATCCTTATACTCGGATATCTGTTTTAAAGCTAACTGACCCCTTACAAACATAAAATTACATGTGAAATGTTCTATATCAGTAATATTATAGAGTATAGTTGATAAATTAGTTTTTAACCAAGAAGAATTTCCCCATCAGCACCAGCCTCTAACGGTATCCAAATCATACAGCGTTATGGAAGTACCAAGATATCCAACGATGCTTGTAAAATAAGAGGAATAATGAATGGATATCTTATTAGTTCACGATAATTGCTATAGATTCATAATTGTACCATGAAAAATCAATAAATGATTTTTATTGTTTTTTTTTATGATTGAATCAATTGTCAGTTCCAGATGTAAAGTGTGTATAAGACGCTTTTGTTCTAGATATTAATGCACATGTACTTTAAAATGGAAATAAAGCTAAGGGGAAAGTTATTGTATGATTGTTTACTTCATTTCAGTACCTTTGATCATGTCGAAAATTGCTGTTCATACATTTGACATATCTAAAGTATTTTTGTTTCTCTTAATGACAAATTGGCAACACTATTAGATAATGTGATTTACGTATGGTCCAGTGAAATTCGACCCTTTATAGCCGTATTTTTATGGTTGACGTTACAGTTGAACGTCAATAATGTTGATAAGTAAAACCTGTTTTCTTTTGATACTTATTTTGTAAGAATCGCACCGGATGTTGCAGCATTTATTCTGTGAAATCGCGTAAAGCTTTCTTTATATGTATTTGGTCTTAAGTTGAGGTTTCTTTCTGGATAAAAAGTTGATAAGGATGAATCGATTTGGGAATTTTTAAGTATAACAAGACCAAGCAACTGCATTTGGACTCTTCATTTACGTCACATTTTGAAAATCAATAAACAGATAGTGTCTTATAAACAGATAGTGTCATTATATTCAAACAATTTTACCATATTTATCTATTTATATTGAATGTGTAGATTGCCTGTACAATATACATTGATATATTATGATATATCATAACATATTGTGAGGAGGTAAGACTCAAGTGAACTATAACGACAAATAAATCATTATCATGCATGACAGGACATCATCTAATAACCACAGCGACAGTACTAAAAAACATGCAAGAGATATTACGATTTAAATGTATCAAACATATAGGATAAAAGAATATATTAATTCGTCTTAAGTAAAACAGTAGAATATGAGAGCTACGCATTGATTTCATTATATACATGTATCTAGTGGTCACTCAATTTACGCAAAGCTGTATTTAAAAAACACGCAAGTAGGTATTATGCAATGTATTTACTGGTAAACCAATATCTACACACTTAAAACTACTACAACATTAACGTTTTCACAATATTGTGTCGTTAATGTTACATTCAATGAAAAACTATTTCACCTTTGCGAAAAAAATATTTCAATTGCACTGAAACTACAGTAATTATCGAATTATCGTCATTACCACTACTACTACTGATAACGATAGTGCTTTTTTTTCTTCTTTTGTTTTTGTTAAATAAGGCATATAAATCCGTGCTTCCGGGGTCTAGCGGATAACAGTAAGTTTATAAAACAATCCATTTCGAATTGAAAATACACGTGTGGATTATACCTTACCATTTAGCAATAAATAGGTATTACATTTTATTTTTGATTTTGAAACTGACAATGACCTAAGTCTCCCAGCGACAATAATAAACCGGGAATAAAGGGTAACCGTGGTATATAATTGAAAATTAATGAAAGAAAAGTGTCTAATATATTTAGCATTTGCATTGAATATAATGTCTATACATTGTAATTTTACATTAGCCTTTTGTCCACGGGCACAGCAACGTTAGAGTTCTAAGTTATTATTTCGCAGAAATTTTTTGGATGCAAACAAAATAGAGGTATAGGAGCTGCGAAACGTCACATTTGCATACGTAGTGCAATATCTTTAAAGCGTAATTATACATTTTCTTTCCACGCAATTTAACAATATTACTTTCATACCCTTGCGCAATGATTTGTCTGGTATTTATCTTGACAAGAACATCCGGGATTTAAGTTAAGATGAGTCCGATAAAACCTTAACGTCGTGTCATATCGCATTATGTCTATATCATAGTTACCATCAACCTTATCAGTGTTTAAACTTACACTGAACTTCCGAGAGTCAACTTCGATCAGTTTAAATCTGCTGAATTATAACAGAATAAGACTGAAGGATTTGAAACATGCAGTTATTGATTGGTCTCGTGTCTGCTTTGCGACCGACTTAAACAAGAACGATCCTGAGATAACATGATAAAACGCGATGAAGAGTATTTACCTGTGCATAAACTTCCGTGGATAAAGTTTACCTGAATACATATCTGGCCCGAATGGGAAACACGTGTATAGATTAGGAGAGACACTTTACACCTTGAAATTGGTCTTGATGTATATGCCTTTTGTTTGTCGCTCAGCACTTTGTATTTCCCGGACTTTTTTGCCCGGTGTCAAGACAATGTTACAGGATGTGTAATGAAGCTACAGGTCTTTGGCGTTTTACCGAAGTGGCTCAATATAATATGTCTTATGTATGCAAAGTCCCCAAGTTACAACAATACAAAGAAACACATAAACCTGACACAGGGCAAGTTCGGGAAGTATATCTATATACTGAGCACCAAACAATTGGGCAATGACCGTGGCGTTTTAACTACATTGGTAGGTCGCAATCTTGAGCTAAATTTAATCACAAAAGTTGTTTGCAAAAGCATTTCAGTCTTGCGATTGATTTCTTGAGCGTTTCTCTGATAACATGATCGAACATTTTTGCAGGGTTAATATGACATTTATTTAAAAAGACATTGCATGTATTTGTTTCACACAGGAAAAACACTTACAGTTCAAATTCTTACTAATTTAAGCAAAGTTGTAAATCTGTCACACAAATATTGTCCATTTTCATTAAATTATTAAACTATCTTGGTTAGCGTTCTTTTTCAATTAAAAAGAAATGTAAATAAACCGCAAGCACACTTGCAAGAAGTGAGGTGCCCAATAGACTGTCAACATTTGAATCGTAATGCTACATGCTCATTCCGAAACAGCAACAAACATATATAAAAATGTCCGATTGATAATCACCACAACAACGACCGGCTACAAACATGTTTCGATCGTTCATAGATTGCGGGCTATTCAAAAGTGTCATCAGTCGATGAATTAAGGCTATGCAGGAAGTGAAAAAAGGTGAGTCATTAAAATATTATTGCAAAGCATTTTTATCTAATGTTTTTTGGTGGATTATGGGAATTAAAAAATGGTAATTTCACTGTTTTATACAATGAATATACCATTTTTATCATTTTCACTGTTTTGTAACGGGACTACAAAATGACACTATCGTATTTTTTCAAAACATTTCAAACTGATTTCTGCATTGAAAGAAAACTTCTTCTAGATATACTTGGAAAAAAATGTTGATTACACGAATACACGCTTTCTTTGTGTTCATATATTGGACTAGTTTTAGACCGAACAACGATTCGTGCGACTTCGGGATTTGGGTATAATTTATGATGAACTGAATAACAATGTCTAAGCTTCGCAGAAAAACATTCAATAAAAAGAAAAACATGAAATGTTAGTTACAGTGGAATATTATTTTCAATTAAAATCTTGAGGAGGCACCACTGGTGTAATTATTAATTTTCCTCCTCACTCGATGAATTGAAAATGATATTACACCGCTGAAACCAACAATTATCCCCTGTATATCTGTGGTATAATATTAAACTATCAGCAATAAGTTATTTCAAATATTTTTCATGATTATCACTTATTGAATCCTTTAAAGGGAAGCATTCAATATGAACGCCAACAGAATAACATTATATTGTAAACAATGTTTTTTTGTGTGTGTGTGCGTGTGTGTGTAAGATATGATGTATTTATTAGTATGTTTAAAATGTCAATGTTTTTACATTTGATCCTAAATTGCCATGTTTCGAGAAGGACACCTTTATTCTAAATATCATTGTCGCTACGCACACCTACTAGCTTAATCGCCATGTGTAAAATTTTATATGAACTATACTCAAAAATAATAATATCAATAATAATAATAAAAGTATTTTTCGTCAAATACATTTCAATCACCTGTTAACAACCATACTCAGTTCCAACCTTATATCATTTGCGATAGCAATTTATATTTAGATGGACCCGTGCTTGATAAGCGATGTACATATACATCTGAATGATCTATCACATCAATTCAACAAACATGCGTAAAATGTGCGACGTACAGAATAAGCTAAATACTTCTTGAAATGTGTTCTTTCGTCCACGATACAACCTATAAAATTTGTCAAGTCAAATGTTAATTATCGGTCTTTTTCCTTGGCCTTAAAATCTCATCTACGATATATACTCCATTATCGTATAATTTGTAGTCCTTTCAAAGACCTTTAAGATGATATAAAAAAATTATTGTCTATGTCGAATCAGTTTGGTTATGGCGCACACACGAAAAGTGTACTTTTAACTGCTGTTTCTAAGGAAATTAAAACGCTTTAGCTTCATGAATTTACAGACAATCCTAGTGAAATTTTCAGAATTAACAAATTAAAAAGTGAAGTGGTGCATGTCCAAAGGAATAGTTGTTCAGTCACGTGATTATGACGTCATAGAAATTAAAGCACGAATTATTAAACAAAAATACATAAAATTGGCAAGGCGATGTATGAACTTCAAATTTGCAGGAATGCCAAAACTTAGAATGTGCAAAAAGTCCTGAAAATTTCAAGCGATTACGTCATCAAACATGGAAGATATTTATGTTTTTCGGATTAAGGGCTTACATGCGAAAATTTGGCAATTTGAGGAAAGAAATGAAAACGGTTATTGGGTTGGTTGCCCAAGATCCGGATGTTCTGAGAGTGCCTGTGTTTAATGGTGAGTTGCGAGGCATATTTGAGTGAATGAGCTGCATTTTAGGATGATATCGTGTACACCAGGACCTTTATTAGGGCTTTCTTCCATAGCAGCAAGTCGTCTTGGGTTTGTTATGTTTTTTCTTCTTGTTATTGGGCTTTCTTCCATAGCAAAAAGTCCACTTGCGATTTTTTTTCTTCTTTTTCTTCTTCTTCATTTTTTTTAAATTTGAGGTTCAATTTAAAACAGGTTGCCGATGTGCTAGCATTAGGCAATTTTAACAGCAACCACAGCAACGTTTGCCCTTTTGAATGCAATTTATTTTTCATGTGACGTCAGACATAAAATAGTATAATATTTTGTACGCGCTCTGCAACCGACAATTATGGTCGGATTTTCATCAAATTTTCACAGAACATGTATCTCAAGACCTAACTGTGCATATCTATTCAACTTACCAAAATTCGGAAAGGCGGATGTTTTATGGCAAAAACAATTTTGACCTTAAAATGCATTTTAGTTTTTCGAAGATTCCAGATAGGCTAGAAACATGAACTTTGAACAGCATGTACGCTTTGAAGGTTTTCTTTTTAGGTTTTGTGAAGGTAGACGTCATATGACGTCAAGTGACGTCATGATGACATATCAAGTTTTAAGCAAAAGTTTAATTTTTTTTTATCCCAGCAGGCCTTAGTTTTCCACCGATTTGCATGAAGTTTTCACTGAACGTGCAACATGGCACTCATTGTTATTAGTCACTTCGTTTCCGGGAAAACACAAAGGTCAAGGCCATATGTCAATTATCCGTTTTTTCTTCGGCCTAAAATATCTCAAAACCGATAAATATTCTATCGAGACATTATGATATAATTTGTAGTCCTTTAAAAGACCTTTCAGATGGTATTTAATTTTTGAAGATCGGGGTTGAATCAGTTGAGTTATGGCATAAAAACCAAAATGTTGCTACCCTAAGTGCACTTTACTGCTTATATCTCGACAATTATTGATTTTTGCAATTATGAATATGAATATAATTTGTAGAACAATGCCTGGTTGTGTTTTTTGTGTTTATATTTTAAAGATTGACCAAAAAGTCATTGAGTTATAGAGAAAAAAACAACGATATGAACATATTTTTGCCGATTTTTTTGCTATTTTCTTGAGGTTTAAACGTCAATATAAAGCATGTGAATTGTGAGGAATTCAAAGACCTTTCTAACGGTACCTAGCTTTTAAAATTTGGCAACATGTAAGTAATTTACATGAAAAATAAGAATGAATCTAATACTTTCTTTCATGCACTTCTGCGGTGGTCTCAATCATTTTATGTAAGAAAGAAAACTTTCGCGTCAAGAAACTCTCGCGTTTTTATGCGTCCAGGCATATTCGTGGCGCAATACTTTCGCGGATTTGAGCAGACCGCGAATTCCGCAAAACAATATACGCTACAAACAAAATGTATTCTTGAATAGCATGACACGGCATACCAATACACATAACGGTTATTTTTCTGGTCAGCGGTCAGTGTATATGAGTGAACAGTTTTTCATTAATAGTTTGAGTAGTTTTCAGACTAGCTGTTGCTGAAAGGAGTTACTTGTATACTTGTATTAATGGTTAGTTTGTCAACATACATACATACATACATACATACATACATACATAAGCTTTATTCAGCCTTAAACATCCATCATACGTTTATAGCCTAAACTTGTGGTGGCATGTACTAGAATGTGTACCGACACCTAATGTCAAGTATTGAATTTCACTCTTTATAATGCACACAAAAACACGTCGTCTGCAATTTGTAACACTTCAATTTACATTCACAAACAACGGAAATAACACACGTATACTCAAAAATGTACGTTAAAGTTAATCTCAATTTCAATGTTTTATTTCATATGCATAAGTTCTACAACAGTAGGAAATATTAGCAGTACAAAAAAGAAACATGTATATACAGAACAAATGAATACAATGGAAAATTGGCTGATAAGATTAAAATGAAATTTATATTTTCTTCATAGGGTATTGTGCTTTCACACACACACACACACACACGTTGAATATGAATGCCTTTAACAGCATTAGTAATTACACTTTTAATGGGAAATTATAGAACACAGAACTGAATTGTTCTTTTTGGCAAGTCATATATGATACAAATATGTGAAAAAATGTAAAAGCATGACTTTTTGTCCGATACATAGTGCTTAATTAAGATATGAAGTTTAACATATGAATTCAACTGAACATGTGCACGTGAAAGAGATTAACTCGGACAGATGATAACACAAATTCGATTTATTTGTTTCCATTTATAATATAACTTTGCTTTACTTTGAGTTATAAATATGATTGGTATCAAATTGATTATTTACATTAATTTTAAGTATATTTTAGGTGAATTCATGATCCTAAAAGCCGTTGGTATATATATCATTCAGTTTTAGATAGACCTAGATTTTCCAATGGTGTGGTGTATTGATCGAATACAATAAGATATACTTGTATTTCCATCGCGATAAGATATTCATAATGTCTGTGTTAAACTAATGCGCTGTATGTTTCAGTAGAATGATTGATCAATGTTCTAAACATATATCTACAGGTAGATTTTACAGATTGCACAGACAATGTGAATGATAATGCACACTACCGAGGGCAGACAATGTGGGTTTGTGTGACGTCATTTATAGGCTGTGAAAACGACTACCTCCAATAAAATGTGTTCTTAATGCTCAGGCCAAGTCAAATAAAAATGTAATATAATATACCACGCGATGGAAAATATAACACATTCAAAATAAAGAATAGCAACAGTGAAAAGATACAGCTTAACCGCTAAAAATAGAAATCATCAGCCGGATGTCCATCTTTCGAAAGTTGAATACGGAACAACAACGAGATGGCTGATGGGAGTTATCCCTTCCCATCTTGTCTGTGTTGGCCTCCAATCTGAAATGCTACACCGCAGCCAGCGCCAACTGGATGCAATCTCAGCTTATATAGCTTGAGATTGGACAGCAGCTTTCCGGGTCTTTCCATTAATGCCGAGAGAAACATACCAACACACCATCCTTTTTCTTTCTCTCTCTCTCTCTTAAGTATTTGTGCCAAATCTCCCAATACTAGTACTCTATCATAACGTTATCTGTATTTACCATGTGACATTGTAATTGGGCATGAATACACAGTGATGTGCATGCATTCCACAGAGAGGACAGATTGAGTCACCTAACAAATCCAAGGTATGTAAGTTTGTGGGAGAAGGCAGCGCAAATTATGCACTGAACGAATGAGGACGCTATGCTGGTGTGCTTGGTAATTTCAAATATTGCCAGATAGATCTAATCTCAGGTACATCCCAGCTTGTGCCAATCTGCACTGTTTAAGCTGATCTATTGCCCTCCTGATTTCTTTCTGTTTTATCTTCTCTACCTAGCTTGTGGGCATCTGTCCACCTCTGTCTAATTTTATGTCCTTCCTTACAGATGATGGTTGTCCTCACGTTGTCCTTGTGTCTTAGACTACTTCTCGATTGGCTTATTGACCAAATTATCCCTGTTCTGGAGGCAATAGATGCATCGCTGATTTTATCATCGATCGAGTTTCTCAGAGTAATAGCCAAACCTTGGCTCCTTTATACTCCTCAACAATTTGGCTGTAATTTGTTAGTCTGTCAATATAGGCCAATATTGGCAATATAAAATATTATAATGAAGTAATAACATATGATCAACGATTTTTAATTTTCATTTTTTTATAACAAAACGACGTTTGTGCCTGATAATACACAGTCGTACGAGTTAATAAACTCACCGGTTGAATAATAAGCATTTAAATTCATTATATATTAATCCTCGAAAAATGACTTATAAAGACCTGAAGGATAATTTTAGGAAAATGAACAGATGACGTGTGATGTGTAAAGGTTTATACTGGACTTTAGTAGTTGTCAATGCTCAACTCACCATCATTACTAAAAACTAATGTAAAACTGGAACATATATTATCTTATGCCTTTTAAAGATTGTTGCCAGAATTCAGACATATTCATCTCCCGTTTTAAAGATATTCTGATTCGTTTAAATAATGTACATGTATAGTGTTTACAGTTTCTTAAGAAGACATCATCGCCGATTATCTACAACAGAGATATGCTGAGATTAAGCAAAAGTGTTCAAAAATCATTTTTGTGACAAAAACAACTAGTAATGGGACATAATAATTGTCTGTGGCATAAAAGAACTAGTTTCCCTGTGATGTTGCATAATAATCACATGACCATGCGGAGGAATATAGTTTCTTTTGATTCACAGGTGGCTCGTAAATAATTTTGGATGGTTAATAAACAGGTGTTTCGGTCATTTTATAATGTTACAATAACAGTAGTAAAGGGTGGCACTGTGGTACCGTGGTACCATAAATTTTTTGTACTTATGGTACCGTGGTACCATAAATTTTTTTATTTTTTTTTGGTACTTATGGTACCGAATCTATACTATAGTACCGAATGGTACTATATATGAAAACAGATTTACCGAATCTATACTATAGTACCGAATGGTACTATATATGAAAACAGATTTATGTAATCAAATAAAATTCTTAAAGGAGGACCACATCTTAACGTTAAAGGGGGATTGACAATTGTAAAATGTCCTTTCGAGACATTTGGGTTGGCCCTGAAAAGGGCCGTTTTGTTTCTTCTTTAGATTTCGGTGACATTGTCCACATCGTGCTTGGTTTCAGTGACATCGTGTTCATCGTCACTGATTACGATGACATCGTTTTCATCTTGTAACATCTGCTGTTGTTCTATGAGCATATGATCTTCATCTTCATCTTGTTGCTGTTGTCTCAACATCTCCTGAAGTTCCTGGCATATAGGTTGTTACTGC
>CM037791.1:29722557-29772557 GCA_021229015.1 Solen grandis | reverse complement strand
GAAATTCTGTACTGTAATTATGTGTTTATGGCCGTAATATGGTTTGAGATTAATCGGTGTTGCAATTTTATCCACTATGTGTGAAAAATACAATTAGCGGTGCTTGTTTACAATGACTGGATTGATCAATTACAGAATACGGTAATAATAGTGTTAATCAAACTTAATGAGCATCAGAAGTGTATGATAATTAAATCAGAGATTAATTAAAAAGAAAACCGTCAACAAACACATCATTTCATTTCCTTCATAAATGTTTGATGGTTACCGGACAAAATGAAGTTAAATAAATCGGCTCTTTCTGATGTTAATTCTGTGGAATGCATTTTGTGATAAAATTCAATTGAGTAAATATGACGGCTGAGATATATTCAGGGTTCTTTAACTTCCTTGTCATATCTTTTTAGAGTTTGATAAGGTTACTATAAAAGGTGTATCTAAAAACAAAACAAAAAAAACAAAAAAGTGTACAGTTATACATTGTTTTGAGTTTGATTCCCAATCCCCTTCTATTGGTAAACATGTACTTATCTTGTAATTAACACATTAATAAGAAATGAACAATTACACCTCACATACAATTAATACCATACACATAACATTTGAAGAATATACATTGAATCCCATACATAAAGCAAAATAAGCACTGAAAGAGCAAAAACCTCTGTAAACCGCACACCTCTGAAAACCAGACATTTTAGCTGGTCCGGGCACTGTGTGGTTTAGAGAGGTTCCACTGTATATACAATACTTTACAAGAAAGACTCATTTTCTACTTACAGATTGTGGAGGGAAAATACAAAGACATACCAGATGGCTATTACTCTGCAAGATTGGTAGACACAGTCAAAAGGTAAGTGACCGTGTCAAATATTTTCTCAGTTAAAGTGGAAGCCCCACCATGGCCTGGTTATTGGACTCTCCAGTTATTGGTGCTGACTAACTTTAAGCTCCTCACCTCTGTGGATTCAAGACCTATTTCAACAGTATACAAATTGCAGAAATAAATAATCAATCCAATCACTCAAATTTGACTTAAGTAATGATTAAATCAAATACTTTCATGTCTTAGCTAAACTTTTCTCAATATACATCATTTTGACTTTTATTTTTGAATTTTGTTATTTAACAAATATTTATGTCTTTCAAAATATACCATAGCAATACAAAGGTCACAATGCTGTAAGCAGAGGTAACAAACAGGAATCATTTTTCCATCGTCTTTATCATGTCTAAAGGCATAGTTTCAGAAAAGAATTAACAGGGTTGAAGGGTTTTACTACCTCTGATTACGTACCTTTGGATAATTAGTTGAACTCCCCCATTCCTCTTTCAGGTGTATCTGTCCCTCTGCAGACAAGCGACCAGACATTGTAGAGATGGCAGCAGCGATGTCGGACATAATGTTGCGACACATGGACAATCTCCAGGCCTCACAACTCACGCTCGAGCGTAAACTTGACAGAGAACGCAAAAGAACCCAAAAGTATGTCATCATGAAATGAAAAGCAATCCTGTTTGCACCTAACCACTTGTCCACATTAACTGATGTTTTGATCTTAAGTTCTAAAGGCTATGTTAGTTTTGCAATTTTCTTTTCCGTACGTCCATATCTTGTGAACGCAACTCCTCCTACGTTTCTGAATGAATCTTTTCAAAACTTGGTCAATGTCATAACTATAATGGGTAGATGTGCATGAAGTAGTGATTTTCCGGTTTATTTATTTTTACAAGATTTGTGTCCCTTGAAACTTAGTCTCTGTAGTGATTATATTGCAGCCTTGTAACGCAACTCCTATTTGAATCTTTTCAAAACTTGGTCAATATCATTACTATAATGGGTAAATGTACATGAAGTAGAATTTTCCGGTTCATTGATTTTTACAAGATTTGTGTCCCTTGAAACTTAGTTTCTGTAGCTGAATGATATTGCAGCCTTGTGAACGCAACTCCTCCTACATTTCTGAATGAATCTTTTCAAAACTTGGTCAATATCATTACTATAATGGGTAAATGTACATGAAGTAGAATTTTCCGGTTCATTGATTTTTACAAGATTTGTGTCCTTTGAAACTTAGTCTCTGTAGCTGAATGATATTGCAGCCTTGTGAACGCAACTCCTTGTATGTTTCTGACCTAATCTTTTCAAAACTTGTCAATGTCATTACTATACTGGGTAGATATGCACAAAGCAGGGATTTTGATGTTCATCAATATTTGCAATAGTTATGTCTTACTAAACATGGTCTCTTGAAAACACAACTCAAGTTTCTAAACTGGTAAAAGTGCATAAAGAAGGGATTTTCTGATACAGTGATTTTTGCAAGGGTTATGCGGAGAAAGAAAAAAGGATTAATATTGATACTGCTATTTGACCTACTTTCATATTGGAAGCATTTTTAGGGTTCTATTTCTGTTCACCTAAATTATTTGGAGCTTATGTTTACAGAAATGTTAAAAGCAATAATTAAAAGGACCCTCTTGGTCTTTATATTTTGTGGCGGCGTATATTGTGGCAGCACTGGCAGTCTTGTTTTCATTATTCTAGTTAACAAAAATAGTCATATTGGGACTTTGCTTTATGCTTTATTTGGAATTGTCAATTTCCTCAGAGCTCATCATGTTATATAACCATATTTAAACTAGGTATTTTAACCCCTAACCTCATGAATATTCATAAAGTCTGCTCTATTTGCCAAGGCTTTAAAACACATCTGTATGAGGTCAAGGGTTAAGCTAGGTGTCAGATTGGTAGTATTAACACTTTTATATGTCTTGATATTCTGATATGGGATTTTTCATAGAGACATTATAAGCTCTGCTAAATTTCATTATGGCAGCATTGAAGAATATGCCCCAAAATATTTTGATTATTGTTAATACAAGTAAAATTCTAGATCAAGAATAAAAATAATCATTAATTTACTGAGAAGTGCCAAGTTCTTAGGATGATTTCTTTCCCCTGCAGACATTTTGTGGAAGCCAATCAGAATATGCAGAATTACCATCGACTGTTCCTCGTTTCACAAGAGCGTTATGACAAGTTGGCAAATCTAGCAGGGAGTGGCGGGGCGTCCGGTATCCAGGACAGCAACATTAATGACAGTGCTTACGATTCCCAGATCTCACCGTCCCTTCACAGCCAGGAGGAGACGGAGCAAGGTAGAGATGCCATTTTGATAAAACCTTGTCATATGCATTAGTTGTCATTTTGATCAAACTGGTCATATAAATTATAAATGTCCCACTTCACAAAGTAAGATGGAGGCTGTAAAGAATTACATCCCATTTTGAAAAAAAAAATCATATCTTTTCACATTATTGTGTTAGGGCATTTTAGTAGGGGTATTCATCACTTTAATTTAGAGCTCTTTTGTGACACTGTTTGTTAGTAGTTAGCCTAGTTATGACGGGAAAAGAGCCCTCAGACAACGGGTAAAGATTTTAACTTCAAAAAAGAAGAAGCAGAGGAATTGAACTAGCAAACTATTTCAGGTGGTTGGTCATCCGATGATGAGTCCTGCCCCAGCAGTGGTAGTGAGAGCCGCGAGAGCAGTGCCGGCAGCACCCGTGGGGGCCAGGCAGTGTCGCGTCGTAACCGAGCCCTGGCCAACCTGCCCCCGACACCCACACCCCGCAGTAGGGATCACTACACCCAGCAGCTCAGTGTCGACATACCCAACAGTTGTAAGTACCCAACACTAAACTGAACATTTCAAAATATATGTCTTTCTTTATACTAAGCTATTAAAAATCCTAATAAAACAGCAAGAATACCTTAGTTATTGCGGGTTTTCCAGTGTTCACTTCTTAACTAAAAAGATATTGATAAGTGGCAAAGAATAAATTGTAAAGTTATTTTTTGTGAGAGATTAATTAACATTGATTTCATGCATAAATTATTTTACTGCATCTGTATGAAAGATTCTCTCTTATTTGCAGATTATGTATTGACTAATTTGAAATTATTATACTTTTAACACTGAATTTATATATTGTACCACCTGCAAACAAATTTTCACAAAAAAAAGTCAAAATATAACATAGATAAGACACAAAATTCTTCTGAGCTTGTATGTGATATTTATATACAGTCAAACCTGTCAGTCGAGGGATTGAGAAAGTGGCCACTTAACAGAGGTGACTGCAAAATGAAATTTAGATATATAACAAAATGCTACAGTTTAGTGATATTAAATTTGTCCGCTAAATACAGGTTGACGGCTTAGTACAGGTGGCTGCTAATACAGGTTCAACTGTATACATGTACCACAGAACACTGTAAATGGAAGGTATGAATTTTTCATCCATTTATTTTCTATCCACAGCAAAGACCAGCCGAGACTCCGGGTTTGGGTCAGGTGATCCCTCCCCTATACACCATTCTCCGAGTATCGCCGAGTCTCCACTGGTGAACGGTCATCTGTCGGACTCCAAGAAGTACTGCCGGTCAAACAGTACACCCACCGCCCTTGGTCCAAATGGTCGCGGAAAGAAGTCGAAGTCTTCAAGTAAGAGACCTAGTAAGTTTTACCTGTGACACATTCAGTGGTAAAATATGTATGGACATTCTGATGAAGAATTCACAACACGCCACTAATTTCCTTACAGTACATTTTCACTGCCTCCACACAGACCATGTGATGACATTCTCATAATGATATGTTCAAAATGATATCCAATAATGTAAGAAAATAAGCTCTTTTCAGTTTTTAGCTTGATTATTTGAAGAATATGAGAGCTATTACATTTGCCCATGCGACAGCATCGTCGTCAGCATTTCTGTTTAACATTCCTAAATGTCAATGAAAAGCTAAATAAAAGTTGAGGTTTCCTTAATCTGATAAATAGCTACGTTGTTTGAGTATTTAATTGTTCAGAAAATATAGGTTTGTAAATAATGGAGCAAATTTAAGAAAATATGATGTCTTGTGAATACATGTGTATAGTCCCTGGTTTATCGTTAACCAAGGCACGTTCATACCAGATATCTTACAAGTGATTTAATCTGTTCACCAGAGAGTGCTAACACGGCTACCCTGACCATCTCCAACCGACGTGTGCGCCAGATCAGCGACCCCATCACTCAGATGCTACACACCCTCCACAAGATTATCTACATCTCCCAGCTTCCCCCCACCCTCAGCCCCAACCCCAAAAGAAGGGTCATTGAAAGGTTCAAAAGAGCACTTTTTGGAGCCCAAAGTTCTTCTTTTAACTTGAAGAGTGAATTGCATAAGGTATGTGCTTTTTGTTTTGTTTTTCATTGAAAACATGCAAATGGAATGAAAACACACGTCAATGATTTAGAATTTTTATGTGAAATGTTTCAGCTATATAGGAATCATGTACATGTATCTTGTCCTATTACATCTCTGTCCCGACCCGTCATGTGTCTACAAAAAGTCAAAATACCTTTTTATCAGTTTTTTTACATGTAGCACAAAAATTGTTCATTTTGACCTGCAATTTGTCTACATGACCCTACATTTTTCTAAGTTTGTCTCTTTCACAAAACAAAGGGAAAACCCTACTTTTTATATGGTCGAGTCATAGTTTAGGTGAGTTTTGATTCTTCAAGTGCACAGACCTTTTTTTCTTTCAAAAGTCATATATTGTGACAATTGCATTTTTGTTATTCAAAGATATTTTTATGATTTCAGCTAAACACTGGTTCAAGAGAAGTGATTGATCTGAACTTCGGTCCAGTTGACGGTCGGATTAATTCAGCCGGTTCTGACTTGAGTCTTGACAGTCGACGTGGTTCCAGCTCAAGTATTAGTTCAACAGAAAACTGTAAGGTCAATTCCCTTGATAGGAAAGGCAACGTTACAGACCGAAGAAGAAATGCGTCTCTGGATAGGAGACGTAAAGCAAATTCCCTGGACCGGACTCCAAGGAACATGCCTAGTTCCGGATCGTCTGGTTTGGAGAAACGAGTTGGATCTGCTGGTTCGGATTCAGACTCATCCATGAGTTCAACGCTAAAAGCAGATGCTCCGTCCACACTTAACATTGACCTTGGTGTGACCCCTTTGGACCATGATGATGCAATAACCTACGAACAATTACAGTCGATGATTGAAACTGTTTTGGTTGAGTGTGGGTATTACAGTGTGTCACCGCAGGATCGAGAAAAAACGCCACCACTGGCAGCAATAAATTCTCACTCAGTGAGAAGTCGTCTGCTGGCAAGTTCCCAGAATTCCTAATACTTCCTTTTTGTTTTGTTCAAAACTTTTTGCAACATAAGCATAATGTGATCAGAAAACAATGATTTAAAAAATGATGAAATACAGTTGTTTGTTTTTTTCAAATGATATGGAATCTGCTATCTTTGCAAGTTACACATGGAGTACTGCCTCTTAGATACAGATATATTCTTAATAATTACATCGCAGGGTGGTACTTGCCATTAATAAGAAATGTTGTTTTTGTATAATCAGGCAAGGAACCAATTTTTCCTATAAATATGAAAAGCAGTTAACATATTACAAGCAATACTGTAAAATCATTATTTTTGTAAGACATAAAATTTAGTGTCAGTGTCGTAAGTACATGTATTTGTGGATTCAAGTTCTAGGAAATGAGAGGTCTTCTAAATAAACAGATTTCTTGGGGATTAATATTCGTGGATAAAGCCGTCCTAGAAATCATTAAAAATTATTATATGGTAATGTTTAATCCTGAAACATATTGAGGATACATTGTAATAGGACTAAAATCTGTCTCTTACAAGTCTCAGGTGATTATTGGCAGTGGGTTCTAGGGAATTGTTTAAAATGAAGCAAGACGGCAGAAAACAAGGATTCTGTCTGAATTGAACAAAAGTGCTTAGAACAATGGTATTACTGTCGTTGTTGTTTGATATTTTGATTAAGTCAAGGACATTGCACACCATGCCAAAAGGAATGTTAGAAATTCATTTCTTAGTTAAACATGAGGAAGTTGTTTATATTTACAATGTGATTACATTATGAATCATTGCCACATTCTTTTATCAGTGAATTTAATTGTATACTCTGTGGATGAAATTCTTATCCTACAGCAAAAATAAAATGCTGATTGGACAAATTTATCAGTTATGCAGGTGTTTCTACTGTTAGATCATGCATCTGTGTGTTGGAATAGTACTGTAGTGAATGAGAGTAACAACCTTCAAGTTAATAGCAAATCCCCATGTTTTTATCATGGTTTATCAAGCATTCATTAAAATAGGATTCATGTAATCCGGTAATATTAGTGTCTTGATTCATCTGCATGGCCGTCATACTTATAGAATTTTGTAAATGTTTACATATCATGAAATAAATGAAACAATGCATCTTTTGAATTATCAGACACCAAATGATTTATGAATTTCTTGTTTCACCCACTTAATTAATTGAAATGATGGTTTGATGACCTCTTGAAATTGAAGAATAAGTAAACAAAATAAGTTCACAGGAATATTCCCTATCTTTTAATGAGAAACAGTTAAAATCACAAAAAGGAAAATATATACTCTCAAAGAATGTACATCAAAAAAAAGTGTAATGGTATGTTTATTGTTATATTTTGGTGATTTGTGTGAGTGCCTATTTATTTGTAAGATAATTAACACTGATTGTTGTTTATTGTTTAATCATGTTTCATATTTTAAGCATTGTTAAAAGATTTCAACTGAATTTGGAATTATATATGTTATTTATGGATTCAGATAATAGAATATTTGTATCTTTAAAAGATGCAAAATTAGATATCTTGTTTAACAATTAACTGAAAATTGTGTACAAGCTCTACCTTAGAAGCCTTCCCATGTGCTGGCTTGTAACAGATTTATATTCAAATTATAAGATTATATTCACTATGTGAATTCTAGTTTTAAAAAAGGGAGAAAAACTAACTAAAGTAAAACTTGTTAACAGGTTGACTGTTAATTAGAGTTGATTGCTAGTACAGATTTGATTTTATTGGGGAAAAAAAGCCATACTATGAAATATGTTATATAGCATGCTATGGTATGTGATAAGTTTGGATTAATTGTGGAAGTAATGGTTGGTTTCAGTGTTAAGGGAGGTAACTACAGTTTGGAGGTTGAAAAACATAGCAAGCACATTGTTGTTGTATTGGGGTTTACCGTCGCTGCGATAGTATTTCAATCATATAGCGACGTCCAGCTAATTGGAGGTGGAGGAAGACCCCGAGTACACAGAGGTACCCGGGTAGAACCACCGACCTACCGCAAGCCAGCTGGAGCAAGCACATTGTTAGTATACACAAGAGCTTAAATGTATGTTTACAAAATATTTAGATTAGTATGGCTGAAAAGTGAATTATAGCATTAAACAAGTTGTCATGTAATACCTCGGTCCTTATTGCTGTTATCAATTTCAAGAACCTCTATTTCAGATTCAGATGTAGGATTCTAAGGTTTGAAGTAGTTTTTTTTTTCCACTTTTATTTTAAATGTTTTTACAAAAAAGAATCTGGTAATTATCCCTTTACAAGATATGATGATAGTGTCTCAGTTAGTTATAGATATAAAGGAAATGGGAGATTCTGGAGAATAAGGAGAGAATAATTATTACAGAAAACAAACAGAAGTCTAAAATATAGACTCAAGTTTGATAAATTAGGGACTCTAATTGTTTAACCCTTTCCCTCATAGAGGATACCATGAATAGACCTATGCGAACAGCATAAAACCAGATCAGCCTGCGAGTAACTCGCAGGCTGATCAGGTTTTATGCTGTTCGCTGCTCCTCAGTGGTCTGGAAATGAGTATTTTGTAATTAAATTTGGTAAAGTTTAACTGTGGTTTTCTGCAGATCAGGCTTTATGTGATACCTATTGAAGGCGTCAAAATGAGTCTATATGAGGGAAAGGGTTAAAGAATCAATCAGGGACTGTATCTGTAGAACAAATTAACCCTTTACCTCATGAACGTTCATGTACAGATTTATGACTAGATAAATATTAATATACTGAACTTTATTGGTATACGAAACAATTTTTTTTTGGGGGGGGGGGGGGGGGGGGGGGGCAGACTGTAAAATCTGAGCTACAATATTGTACAAGAAAACAAAGGACACCAAGATCAGACAGCTCCTGAGATGCGTCAAAATGTGTCTTTTTGTCATGTAAAGGGTTAAGTTGCTTTTTCTTAATTTTACAGAATTTTACAAAAATCATATTGCCTATACGTTAAACATCAACTGTTGAGGCTAAGCCATAAATTCAGAATTAATAATTTCTTGTTTTAAACTCGCTTTTTTGTGTATACAATACCCATTTACTTTGAATTTTATTATGATTTTTTGTCTCCATGCAAACAGTATTATTAATTATATCATTCCTTAAAATTTATATATGATTTTTGTCCTGTTTATTTTGACATTTACCTTATTTTTAGGTATTTGATTACCGTCCATTATTTATTTCAGAATTTACTTTTATATATTATATCTATTTTATCTATGCTATATATATTTTTTTCAGTTTCTTATATGACATAGAAATCCATTGTAATAAGTAAGAAGTTAAATCATTATACAAAAAGTTATGTAGGGGAAAATTCTTTTGTCCTAATTCTTAGAGAAAAAAAATTATATTTTTTAAGACAAAACATGTAGAAAGTTGAAACTGAGAGACAAATTGTAAATCAGAGATTTGAGTATAATATATATAAAACCTTACAGCTTAAAAAGGTATTACTTTTGTTTGGCATTTTTGTAACAACTTTTTTCTTTGAATTACATTTTTGTGCTTTTAGAAGGCTTTTTATTAAGTGATATCTGATAGAAGTTTCAAATTCCTTTGACTAGTAAGTGCTTTTAGTATGATATTACGTGCTCAAGTTATTTTAGTCAAAAATTAGCATTAAGGTGAAGGCCAGTCATTCAGTATAACTCCTTTTATAACCCATGGAAATGTATTTTACCACTTTTTATACCCTCACTGCACAAAATAAAGTTGGGGCTTTGTAGGAATCCCATGCTTTGTATACAATAAATTCTGATATCGTCATGTGCAGGCAATATAAAGGGGGTACTTCTGCATCTCCAGAAATAGCTCATGTTATATTCAGTCATTTAGTGTAATTTTGAAAAAAAAAAAATTAAATCCAAAAATAGAAATCCCGTTTTGTTGGAAACAAATTGAGGGGTGAGAACAAAACTCATGTCCTTATATGTTTTTTTTTTGCACTTAGCCAGGTTTTGCTCTCACCCCTCGAAATCCTGTAAAATCATTAAATTTCATGGATTCTGTAATAAAGTCAATTTTATTAGTATACATTTTCAATGATTCATGTTCTATAAAGCTCAAGGTCTATAAATAAACAAGTTTCGTGGGGATTACGCAGTCCACAATATTAATTCGCCATGAAATTTAACAATTCATTTATAGATGATATACAATGCTTAAATAAGATTTTACTGAATTTATTTATTACAATGATTGTTGATGTTCAACTGATATCTGAGGCTAAATAGGCTAGGTTGATGTCGGAGAAGAATTTTTCTTTGCTTTTTAATAGATAGAGGAGCTAATAATTCATTTATTGATGTTATACAATGCTTAATTATGAAATTTCAGTAAACGACTTATCCGTCCAATAAATTTTACTGAATTTATTTATTATTTATTCAATTTTGTTTTAAGTTTTGTGTCCATGTCATTGAATAATGTCCAAATTCATTACTTGTATAATATATCATGAACATGAAAATATTTGTTTGCAGAGTATTAACAAATGTTGATTCTATAATTATTGATTAAAATAAAAAAGAAAAAAAAAAGAAATAAAGTAATGAAGTGTACAAATTCATTTTTTTGTTTGTTCCTTCCAGTGGCATTTTTATCTCACCAGAAAATGATCATGTTTATGATAAGCTCTTGTGACCACAGTGTTCATTGTATGCCAGGTGTTGATGCAAATTGGCATAGATAATCCTTGGCTGGTCTTTGAGTTTTCAACCTTGACCCATGCAAAACTCTTGTTGCCACAGCGACCCAAATAATTCATTTGTAGAAGACATACATGTATCGGAGTAAGTTCCAATACTTATAAATACTGATTAAACTAGGTTCCATGTACATCTGCTTGGGTTCAACAACACTGACATTAATTTAATCACACAGGACTTCTATAGGAGCCATGAGAGATGTGCTGCCCCCTGTGGTGTCATGCTATAAACAAGTGGCATGATACCACACCCAGCTACATATCCTACATGTACATGTAACACCAGGCTGACCAGGCCTGGAACATCGGTATATAATGCTAACCAAACTAGGGAAATACACGATTATCAGTTTAAATGACTGGAATGTTATGGATCAAGATAGATATTACAACCTGGTCTTGGGGCAGACAGCCTAATCAATTGGCTACTGATACATGTACCTGCCATATATTATTTAGTAATACAGTAGTGGTCATTTTTATTTTGTAATAATGGGAGTTAATTTTTTTTTTTCTACACAGTTTTTCTCTCATTTTTCACTCCTTATTTTTCAATCCTTTCATAAAATCATGTTGTTGATCAATGGTCCAGTGGTCATTATTTAAAATAAATAAGAGTCTGAGGGTTTCAAGTTAAAACTTTGTACGAATCAAAAATGTTTCATGACATTCCTAGATGCAAAGGACTAATTCAACCTTGAATCTTCTGAGAGATAATATATATACATATTGTAGAGCTTCAGGAACATGCCACCTAATCAACAGAAAACAACACAAGAGCACTGCATGCAGATGCCAACGCTTGTTTGTTAAAAGTGTTTGAGCAAAGAGCTACATTTAAGTTTTTGCATGATGACAACAACAATCACGACCCAGGGATCATAATAGCTCGACTTTTTCTTCGAAACAGACAACCTAATAAAATTAAAAGCAAAAAAAAAAAAAAAAAAAAAAAACTATTGAAAATTTTAAGCTTAATTTAAATCCTCTTTTTAAAAAACTGGGAATTTGAACATGTGTAAATCTTGAGTCTGATTCTCAAATCACAGGGTTTTATTGCAATTATTAGCAATAATGGATACTCATTTCTAAAGCAAGTATAATACATAGTATATAATTATCAGAAAATAAAGTATAAATTACTTAAAAATGTCTAAGTTAAAAAATAATGTCAGCAGGTATATAGTTTATCTATCTATACTGCAGTTTTTCAATACCTCAAAGTGTCTTTTAATCGAACCACTCTCATGCATAAACAATCTTTTCTCGGTAATCTTGGCATCCAAACTTTTCATCTTTTTAACAAATTCTGCCTCTTCTTTGCCAATCCATCTCCGCATCGGATCTTTGATCTGGTATGGCGTAACATGAACATATAGTTCTTTATCGAAGTCCACGATGTCCTGAAGTGTTTTATTTTCAGTTATGTATGCATCCTTCCCCCCGTTGTGGCCTCCATCCAGCCAATGAATGGACTGTATCAGCTCAGTAAACGGCTTCAAGTCTCTCCTTCTCTGGATGGCTTTGAGCTCAAACATCAGCTGGTTAATAACCACACATCCTTTGCTGAAACCCATCAGTCGAATTGGCACACCCTTCTGGCAGGAGCCTTCAGAATTTCCTATGCATTGTCCGTCATTTTGGAGACTCAGAGCGACGGCATTTTCGTGCAGTTTCTGTAAATGGTGCCAACTTCCTTCAGGAATCGAGAAGTCAGGTCTGCCTTCAACATCAAATCGAAGGAAATTTTTGTACATGCTGAAGGTATTGAGGTACATTTCTACAGGTTTGATGACAAACACAGCTGACTGGGGATACTGTGACTGGATCAGCTGTGCCGTGTACTCCAGGTGCCATTTCATGTAATTTGCGTTGTACTTCTCCATGTTTTCTTCATAGTCCTGAAAAAGGTATGTAACAACATGGAATCAATGCATTTTTAATAAATGTGTATCACAATATTTCGTTTACATCTTAGTGTGTGGTATCTTTCTAAATAAGTCAGTTTTAAACTAGGTCACTAAGGCCTAAATTAAAACTGAATAGTATAATTTTGATCATGATAACAGCTTCCATACAATGTATGTGATAAAAATAAATGTAATGAAAAAGTTACTTTTTATAAGGTATTCACATTGTGTTTTACATAATCAGTTATCTAATAAAATTTTTGTGTACATTCTAACGATTTTATCCATATATGATTATAATCATATTTTAATGATATCAAAAGTAGTATAGGTAAAACCATGGTTTATGGAAGACAAGTTTAGAAATTACATGTGAAAAACCCATATTAATGTGACTAAGAAAAGTTGATAAACCTGAGGCTGTGAATTATATTTAAATTAGGACTATTAAAGACCCCCATAAACCATATTCGAATAAAAAATGTTACATAACATTCCCTGTTGCAAAGGCCTAATTCAACCTGGGAATCTATGAGATTTATAAGATAAAATGTAAATATATGCAGAGCTTCAAGAACTTGCTTCCCAATCAATATTAAACAGCATAAAAAAACAACTCATCTGATTCATTTACAAACTCATCCAAGATTTTATGCAAACAAAAATTTTGACAAAATTCTGTGAAGACTGGGCCAAAAATGTGGTCTTTAGGCTTTTCAAGGATTTGACCCAGTGACCTACTTTACGATCCTATGTGTTCCATTTCCATGGTAATACACCTCTCTGTTCAATTTATAATGGCTGTGCCAGGTTTGACACCCCATATCAAATGTAAACGTGGGTTTTCAACCAACTCACTGCTGCCAAGTGAGTAAAATAACTTAGGTTCTAGGACTCTAATGCATGATATTAAGAATTGCAAAAACAACATGATATACATAAAGTATAAAATATAGGGAAAAGTATGGTAAAGTTTTAAAGATTTTTACCAGCTGTAACATAAGTTATCATATTTATATATTGAACCATTATGCCAAGCTTGTCAACAAAAATGACTAACAATACAAAAATACATTTTTTATCATGAAAATTTTAATGTGTAAATTATTTACCAAAACTTGACTAAATAATTCTATATATTATACAGGAACAGGACTTAGAACACTGGTCAATTCAAAGGGAGGCCGCTGCCCCTTCTAAAATTCTCCAACCATACAAAAATGTAGACACACTACCAAAACAAACAACAAAAAAATAACATGATGCATTATTTCACAGCTTTAGATTAAAAAAATTTGTAGAGGACTTCCACCATATCCCCGGTCCAACCAGAGCTACTACACCCTTCTAACGGCTCTAGCAAAGCTGCAAGCTGCTTGCATTGTCACTATATATTTTTTTTTGCTATAATGCCACCACACGCGGTTTATGCCCAACTGTCCACTTTTTGATATTTTGTTTCCCAACTGTCCCACTCAAGATTTTATTATTTTATATTGTATTATTTCTTTCTTTCCTTGGGTGTGTTTTGATAAGGGATTATAATCTATTTCAAACTACAACACATTAAAATGAATTGAAGTTGTATTATCTGATTTTGTTTCTGATTTTTTTTTTGATAATTATATTTTAAAGCTTATGTGAATTGATAAAAAAAAATTTTTATCACCTCTGCTACTTTTTTCTTTAAATTGTGTTAATTGATTGGTCCAACTAAAGTCCATTTATCCTGTATATATTGCTAAGTGATTGGATTAAGAAATACAAACAAGTCCTTTGATCTAGCAGTTTACTACTTAAGGTAAACAATTTGATTTGAAGTAATTAACATTTTTGGTTATCAATTTATTGTGACTTTCAAACTGTGATATCTCATTAATGAACTGAACTGTATCAGATACAATATATTTACATTCTGATGTAAATGTCTTCATTTGATAGTAAAATTTCACTAAGTAACATCGTCTGAAATTATAAGCTAAAATGGCAAATGCACAAGTGAGTGTGCAGTTTGTCAAGAACCAACGTGGTGGTGATAGTCTGGTTTACAATGGATTCAGATACCAGGTCAAAAACCGAAAACCAACAAGGGTGTACTGGGTCTGTCATGTCCGAACCTGTTCTGCTAAAATCACAACAGCTGACAACATTCCAGTTTCTGTGACCAATACCCATAATCATGCAGCCGAACACATGGAACTGAAGCGCCATGAAATAAATCAACTCATGCGAAAGAGGGCACGCGAAGAAACCACGCCGATTCCGTCAATATATGAAGAAGTCATATCCAGTCTGAGAGACAGAGAATGGGACGAAGATGCAGAACAAGTCTGCAAAGGATTACCAACCTTCCCCTCCACCAAGTCATCTCTATACAGGGAAAGAGGTGCATTGAGACCGGGGATACCAAAGTCCAGGAGTGACATAGATTTGGATGGAAAATGGACTGAAACGCACACTGGTGAGCAGTTCCTACTGGTTGATGAGGCAGAGAATGACAACAGGATGCTGATTTTTGCTACAAGAACAAATCTCCAGCATCTGGCACAGAACCCAACCATATATGGAGACGGAACATTTTATGTGTGCCCAGACATATTCAGCCAGGTCTACACACTCCATGGATATATTGATGGACACATGTATCCGTTAGTGTTTGCCCTTCTGCCTGGAAAAAGTGAAAGGATTTACTGCAGACTTTTTCAACATCTTCAACAGAAATGCAGGGAAATAGGAATGGAACTGGGACCAGACACACTCCTGATAGACTTTGAGGCAGCAACCAAGCAGGCAGCTCGCAGAGTGTTTCCAAATGTGAATGTGAAAGGGTGTTTTTTTCATTACACACAGTGTGTTTGGCGGAAGATACAGAAGCTTGGCTTAGTTGGACTGTATTCTGAGAATGAGGACTTTAAGAAACTAGGAAGAAGAGCTGCAGTTCTGCCTCTAGTCCCCATACAACATGTTGAAGATGTGTGGTTTGTCGCACTGACGGATGCTGAAAATGCAGAGATTCCAGTGGATGTTTCAAGGTTCACAGACTATGTCACTGAACATTGGGTTGAGGGAGACAAGGACAACTGGAACCATTTCGAGACAGAAGGACCAAGAACAACAAACAACTTGGAAGGCTGGCACAACAAACTAAAGAAAAGTATGAGACAGTCACATCCGAACATTTACAAGTTCTTGGAAACAATACAAAGGATTGAAGCTGCCAATGCTATCAAAATTCTTCAGCACAGTGCCGGAGGAGTGAGAGAAAAGAAGAGGAGGAAATACCGACAACTTGAACAGAGACTGTCTGCCCTGAAACACAAGTACATGGCTGAAGAAATCACTGTGATGGAGTATGCCGATTGTGCATCGCATTTGATTCGGTTTGACGAGTAACTCTGTATAGAACAGATCAGTAGGGTGGAATGTCACAGTTGTTTAAATGAAATGCTTGTTTTCAAATTAAACAAAATAAAAAATTGTAAAATTACTTTTAAAAAGACAACATCCTAAAACATAATAAGTATTATAAATACTTATTATAAATAATTTTGCTAATAGCATATAACTTATTATAAATACTAATGCAATATATTACTAACCATAAATACTATTGCAAATTGCTCTTAATAATATAAGACAATAAGACAAATAATTGCACTGAAATATTCCATCCATTTAGGTAAAGACTATAGTCACTCATCCATGACAGTCTATTGTTATCCAATTAAGCATGATTCCCAACTGTCCCACCTTGATTTTTACTGTTTTATATAAAAGTGGGACAGTTGGGAAGACACCCCACACGCCTATCTTTAACTCCAGGATCCGGCGTGAAGAAGGAGAATTGCATTTGTCATATCCTTCATTTTTTCACATTGATTATTTACTTACTTTTAGTGAAAACCATATTTATTTTAACAGTGTTTATAAACATACCAATTTTTTAAATGCATACTGTCTGTATCAAATTATAGGTGCAATCATTGGACTTGCTCCAAAATTTGCAGCATTTCATTGTTGAATAAAATGTGTAAAAATTATAAACTTTTGCTATGAATGATTAGTAAATGAAGCATTAGTACCCAAAACTTTGTTTTAATACATGAACTTAAAATACTTTTATAGTTCAAAAAAATATAAAAATAAGAATAAACACTGTTTACAACATCACTTTAAATTATCTACCAATGGCAATTTTTCTTCAATCAACTCTTTTACTCTAACCATTTATTATTTTTTATTCTAATTTACAACAAGAGCATCACATGCTGATGCAAACACTCGTCTGTTTTAGTTTTATCTTTAAAAGGGGGAGGGGGAAATAATTGGACCAGAAAGAGATATGGCTCTTGAAGCAAATGTAGCCCAAATGTGATAGTGAACAAGTATGTGAAATTTGATGACAGATGGTTTAATAGTTTAGAAGTTATGACCATTGTTAAAACTTTTCACTATTTTTTTTTTTAAAAGGGAGATAAATTTGATCAAAATGAACCTGAGAGTTATGGCCCGTGTGATAGTGAAGAAGTATATGAAGTTTGATGACAGGTGGTTAAGTTACAAGTTTAAAAGTTATGGCCAAACACCAACAAATATTTCAATACATAACAAGATGTGTTTAATATAAATTATATATTGTGTCACATACTGATATAAGTTTCACATGGTCTCTCAAACAGGTCTATAGCAACACCGACGGTCACCCATCCAAATACTAACCTACCCAACGTTGCTTACCTTAACAAGTTGTGAATAACAAGTATCCACATCGCACAAAAGCTAGCTTAACAAGGCAGTTAAACTTGCACTACATCACTATACAGGTCATCTCTCATAAACAGTTCTCATTTATAGTGTATGTAAACTACTTTAATAAAATGTATCGTCGGAGGTCCTAACTGCGCCCCTGTCCTAACTCCACCACCTTCCTTTTTTTTATTGTAGTCTTGCTAGATTTTATCACACACGCAAGCGACTGTGATATATTTTTTTACGATGTTTCTGTAAATAAACTCAGATGATTTTTATACAAAATTTTAATTCAAACTGATAAATATTGCAAATTTTATCTCGCACCACATTTTTTTTTTTTTAAAATGATTTCCACTCAGAATGGCCCTTTTATGCTCAAATTTTTAAAATAAAAGTATCTCAGAAATTCCATCTGCTGTGTTTACATATTTATAAATGGAAGTCATATGTGTACAATTCGCAACTGCTATGACGTCACCTAGGGGGTGGAGTTAGGACCACACAAAATGATGGCATACTATTTGACTGTAATTATTTAATTTTTTTAAAATTTTTAAAAATTATTTTGGGGGGTTAATTGTACGTGAACAGTTTTTATTCTATCTATTTTATTTATGTTGCATTTCCTAATTAAATCTTAGGGGGGCGCAGTTTGGGCACTCGAAGATATACATCATCGTAGACCTATGACCATTGATATTTTTTTTTTCAGTTGGGGCAAAGCTTTGCCCCAGAAAGAAAATATCAGAAAGCGACAGCATATTATTAAGGAGTAATATCATCTGTGCAATAGTCCAGGTCAAACTTCACATTGTTCTCACCCTTTGACTAAAACAATAAAATATAAAATGTTAAGAATTGGTTAAAAATGTTGACAATTGTAATCATTTTTAATGTAAACGTAATGCAGCTTCATTATAATGAATTGATAGGTCTGACTGAGTTTGGGAAATTATGTCAGTGTGATATCGGTAAGTACTAGCCTGGACGTCTCCACCAAAGAACAGAACGTGATGTTTGGCTGTCTTGACTTGGCCGCAGACAATGATGTCATTTTTCAGAGGACTGTTACCCGACACTTTGAGAAGTCTTCTGCAAAAAGAACTTTCATTATTTGCTCCAGATGTCATGATACATCGAAAGAAGATATAGGCGCCTGTTGTCAAAATAAAACCAGATTTTTTTAAAGCAGACAACGTAAAGGAGGGTTGTTTCATTCCACTGTTTACATTGATGCGGAGAGCGTCTACTGATCTTGATCGTATGAGAATTCGCTCTTGCTTGGCTATATTAGTTTGCGAAGAAAACCAAATTATCCGATCGGATTGATCTCAGTTGTTAGACGCATTGGAAATTGAAGGCCACCAAGAACTGCAAACAATTTGACCGAAAAATTTGTTCAAGAATGTCAATCTGAGGTAATTAAGCTGTATACTCTTATGTCATGGTTAAGGAAATGTACTTTTTATCACGAAGTCGCGAAATATATTACCACAGGAACTGTTTTAAAGAATATGTAGATATTTTTGTTTTGCGTCTGCCATGGGTGGGGTAATTGCGTGTTTGTTTTTTTTTATTAAATTTGACGACATAAGTTCACTTAGTTGTTCAGCCGAATATGGACATCAGTCCATATTAACACTTTGCTTCCCTGGCTGTTTTCATGATGTGTTTCCAGTCTTAGTTGTAGCATTAATATGCTACTTTAAATCTGTATTGTGTCTTAATATCTATCTTCTTTACTGTATGTCATTATTCCTCATCCTAATGTGTCAATACACCACTCATACGAAAGAGTAAAAAAAATCATAATAATAGTTAAACTGGATGAACAGTGTCGTTTGTTCCTGTTACAGCAATATGTAACTGCTTATGGCACTAAGGTCACTGGACTCATTTTCTAATTAATTTAGACAATTAGGACAAAATTTGTCATGTCCCCCAATCCAATTTTTGTTATTCATAAATGAATTAATAGAGGGTGCCCTAACAATTTGTTCTGGTAATTTGTTCCATTTGTCAACAACCCTCCGGCTAAATGAACATCTTATTTCAGTGCATGACCACTGTTTATATAGATGTTATATAGATATATGTTTTAGAATTTGTTCTAAGTTGGGTGGAATTTGGACCAGGAAAGTATTCATCCCAACTGAGACGCACATGCCCTTGCATTATTTTGTATGTTTCTAATAAGTCTGCTCTTGTACGTCTGTATTCAAGACTGGGGAGACCCAATTCCCAAAGTCTTTCAGAATAACTTAGGTTTGAGAGGCTTTTAACTATTTGAGTTGCTCTACGTTGAACATTTTCAATGGCTTTTTGCTCTTTATAAAACTAGGTGACCTAACGGGACTGGCATACTCAAGATGTGGTCTTACAAGAGATTTGTATAGTGTTAGGAAAATTTCATTGTTGTTATCCTTTATTTAATATGTATCACCTTGATTTCTGGTAGAAGGGCCTATTTGCATTGATTTACATTTTTTGATGTTGAAGAGTAACTGCCATTTGTTTGACCAATTACAAACATTGTATATATCATCCTGTAGAACATAAGCATCTGTTGAGACTCCTATCTCTTTATAAATTTTTGTATCATCTGCAAATAGACGTGTTACACAATTAATGACTTCTGGGAGATCATTTATGTATATCAGAAACAATACGGGTACAGGAACACCTCCCTGAGGGACACCACTTCTGACGGATGCGCACCCTGACATTTGTCCATTTACCAAGACTCTTTGCTTCCTGTTACACAAGAAGCTCAATATCCACTTGAATAGTTGACCCCGAATGCCCCATACATTTCTTAATAACCTCTGACATACATGCCATATTTTCAGTAGGTCTCCCAGGGAGGTTTTGAAATTTTCACAGGGAGATTTGGGGTCCAGCCAGGGAGATTTTACGACATATATCAAAAAGAGACGTTATTATTAAAAAAAAAATAAAAAAACTCATTTTTCCTAATTCATTTATTAATAGATATCTTATTCAAATAGCAACTTAACTTTCCACAAGCACCATTTCACATTAAATGCAACACTACCTTGTAACAAATCAGAGGTCATGCCACTTACATCAAACACATTTAAATTGATACAGTATCTTTGATTTATTGAATGATTTCTGATCATATGGTTTTAATCAATGGGGATGAATAAAGAGTCAGATCATATTTAATAATATTTTCACCTTCTGTCTGTTGTTTTTTTTTTTTTTTTTTTTTTTCATAATTAAACTGCTTTTAGCTAAAATATTATTTCGCTGAAAATATTTATCGTGTACGGTATGGTGATATGAAGTGGTTACCCAACTCTTCCGATCAGCACATTCTCATTATAGTAAATCATTCAGCAGACGATATCCGTTGTCAATCAAATCAGCGTCGGTGTGAAAATTGCACTTCATTTGCAATTTACCGCTAGCTGAGGTGTACTTTATATGATGTGTCTATATGACGAGTTTTGTTAAGATTTAAATGATTGGTAAACAGCTGATCTAATTATCATTTATTGTTTACACTTCCGGTAAGTAAGGATTAGCTATTCTCCGGGACCTTTTTATCCCTGGTAAGATATACTAAAGAAATCATTTACGTCTTTATTACAATGTACCAAATGCATTCTAACCTTACTCATTCTAGCTTTAGTATTGCCTTGATAGCTGCTAATGACCCGACGATAATTGTTTCAACTGATAGACTGGCGAATCTGCTACCTGTCTGAATCACGCAATTTGATTGGATAAGGACAATCACACATTGCTTGTGGCTGTGTACAGCACACTGGTCAGGATTGATACTAACACATGTTCTTACGTAACCTTCCTGATGCTGTATCATAGTTTGGTAATAGAATGGATTATACTGAGTTCAAAGATTTCAGTCAGACCGGGAGATTTTCACCTCCCGGCGGGAGATCGGGAGACAAGTCGAAATCCCGGGAGATTTAATCTCCCGCCGGGAGATATGGCATGTATGCTCTGATGAGGGACTTTATCAAATGCTGCATTGAAGTTCAGATATATAACATCCAGTTTTACCATTATCTATTGACTGTGTCCAGTCTTCAATTCATTCAATCAGTTGTGATGTATAAGAATACCCTTGTCTAAAACCACGTTGATGAGGAGATATAATATTGTTTGTTTCTAGGTGTTCTTCTATACAGTGGCATATTATCTTTTCCAAAACTCTACAGCATATTGATGTGATACTGATAGGTCTGTAGTTTTCAGCTTTTTTCCTATTTCCTGACTTGAAAATTGCTGTTACATTTGCTTCTTTCCATTCATTGGGCAGTTTACCTTCATCTATTGATTTTTCAAAAAACTGTTTGTAAAACAGGACTATAAGTTTCTGCACACTCTTTTAACATTATAGGGTGAATTTTATCAGGTCCAACTGATTTTGATAGATTAATATTTTTAAGTGCCTTGGTTATGATTTCAGTAGTAATTTCCACATTCTCTGCTGGTGTTATTTGACGATTATACTCAAAGTTTGAAATATTTTGGAGATTTTCTTCTGTGAATACACTTGTGAAGTTGTTATTTGGTGTTTCTTCAATTTGGTAATCTGTTTCAGACATTCCTCCGATAGAGGACTTGTGGATATCAATGTTTTTAGCTCGACTATTCGAAAAATATGAGAGCTATTGTGGTCACCATTGTGTCGGCGTTGGCGTTACAGCTTTTGGTTTAAGTTTTGCATGCAAGTTGCTATCAACCTTATAACTCAATAACCATTCTGATGATTCATGGTATTGACTTTAAAGTTAATGAATATGTTAAGGGGCATCAGACAACCAAGGTAGATAACTCTTGACTGAATTTGATATGAATTATGGCCCCTTTTTATTTTAGAAATTTGGTTAAAGTTTTGCATGCAAGGTAATTTCATGCTTATATCTCAGTATCCAGGCATGGGCTTGATATGAAATATCTTTAATGCATTTAGTGGTATCATACTATTATGGTAGATAATTCTTGATGGAATATATTAATTATTTACAAGTTATGGCCCCTTTTTAACTTAGAAATTTGACTAAAGTTTTGCATGCATGGTATTTTCATGCTTATGTCTCAGTATTCAGGCATGGGATTGATTTGAAACATCTTTCATATGTTTAGGGGTATCATACTATCAAGGAAGAAAACATTTGATGGAATATATTACAAATTATGGCCTATTTTAACTTAGAAATTTTGGTTAAAGTTTTGCATGCAAGGGATTTCATGCTTGTATTTCAGTACCCAGGCATGGGTTTAGATTTGAATCTTTTTAAATATGTTCAATGGTATCATACTATAGTGATTATAGTGGCAGATAGTTTTTGACTGAATATAACACAGATAAGGGCCACTTTTTGACTTTGAGTTTTTGGTTAAAGTTTTGCATGCAAGCTACTATCCAGCTTATATCTCAGAAATAGTTTATGGTATTGACTAGAAAGTTTAGGGAGTGTATTCAGGAGCATCAGGAACCAAGGAAGACTGAATTTTATACAAATTATTTCCCTTTTCTAACTTGGGTACTGATTGAAGTTTGCATGCACATTTGTATGCTTATGTCACAGTAACTAGGCATGGGATTGATTTTAGGCTTCATAAACAAGGGGTATCAGACTATCAAGGTATTATTATATCATTTTTGACTGTTATTATATACAGGGTATATGAAGAGCAAGAATTGAAATAGATTTCATTTGATTTACCAATGAGCATTTTGAATAGTCGAGCGTGCTGTCCTCTGACAGCTCTTGTTGCGTTTCTTCTCACCAATTTCCAGAATTCTTTGGTGTTAGTTTTACAATTTTGTGCAAACTTTTTTTCAGATTGGTACTTGGATCTTCTTACTTCCTGAATAACTTTATTTCTTGTAATTTTATAATCGTTGTAATTGATAAGGTTCTTACACTGCTAGTACTTAATCCATTTTCATCTTTTTTCTTTGATGGCATCGGAAGGATGTATTTGGTGACACTTGTGTAAGCATTCCTTTCCAGATAATCGTCCGCCCCGGAATCGGGAATCTGGACGCGACATATCATAGTCGTAAAAAATGGTACTGGTATAGCTCCCTTAGTATATAAGGGTAGTTCCAGGACTGGTTGGCCTGGTGTCAGGATTATGTGACAGGGTATGGTATCATACCACATGTCTATGGCATGATGCTGCAGTGTGGCAGCATTATATCTGTCTCAAGAATACATCGTCTCCAAATGACCGAAATACTGTCGGTGGGACATTAAACCAAACAAACAAC
This sequence comes from Solen grandis, assembly GCA_021229015.1. NCBI lineage: Eukaryota > Metazoa > Mollusca > Bivalvia > Adapedonta > Solenidae > Solen > Solen grandis. The sequence goes on along the minus strand of CM037791.1, from coordinate 29,748,673 downwards.
TGTCGTCTGTCGGTCACACATTTTACAACATGCTTTTTTCAGCAGGTGACAAGTGTTCAAGGAACACTTCTTGTTTGAGTTACCTTAAAGCAGCTCGTTCACAGATGATCGGTAGAAATTAAAATATGTTCTTTTTTACTCTCCCTTGTTTTTGTTGATGAAGTCTTTGTTTCGTGATAAATAAACTTGGTAAGTGTACTGGTAGGTCAAATTGCACAGGAAAACAATATTTTCGTAAACACAACTTTGGCAAAATCGGTTAAATATAGAATATAGTATCCCAGAAGCAGGTGCAACGTCGCGTTACGTGACATGTTACACAACACGGCATCTTCAACAGTTCAGAATTGTGCTTCATAAGTTCAGTCTATGAAGTTAACACATTCACATAGAGTGACTGTGATCAGCCAAGTGACAGCAAATGAAAATAGAAAATCTAAATATAGGTTTTTATAATTCTAAATATAGTTTCAATACTGTCTGTGATGGTATTGCCTGTGATGGGGAAACCGCCCATTTTTTTCACAATTGCCGATAGATGCATGGGGTAACCATGAGTCTGTAGATGGGTGTTGATAGATGTAACATACACATATAGTTCAAATCCAAATTCTTAGTCAGTGACCATCTGTGAACGAGCTGCTTTAAATTATTGTCAGATATCTTCTCAGCTTTTTAGGGGTGGGTGGGGGTCATTGAGAAACAATTCTTGGCTGAGATTTGAGATAAAGGACACGTTGTGAAGTTTATGTGATCAGTATGTGTGTTTTAAAAAAGGAATTCACACCAACTTTGAAAACTAGAAATCTGTTTGATAAAGTCTGCTTTCATCAATTTAAGTATTTTTCTTTGTTTTGCATTGCTTATGGAATCATTTATATTTACATTTAATTATTTATATTTATATTTCAGTTTGTTCTTTACCAAAAAAAGTATATTGAACTTCTTCATTCTTGGTGGATTGTTGTTGCCCGGGTGGGTCTTCAGTCATGGCTTCAGGGGTAAGATTCCTTCATACATAGACATTAAAAAGAAAATCATATATGATAATATAAGACTTAATCACATAATACTTCCCACTGAGGAATACCATAGGCACTATTTTGGGCACTTAAATATATATTCATTACATTTCAAAGAAGTCAATTGAAGTTTTCATAAATATAATCGGGGAAAAATACTTTGCATTCTATATGTTTTGGAAAACATTGAAACTATGCATCCAGTTGTACAAGGTTTAGTTATTTATCATTTTGAGTGATTGTGCAGATACATAGCTTGTCTGTTTCTCTATAATTACATGAGTTTTTGAAATGAAGTTTCTTCAATCTAAATTAAATCCCAATTTATTAATTTTAGTTTTCTTTCCAGTTCAGGCTAGGGCCCTTTTCCCAAAGTACCTATAAAAAACAACAACAGCAGTCTGAATCATGAATATTTCTAATGTTGTGATTCAAGAGTCTTAAAAATATAACATCTACTTTTCAGCTTCTTAAGAGGAGAATTATGTACTTACCAAACTTAAGGGCAGCTGTCAGTCACTTCAGGGCATTTTCTTGGCAGAGTAATGAAAACCACTATTCTTACAAGGTTGTGGGAGAGAGTAGTGCAGGTAAGATATTAACAGGTTACTGTTCTCAATTTTATGTTGTTGTATGATGGTCAAGACATTCCGGCAAGACTAGTGTCGGCCTGACCTTCTTGGTGGTTTTTCTTGGTTGAAATTTAAATATACGGTACTCTTTCAAAATGTCAAGAACTTTTTCTGGTGGCATTGTATACAATAGCACATCAGCTTGACATTAGACTTAGATTAATTATATATTGGCAATATTCAAATACATCATCGACATGGCAATGAATGGAGGTTTTGAAACTTCAAAAAGTAAATAAAATAAATGGTATCAGATTAATAGTAATATTTTTTTTTATTTTGTACACCCTGATTTAACATAGGTGCTATATTGGAATAACACTGTTCGTCCCAGTCTGTCCTGTCCTGTGAAGACAAGGTTGGATGCAGGGTATTAATCACCTTTAGGGATAGTTCTAGTTAAGATCAGTCCTGTTATAGTTGACTTCAGTCTTATAAAGCTTTCAGACTAAAATGTTCTCACTGCGTGGGTTCGAATCTGTTCCACTGTTCCATGCAATTCTCGTTATATTTCAGATTCCTCCACAGTATGGCCTGACAGTAAGCTGGGTCCATTTGGCCCACGGGACAAACGGTTCCCGCTTCCAGGAACAGTAGGAACAACGTTAGTGCCATCTCCAAATAAGCAGACAGATCTTCAATCTAGAGAAATCATAGAGCCTGAGGCTTTGTTTGAAACTCTGCCCACAGAGAAACAAGGTCGTGTGCTGGAACAAGCAATGGAAGAAGTAGAATTTGTGAGTATTTTGTACCGTTAGTTTTATGTTCTGCCGATCATTGGCTTTCTATTTTTGATAAATTGGCTTTGGTGATATTGAATTTGCAATAATAAGCAGACATTTTCTTTTTGATGTAAGCCTCTAATGTTTACAAACTTATTAAAATGATATCATATTATTATCCAATCACTACTCAGAGATATCATGTGATTACTGTTTGACCACATTCAGGAGTAGTATGAGTTGTCCTAGTCCTAAATCAAGTTCAAACTTTATTTATTATACCCTTTTTTAATAAAATTTGGGGTTTTATAGGAACCATGCTGGTCACGTCCCGTCCTACAACCGCATGAAGACAAGATGGGATGTCGGGGTATTTATCACCTGTAGTGATAGTTCTGGTTAAACAACCATTGGACAGAGAATCACACTAGTCATGTCCCTCATGTCATGCTCTGTCATGTCGTACAACCATTGGACAGAGAATCACACTAGTCATGTCCCTCATGTCATGCTCTGTCATGTCCTACAACTTTTTGACAGAGAATCACACTAGTCATGTCCCTCATGTCATGCTCTGTCATGTCGTACAACCTTTTGACAGAGAATCACACTAGTCATGTCCCTCATGTCATGCTCTGTCATGTCGTTCAAAAATTGGACAGTGAATCACACTAGTCATGTCCCTCATGTCATGCTCTGTCATGTCGTACAACCATTGGACAGAGAATCACACTAGTCATGTCCCTCATGTCATGCTCTGTCATGTCGTTCAACCATTGGACAGTGAATCACACTAGTCATGTCCCTCATGTCATGCTCTGTCATGTCGTACAACCATTGGACAGAGAATCACACTAGTCATGTCCCTCATGTCATGCTCTGTCATGTTGAAAAACCATTGGACAGAGAATCACACTAGTCATGTCCCTCATGTCATGCTCTGTCCTGCCGTTTAACCATTGGACAGAGAATCACACTTGTCATGTCCCTCATGTCATGCTCTGTCATGTCATACAACCATTGGACAGAGAATCACACTAGTCATGTCCCTCATGTCATGCTCTGTCATGTTGAAAAACCATTGGACAGAGAATCACACTAGTCATGTCCCTCATGTCATGCTCTGTCATGTCGTACAACCATTGGACAGAGAATCACACTAGTCATGTCCCTCATGTCATGCTCTGTCATGTCGTTCAACCATTGGACAGAGAATCACACTAGTCATGTCCCTCATGTCATGCTCTGTCATGTCGTACAACCATTGGACAGAGAATCACACTAGTCATGTCCCTCATGTTATGCTCTGTCATTGTTGTACTTTCATATTTAATACAAAGGTGGGATGCGGGGCTATTGGTCACCTTTTCTGATAATTTTTGTTATCTATTCTATAAGATGGCACAGGAGGGGCATCTGAGTGGTAGACGGTTATATTGGGTCTATTATTGTTGCAGTTAGAGGAAACTACGGAAGATTCAAGTCAATTTTCGCCTAATGCAGATGAATTGCTAGAGTGTGTTGCATATGAGTGTCCTCAAATAATGCGAAAAGGTAAGTCACCAATGTGGACATTGAGCAATGTCATATAATGGTAAATTTTACTTTGTCCACATCAGACAGATGTATATAGGGCATGATACCACACTCAGCCACATTATTCTGACACTTGGTTAGACAGTACTAGCATTACACTGATGTGTACCAAGCAAGGGAGATAAGTATTAACATTTTTAATGGCTTGATGGAGGATCAAACCATGACATCAGTTACAGGGCAGATACTCCAACCATTTGGCCATCAACACCAGTGCCATTACTTAAGGATGTGCATCATATTCTTCATGGGTCAAGTTATTAGTTCAGCCCTGGAACCATAGAGATAATTCTAACAGAAGTTGCAAGACCTTGCTGCCAATTATATATTAAAATATGTTTTAATTTAGATTTTGGTGTCTTATATAGTTAAAGAAATACTATGTCAAGATTAGTTTGGAAGTAAAACTTGTTTCTTAACAAAATATCCTCATGCCAAACTTTCTTACTCTTAAATGCATGGATAGAATAAGTAGTCATTTAGTGCAAAGAAGAGAGCAGTTTGCTGCTATAGTTTTGTTTTAATTACCCATCTTAATGAGCACTGTATTACCTATTATGAATGAAGATCATTTGTAAAAACAAATTGTATATTTCAACAGCAGCCACTAGATATTGTAAAAATTAAACATTTTGTCATACTTTGTACAGTGGTCTCACGATTCCTCAATGTGTTGATTCATTGAATACCGGTGATGACTTGCGCTGCAAGCTTGGTCCTTTGATTTAGCCCTTCTTACTCTATATAAATATTAGGGTGATTCTTCAAACATGCGAGTTTGGATTCCTCAAGCTCTGTGCCTGGTCCCTAGATAGTATATTCTATATAATCTCTGTGCGATTCTACGAAGTTGTTATCAAATTAACCTGTTTGTCCTTAGCAACCATGCCACATGACTACCTGTCGCCGTGGTTAACACCTTGACCAAGATGGCTTTGTATTTTGTTTTCACGCATCATCAAACCTCTAGAGAGTAAGTAGGCGAAGCATTATATCAACACGGCTGTGTAAAACGTATTTTAACACCTACTGATCATGTGGTAAACTATGACTGATCCTCCTGATATAATATTAAAGAGCTTTTTTAAAAAGGGAAAAAAAAAAAAACCAATTTTAAAAAAAAAAGGTAGTCAATTAAATTATGGATAAATAAAAAAAAAAATTTTTCTCTTAAAGGTAAAAAATATTATCAATTAAAGGCTAAACATAAGAAAATAATTAATGCAAACACAGCAAATTTAGGTATCAACAAATGTCAGCATTAAATTAATCTGATTAATTCCTCAAATACGGCGATTCTTTGAGCTTTTTGCCGATCCTGTCCGACCTCGAGGAATCGTGAAACCTCTGTATATTTCACTACAGGCTTCATTATATTACAAATTCCAGTATACCATAGTAACATCCACAAACCCTAAATCATTAAGTATTAGTGTTGTCATGTAATTACAGTGTGATCCATTTCCAATACATCATAGGTTTGATTCCCCAAAGAAGCATTATCTGTACTGTATATTGATGAACTTAAGCTAAATAAATCTTATTGCTTTATTCCAGATTTTGCCGACCTTTTCCCATGGATGGACATCATGCGTGGACATTTTACCATCATCACAGTTTGCCAGAAAACTCGGGAGGATATGACAGGGTGGTCACTGGCTGTGGAGGAGGAACGGGAAAAGTTGCTAGGAAGTGTACGGCAATAATCAATCTGTTCTTCAGTAGGGGTTGGCCATTTCTGGCCTCATGTTCTTGGTAACACTTAAGTGTGGTCTCAGACTCAAATTTGAATATCATACTCAAATCCTATCATTTTTAGCTCGACTATTCGAAGAAAATGAGAGCTACTGTAGTCGCCCTGGCGTTGGCGTTGCAGCTTTTGGTTAAAGTTTTGCATGCAAGTTACTATCAACCTTATATATCAATAACCATTTATGGTATTGACTTGAAAGTTTATAAATATGTTCAGGGGCATCAGACAACCAAGGTAGATAAATCTTGATTGAATATATTACAAATTATGGCCCCTTTTTAACTTAGAAATTTTGGTTAAAGTTTTGCATGCAAGATACTCTCATGCTTATATCTCAGTATCCAGGCATGGGATTGATTTGAAACATCTTTAATATGTTTAGGGATATCATACTTTCATGGTAGATAACTCTTGATAGAATATGTTACAAATTATGGCCCCTTTTTAACTTAGAAATTTTGGTTAAAGATTTGCATGCAAGGTACTTCCATGCTAATATCTCAGTATCCAAGCATGCGATTGCTTTGAAACATCTTAAATACATTAAGGGGTATCATACTATAAAGGAAGATAACACTTAATGGAATATATTGAAAATTATGGCCCCCTTTTAACTTAGAATTTTGGTTAAATTTTTGCAATCAAGCTACTATTCAGCTTATATCTCAGAAATTGCTTGTGGAATTGACTAGAAAGTTAAGGAGTGTCTTCAGGGCATCCGAAAACCAAGAAGGATAACTTTTAGACTGAATTTTATGCAAATTATGGCGCTTCTCTGACTTGGATTTTTGGTTAAAGTTTTGCATGCACAGTGTTATTGTGCCTATGTCTCAGTAACTAGGCATGGGATTGATTTTAGACTTCATGAAAATATTAAGGGGTATCAGACTATCAAGGTATATCATTTTTGACTATTATTATGTACAGGGTATGTGAAGGGTAAATATTGAAATAGATTTCATTTGATTTACCAACAAGCATTTTGAATAGTCGAGCGTGCTGTCCTCTGACAGCTCTTTTTCATTTTCAAGAACACAGGGCCTAGTGGCTGAGAGGCTTAGTTGGGTTCAACCTCTAGCTGCAATATACCAAATTTGTTGAAAATGTCACTGGTATATCTTGATTTTGCTTGGTGTTCAGCATATATGGGTAGGTTCTGTACTGGTTGGCCAAGTGTCAGGATCATTTGACAGGGATTGTAGTACTGGTGGCTTGTCTTCATCATAGTATTGCATGGAGGCAGCAATGTATCAGTTTCATTCAGATGAAAGTCTCCAAATGACTGAAATATTGTCTTTGAACCCAAGCCAGCAATCAAAAGGTGCCTGTCAGTGCTAGTTTTTTAATTAATGCAAATTGGTGAAGTTGAAACCATTATTGGCTCGCGTTAACTCTAACTTCAGTGTACATGTAGGTAAATTTCAATTTGGACAGCTCTAGTTTAATCTATTATTTCATATTAATCTGTTACCTGATATAGACACATTTTGACACATAAGAGAACTGATTAGACCCAGGAACTGTCTGATCAGGGTCTCCTCTGTTTGCTCATACATTATTGTAACTCAGATTTTGCACAACAAAGAAATATATACCATTCAAAAGTCAGGAACTTAGTATTAATTAAGTCATAAAATTGTACATGAATATTCATGAGGTTCAAGGTCAAGACTAGTAACCTCCACATCAACATATGGATCAAGACATAGGTTTTATTATAAACATTTACATTGAAGAATTTATGTTTATTTTTCTACAGTTTGTGCAAGGTGCAACAGAAATATGCCAGGAGTTACAAAAGGCTGGGTTTTGGGCAGATTTTATCGACCCATCATGTGGTAAACCAGTAAGTTGAACTATTTTAAGGTAATCCATACATCATTAAATTAAAATCATGGTCCTTCAAATGCTTAAAAAGACTTCAATACAGATGCAAGCATCCATTGACTTGGAGTTATTGGCTATTTTGCTCAAAGTCTACATTGGCTTGCATTTACACATACTATAAATTCCAATGAACACTTGATGGACCATGTTCACAATTTAATGATGAATGGATCACCTAAGAGATTTTTATCTCACATTTTCATCTCTGAGACAGAAATTCAGAGAGAATCATTTTTTCCTGAATACATTTGGGGGACTTTGTGCAATACTATTCTGCAGTTGTCCAATAAAATCTGAAAATGTCACTATCCCCAAACCTGGCATTGAAATTAGCGATGCTTATTTATTTTATACTTTACTAAGGTCTTCAGGGGCATTAAAGAAACCATTTTCTACATCTCTTGACCATATTTGATACAAATTATAGTCTTGTTTGGTTAACACATCTCAAAGCTAGTAGGCGGTGGAATAGTCTAGCACACTGTCTTATGGATAGCTCTTGTTGAAATTTTATTCCATGCTTATTTTCTTTTCAGTTTTTAAGCACAGAATATACGAATGCATCTCTGTATGAGACGGACGAAAGGTACAAAAAGCTTGGTTTTGAAATCGAAGATCTCGGATGCTGTAAAGTGATAAAACATCATGTTTGGGGGACACACTCGTACGTGGGATGTATATTTACCAACGCTTCAACCAGACATCCTCTCCTTGAAATAATGACCAAGACAAAGTGACTGGAACAGTATTAATGAAAATTGTTGTGAATAAGTCCACTGTTTATTTTTCTTGGGGAAAAAGAAACATTGTGTTAGTTATGCGAGTATCAATTGTGATATGAAAAGAAGTGAGAGAAAAAATACTCAAGTTTAGCTGGATATATCTGTTGTTACTGTCAACTTGGTTTTGAAAGTACATATAGATGTTTGAAAATGGAATATTGTGTTAACAAGTGAAAATACAGATTGTGTAAGAGAGACGTAGGTGCCAAGATGGTCTTAAGTAAAGGATCATAGAATTGGGAATTCATATTGTACGATTTGTGCTTGTTTTATATACAAGGTCTCTTCCTCTGAGGCATAGTCAAGTCACTCAAGTGGGATAAGAATTAAGTCTTTCCTCCTTAAAATGTTTAAGGAATTGATTACATGCACTAGTATTTAAGTGAATTCAGGAATACTCAGGCCATTTAATGTTTAATAGTTCTAATTTATAGTTATTTTCAGTTTACAGGCACAGGTTAAAAAGATGATCTGTCAACAATACCCATGGTTGTGATTTGAATCATTTGTTTGGATATCAGGTATATTGTTATTAATTGTCATATGACACTATATCTTGATCTATTTCTTTTTTTGTTTTTTAATAAATCCTTTATGTTCCAAAGTAGTAAACTTTTAAACCAAATAATCAGATAAAGGAAAGTATATCTACCAGTATGGATAAAATTTGACAATATTTGTGTGGTAAATCAGAAATACTTTTAAAGTAACAGTTTTTTTTCACTTAGGTGAAAACTTTGACTTGAGTTTCTTTGTAAAAACAGCTCATGATCAGAAAAAAGTGTATATTTTGAAAAGCAGAAGTATCCAGTTAAGCAAACAGTGTTTTAGTTTGGGTGATCTCAGGTTAAAATCTATGTCAGGAAGAGATGTGATTGTGTTGGAAATACACCACAGAGAACACCTAGGATGTGTGTAGTGATATGTTCAAGGATTGTCAGGATAATAAGAAATTGTGCAAAAGATAAACAATGTAAATGGAAATTGTAGCTCAGAAACCTGTTTGTTAACAGGATATATAATTTTCATAGAAATAACCACAATATTTGATAATTGGAAAGATTCCAATTTATATTTTGTTATTGATATGTTGAAGAAAAAAAATAAAAACATGAAAATCATCTGCTCCGTCTCATTTTTATACCACCTGTAACAAAGTTGTGTGAGGTATACTAGAATCAGGATGTCTGTCTTTCTGGAGACAGAATCTTGTGCACTCTTAATCTTCAAAACCCCTGGCTTGAATTTGGTGAAACTTCACAGGATTGATCAGTATGAAGTCTAGTTGTGCATATTGTTGGCACATTTGGGTCAATGACTTATCACAAAGATATGGCCCTTTGTATTTTTGATGAAATCTTGTCTGGACTTTATCTCTAAAAGCCTGGCTTAAATTTGACTTGACTATTTGATTTTACCGTCTCTTTGACAGTATTTCAGTCATATAGTGACGTCCAGCTAATTACAGGTGGAGGAAGACCCCGAATGCACGGAGGTATAGAACCACCGACCTACCGCAAGCCAGCTGGAAAGCTTCCTCACATAAAAATCCAAATGACCCTGCCAGGATTCGAACCCATGCGGTGAGGGGCTGAGTGAGTGTTTAAGTCAGAGACTTTACCCTCTCGGCCACGGAGGCCCGGCTTAAATTTGATGAAACTTCACAGGATGAAAGATAGATATACTGTATTTCTTCTGCTACATACATCTAGCAAGCAATTCAATAAGTGCTTTATTTATAAACAATTTAAAAATGAACTATTTAAGTTTAAGTACACATTTTGTTTACATTTTGTAAACTATATTGAACTGATGACATTCATAATCTAAAGCAGGTTTGTTTACAGTTTCAAGTAGTCTGAAAGAAATTTGAGTTACCTCCCTTTAATCACACTCTCTTCAGTTTGTCTTGACCAACATGGAAGTTGTCAGTACAATGTTGTGATGAATGTAAGTTTATAGTCCTGCATGCCAAAAGCAATCTGATTTCAGCTGTTTGTTACAGATATCTGTCAGATGAGAATGTACAGGTAATAGTTATACCCAGATTGTTTTCCTTTAAACCATTTGAAAACTGTAAATATAAATATGATAATCAGCCTGGAGGCAGTGACATACACAGTAAAATTACTGGTCCTCCCCCAGCAGGAACTTGTGTGTGTGTATGTGGGGGTGTCCACAATTAAATAAATGACATACAGTGGCCTTGAACTCATATGGGTCAATTACATAACATATTGACACTTATACATCTGAAAGCAATATTAAAACGGATATATTAATTATTTTAATAACACAGGGCAGTTGATGGATGATTATGAATGAGTAAGTCATAGTCAGCTCTGCATGGGTGGCATTGCATGATATTGAAAAGTTCAGGGTTTTTCCATGGTTACCTGTGAGTCCAACCCAGAACTCTTGATTTCAAAACCAAGAGTATCCACACAACCTATAATCAACCTGGCATTAAGCTAAAACACTAGAATTCTGTTTTATTTCTAGATTATCTAATTCTTGAATTATCACACAATTTATTTTGTAAAAAGAAATGAGCATAATTTCAAATTAATACTGTACATGATGCATTTACTCCAAACATGTAACATGTATACCTTATGAGGTGCTGAAATGCAATGCTCAGGAACTGTAACTTTACTTTCTATAATTCCTGAATAATCCCATTAAGAGTTTTGTCCATGCATAATGCTGTGTTTTGATGCAAAAATGTGTGAGTTTAATTTTTCAAAAATGACAAAAATGTTAATACATAGGAAAATAAGAGAGTTTACACCTATCAATACTTCAAACACTCTAATATTACCTATACTGACACATCTATTTGTGAGTTTACCATCACCTAACAATGGGTTTATAAACACAATGACAATAATAAAAAAGAGACACTTTAAAAAAAAATTAAAAAAAAAAAGGTATGTACACTATAGATATGCTATCAGAATTAAAGATAAAGTGAATCAGTAACTATGACAGTAAATGTTTCCATAATCCTATATGTAAACCTTATTTTTGTTTCATCCCATGCTTTTTCTGGACAGTTTGGGATCTTATCCAAATATTAATTTTGTTTTGTCAAAATATTCTTTAAGACCTGGCTACAATGCAAATTTATGCAAAAACTAATAAGTCTTAAGCAGTATGCAATGAATTTTCAGAACCATCTAATAATAGTATTTTATCATTGAGAAATTATGTATACCTCCCCTTCAATAGTTATTCCTAATTTTCTTATTATTTTAGCTCATATAGTGCTCATGTGAGCTTTTAGAATCAATGGCTGTCCGTCGTCCGGCGTCTGTCGTCCACAACTTTTTCAAACGACATCTCTGACACCAACAGGCCAAATTTGATAAAACTTGCCTATGATGTTCCTTGCATGAAGCTCCACCAAAGTTAATCAAATGGTTCCAGTCCATTGCATATCTGGGTCACAGGAGCTAAAAATAGATTTTGAAAGTGAAAATCCGAAAAAATCTTCTTCTCTGAAACCACAAGGCCTGGAGCTTAGATATTTGGTGTGTGGCATTGTCTAGTGGACCACTACCAAGTTGGTTAAAATCAATGCCCTGGGGTCGAAATTGGCCTCTCCCCAGGGTCACTTGATTTTACATAGACTTATATAGGAAAAACTAGAATAATCTTCTTTTCAGAAACCACAAGGCCTGGAGCTTAGACATTTGGTGTGTGGCTTTGTCTAGTGAACCACTACCAAGATTGTTAAAATCATGGCCCTGGGGTCAAAATTGGCCCCGCCCCAGGGGTCACTTGATTTTCCATAGACTTATTAAGGTAAAACAAGAAAAACCTTCTTCACAGAAACCATGTGGCCTGGAGCTTAGATATTTGGTGTGTGGCATAGTCTAGTGGACCACTACCATGTCTATTCAAATAATGACCCTGGGGTCAAAATTGGTCCTGCCCCAGGGGACACTTGATTTTACATAGACTTATAAAGGAAAAACTAGAAAGATCTTATTGTCAGAAACCACAAGGCCTAGTGTTTAGATATTTTTGGTTTTTAACATTGCCTAGTAGACCTCTATCAAGTTTGTTAAAATCATGGCCCTGGGGTCAAAATTTGCCCTGACCCAGGGGTCTATATATTTTACACATAGACTGAAATAGGAAAAAATAGAAAAATCTTGTCAGAAACCACAAGGCCTAGAATTTAGATATTTGGTGTGTAACATGGCCTACTAGACCTCTATTATGTTTGTTCAAATCATGGACCTGGGGTCAAAATTGGCCCTGCCCCAGGGGTCACTATACTTTACATAGACTTAAATAGGAAAAACTAGAAAAATCTTCTTATCAGAAACCACAAGGCCTAGAGTTTAGATATTTGGTGTGTAACATGTTTGTTCAAATCATAGCCCTGGGGTCAAAATTGGCCCTACCCCGGGGGTCACTATATTTTATATAGACTTATATAGAAAAACTAGAAAAATCTTCTTTTCAGACACCACAAGGCCTAGAGTTTAAATATTTAGTGTGTAACATAGCCTAGTAGACCTCTACCAAGATTGTTCAAATCATGGCCCTGGGGTCACAATTTGCCCTGCCCTAGGGGTCACTCCTGCATGGTTTATGTATTCTGTATGACTTATAGAGTCAATGAAGGTACTGTTTCTCAGGTGAGCGATTCAGGGCCATCTTGGCCCTCTTGTTTATTATGCAGCCGAAATCTGTGATCAGGGGCATATTGTTTTTGCCCTGTCTGTGTTTGTTTGTTGGTTTGCCAGCAACTTCAACATTGGCCATAACTTGAAAACTATAAAAGGTATTGACTTGAAACTTCATATATGAATACAATGCAACTAGGAGAAGTGCAGTGACAAAGAACTATAACTCTACCTGGCCCAATTTTTGAGATATCTCCATTTCTATTTATTTTATTTTTTTTTTAATTTTTAACAAGAGCATAACTCATGAACTAATCAAGGTATTGACTTGAAACTTAGAATTTAAATAGATGCTGATATTTGAAAGTGTATAACAAAGAACCATAACTCTACGTTGATCAGTTTTTTAATTATCTCCAATTTTTAGCTCGACTATTGAAGAATATGAGAGCTTGTAGTCACCCTTGCATCAGTGTCTGCTGTGTTTTGCATGCAAGTTACTATCAACCTTATATCTCAATAACCATTATGGTATTAACTTAAAGTTTATGAATATGTTCAGGGGCAGGACAACCAGGATAGGTAATTCTTGACTGAATTAAATATGAATTATGGCCCTGTTTTAACTGTTTTAAATTTTGGTTAAAGTTTTGCATGTAATAGAAAATTTAGTTAAAGTTTTGCACGCAAGCTACTATCAGCCTTATATCTCAATAACCATTCATAGTATTGACTTGAAAGTTTACAAATATGTTTAGGGGCATCAGACAACCAAGGTAGATAGCTCTTGGTGGAATTTATTACAAATTATGGCCCCTTTTTAACTTAGAAATTTTGGTTAAAGTTTTGCATGCAAGATACTCTCATGCTAATATCTCAGTATCAAGCATGTGATTGATTTGAAACATCTTTAATATGTTTAGGGGTATCATACTTTCATTGTAGATAACTCTTGATAGAATATGTTACAAATTATTGCCCCTTTTTAACTTAGAAATTTTGGTTAAAGTTTTGCATGCAAGGTACTTTCATGCTAATATCTCAGTATCCAGGCATGGGATTGATTTGAAACATCTTTAATATGTTTAGGGGTATCATACTTTTGTGGTAGATAACTCTTGATAGAATATGTTACAAATTATTGCCCCTTTTTAACTTAGAAATTTTGGTTAAAGTTTTGCATGCAAGCTACTATCCAGCTTATATCTCAGTATCCAGACTTGGAATTGATTTGAAACATCTTTAATATGTTTAGGGGTATAATACTTTCATGGTAGATAACTCTTGATAGAATATGTTACAAGTTATGGCCCCTTTTTTAACTTAAAAATTTTGGTTAAAGTTTTGCATGCAATGTACTTTCATGCTAATATCTCAGTATCCAGGCATGGGATTGATTTGAAACATCTTTAATATGTTTAGGGGTATCATACTTTCATTGTAGATAACTCTTGATAGAATATGTTACAAATTATTGCCCCTTTTTAACTTAGAAATTTTGGTTAAAGTTTTGCATGCAATGTACTTTCATGGTAATATCTCAGTATCCAGGCATGGGATTGATTTGAAACATTTTAATATGTTTGGGGTTTTGTAGAAATTAAAACTAAATTTTAAGGTTTCTGCTAATATCTCAGTATCCAGGCATGGGATTGATTTGAAACATGTTTAATATGTTTAGGGGTATCATACTTTCTTGGTAGATAACTCTTGATAGAATATGTTACAAGTTATGGCCCCTTTTTAACTTAGAAATTTTGGTTAAAGTTTTGCATGCAGGTACTATCCAGCTTATATCTCAGTATCCAGACTTGGAATTGATTTGAAACATCTTTAATATGTTTAAGAGTATCATACTTTCATGGTAGATAACTCTTGATAGAATATGTTACAAATTATTGCCCCTTTTTAACTTAGAAATTTTGGTTAAAGTTTTGCATGCAATGTACTTTCATGCTAATATCTCAGTATCCAGGCATGGGATTGATTTGAAACATCTCAGAGTCCAGGCATGGAATGGATTTGAAACATCTTTAATATGTTTAGGGGTATCATACTATAAAGGAAGATAACACTTGATGGAATAAATTAAAAATTATGACCCCCTTTTAACTTAGAATTTTGGTTAAATATTTGCATTCAAGCTACTATCCAGCTTATATCTCAGAAATTGCTTGTGGAATTGACTAGAAAGTTAAGGAGTGTCTTCAAGGGCATCAGAAAACAGAAGGATAACTTTTGGACTGATGAAATTATGACCCTTTTCTAACTTGGATTTTTGGTTTAAGTTTTGCATGCACAGTGTTATTGTGCTTATGTCTCATTAACTAGGCATGGGATTGATTTTAGACATCATAAATATATTAAGGGGTATCAGACTATCAAGGTATATAATTTTTGACAATTATTATGTACAGTGAAGGGCAAGAATTTAAATAGATTTCATTTGATTTACCAACAAGCATTTTGAATAGTCGAGCGTTCTGTCCTCTGACAGCTCTTGTTGTTTATCAGGATCATAATCAATTTGATCTCTGTTATTCTGTAACAAATTCCAAATTTGCAGGGAATATGTAACCGTTATCGGTGGGAGACTTTTGTAAGTGGTCTCGGGTTTCAGTCCTGGTCTTGCTGAACATTTTTCTCACATTCTTATAATGAATTTTTTTTGTGTCCTTCAAATATGTATATTAGGCCTTTGCTTTCATATTTAAACATATTGTGTGTCTTTCTTCATCTTAAGATTCACTTCAAGTCTTGGAACAAGATTTTATTTATGTAATTAAATAAATATACTTATGTAAACAAGTTCACATCTCAATAAAAGTTATGTAAAAAAAAAACAACAATTTGTTTTCCTGTTAACCCACATAAATTTTATTATCAGACACTTTTTTCTTTGTCGCCGTGCTTATTTCAATGTGCTGCCTCAGGCAGCAATTTTGTACTTGTTTTTACTTGTGGTGGCAGTGGTTATCTACAACTGACTACTGCGGGGGAATTTGGATGACGGTGTCATCAGCGTAGAGCAGAAGTATTAGTTGAAGCCATAGAGTATCATCGTCTGACACAAGTTCGACACCCTTGCCCCCATTAGTTTCAATATAAGACTGTAAATCATTCAAGAAGATTGCGGAGAGGGTCGGCGATAAATTAAACCGGTCTCAGTTAAAATAACAGTCTAAGAACCATTTAAAGCGACACAGGATTTGATATTTAAATACATATTATAGATAACTTGAAACATTTTACCAGTTATATTATTATTTATAAGTTTTTGCCACAATATGGCCCCATGAACTCTGTCGAAAGCTGCATCAAAATCTACAAAAGCGCAAAATAGTTTTTTTCTTTCGCTTTAAAATATGTATGACTGAATGTAAAGTAAATAAATGATCCTGGCAACTGTAACCTTTTCTAAACCCAGCTTGATTTTGGTTTAATATGTTAGATGATTCAATGTAGGAAGTTAAACGTCGACTTAAAACTGATGTAAATAATTTTCCAGGGGAAACTGAGTATAGTTATTGGACTATAATAAGATGTTAAATTCGGATACCCTTTGTTTTTGAATATAAGAATGATAATACCATTAAGCCAGGAAACCGGTTTAAAAAACCGGATCAGGGACACAGTTAAAACGTTTTGTAAATACTGTATAAGCAAAATAAGCGCTTGTGGTGCTTTATATATTCAATTAGTATATTGTCTGTGGGACTGCATGATTTACCATTATTGAGATTGCTTATACATGTTAGAATTCCCGTCTCAAGCATTTGAGCATTTAATTCTTCGTTTATATCCCTGTTAATACTCGAACTTTCAAATGGGTGTCTTAAACCCTGTTAGGGATTTTACTCCTTTAGAACAGAACAGAACAGAATATTCCTTTATTTCATCCCAGATACAATAGCTACAACATGGGGTAATATAAAACATACATGTAGGTACAAAACACAAAATTCCAGTTTAAACAAAAATGAATAGATACTTGAATAGTATATGGTACATTTGTAGAGGGTGTGGTAAATCTGTTAAAATTATAATACTGAGTACAGTACAATGCGATAATAACGAGAAAAAGAAAGAAAGAAAGAAAGAAAAAGGGCTTGAAGCAAGAGCCAATGGGTCAGCTAGTGTGTTAAATTATGATTATGATTCTAAAAATTACAGTAGAAGAGTAAATATTTGTTATGAAATGTAACGTCATGTCAGTTTTCACAAATTCAGACACAACATGTATTTCCTGCGTGATTACAGATACATCGATATTTCAATGCGGCTAATAAATATTGAAATGATTCATTGAAAGCCTGAAGCCAGAGAGGCCCAACAGGAAAGAGACTGCGTAAAAGCATCAGGTGTTCCATACAGTTATTTGTTACCATAGTAAAGCATTAAGTAAATGCTAAACTATGCAACTTGGACATATATTAATTTGCACGAGCTACATTCAAATCTTTGATATTTGATAGCTTATCAGTATCCAGTACATTTAACGACTAGTTTTATTAAGTCTGATGAATATATCTTAATATTTTTGATGCGAATGTAAAATAATAAATTGATCTACACATTTACACCCTTCATAGTGCGGGCAGAGTTTAGTCTATTGGTGACGTCATAGCAAAGGGAGAGATATCAGTCAATCTTTTCCCACCTTGGTCATTTTTTAAACTTTTAATAGTCGATTTCATAAAACTAAAAGATGTACACTCAACTATCTAATGCATAGAAATTTCATAAATTGGAAAATATCTGATTAACCAAACTCGATTTTAACGAGCGTGTAGCTGTGAATGCCCAAAGTGATAAATTACTATTACGATTTAAGTAAATTCACGTTCATCATATCCATCTCTTAAACAAAACATATAATAAACTATTGAAAATAAAATGGTAAAATGCCTCTCTATCTCTAGTAAACGTGACTAATTTTGTCAAACTTGGTCACCATGTTTATTGACACAAACGACGTATTAAAGAATGATGAATAAAAATGGGAAGGGCCATAACGTTAAAACGCATCCATAAGCAAGCTCCCTTATACGTCATTTTCAACTTTCTTTCTTGTTAACCACATATGCCAAGTTTCATTGCAATATCTCCAAAAATAAAGACGAAGTTAGCGCAACAAAAACTTTCTTTAAATATCATATTTGTAGACAAATCATTTCAAACGCATTTATAAGCAAGTCCCACAATACGTCATATACAACTATCACACATGCTAATTTTCATTGAAATATCTCCAAATCTGAAGGAGTTTCTCTATATATCATATACGAGAGAGAAATTTCTAAGGGATGTATCTGTAAGATGAATTCATAAGTAAACTCCACAATACATCATATACCCATTATGGTAATTTCACAGAAATATCTAAAAAAACTGAAGAGTTACTACCGACCGACAGGCTGGTTACGTATACCAGCTCCATAAACATTCGTTTAAGGGGTGTTGAATAAAAGATTTTATTAATAAATTCATTTGATAATTTTAAACCAGTACTCACTAATCTTTGTCATAATGCTTATTTGCACACTATCCCGGGCAATTAACTAGGGCAACAAACTAGGGCATGAACTATTCAATGTCCAAAAATGCTGTTATTGTCAATTAACAGGAAACAAATAGATTCTATCAACTTGATAATCACATAATGCAGGAAGTACAAAAGAATCTCTATCTAGGTGTACAAATCTCAAATGACCTAAAATGGAATCTACACATCAACAATGTATTCTAAAAAAGCAAATGCAATATTAGGCTTTCTAAGAAGAAATCTCAAAAATGTCTCGCTCAGTAGAGGCATTCAAAATGCCTTGAAGAGCCACCACCAAAAATAGAGCGGGGCCCTCTATTCCGTTGTGTAAAACCCAGTATTGGGATCTACAACGTACCATATTCAGATTCAGAAGTATAAATCAGTTTCAGAGTTGCGGCTATCGTATTTATGGAAATGACCAAATTAACAGTGTCCGCTCTTTAATTATTGTAAATGTAAAGCAATCATCACCGGCCTTGACCACCATGCTTGTTTGGCAATTTCGATAACTAGAATATAAGTAAATAATTTTTTTCTTAATAGCTATGCTTAGGGTAATCCTAATCTCAACTGAGATCCGCTCCGGTTTTTTTTCTTATTGGCCTCCGCTGGATCTCTACCCAGGCCTTATATAAAAGCTTCGGGAAATTTACACCGATACCCCTACCTCGTTTCGGCCGTTCAAGTCGGTTGTTTTAGGATGCACACGTAAAAATCCACGCAAATACAGTAAGAAGACATATTTTTTTTCTTTCCATTCAACATCATTGTCTTAGCAGCAGAGGCCAATACGAAAAAAAAAAAAAAAAAAAAAAAAAAATAACCAGAGCGGATCTCAGTAGAGATTAAAGGTTATCCATCCATCATTAAGTTATAAATATGATCTGTCTACAAAAATGGCTCTTTTGCATTTACTATAAATTTCCATGATCACTGGATAGAATATTATCACAATTTAATGATGGATGGATTACCTTAATTAAAACCTTAATAGATAGTCAGACATTGACAGGCAACTTTTTTCTCGTATGTCGCTTGACATTGTCGTATATTGCCTTTGCGTAGATTTTTGTATAAAATTATCATGTTATGTGATGGCTTTGGTTTAAAAAGTTAAAGAATTTCTCGGAAAAAAAGGTTCAGTGACTAAAAGGGAACTGCCTTACCGGCCATTCAATTAATAAGGAGTATAATTACTACGAATCAGTCGATTTTTTTCTTTTAATGAAAACGCTGCTTTTGTTTAAAATATACAAACACTGTGATATGTATTTGCTATATTTTTTATTTGCTTACCATTTTAGTAATAGTCTGAGTATACTAGAGCTTAAAATCAACAGAAATAGGGTCAGCGTGTTTTCGCAAGTCAGCGTCCTTGGTTTTGTTTAAACACGAACTCAATTAAACGATTAGTTTCACATATTGTCACTGTAAAAGAGGCTCAGCTTTTATTTATTGTCTGTCCCTCCATTCAAATGAAATATCAAAACAGCTTGTATTACGCAGTCGGTTACAATATGATAAAATATTGAAACGTGATTTAATTCAAATGCGCAATACTGCTGTATAGCAGAACTGTATCTGCATATCAAAACCAGTTCCCAGTGTGGCAGGATATACGATATTCGTTCACCAGTAATGCTGAATTAAAACCATAAAATATGCATGGTGACACGACAATCAGATCCCCGAAATTAACATTTATTTAAAACACTAAACAATATAGCATGGATTGAAGCGAATAAATATGAAAATGTTATTGTTAAGGCAAGTTTCACTAACGCAAGCGTCTCTGCGTTTCCATAGAAATTTTGCAAAGCTGTACAATAAACGAAAGTTGTATTATGCACTTGAATTATGCAGGAGTCCATCAAAAGGAAATTTGAAACAATTGGTAAAGCGTGCTAAGTGGGAATAATATCTAAATGCATAATGTAAATGATTAAACTGGTGCCGATCTGTATTGAACGTATACTAATGGATACAAAAGTGAAATGCAACTTCGCATGGACGTATTAATACAAATATATCTCTAATTTAATTATTCGTTGCAATGATTTCAATTTCCAGGTTTCGGCTTGTACTGAGAGTTTGAATGGCATTCCAATTTGTTTCTCCTAACCAGATCCGGAGGACGAGGTCCACTTCCTGTTGTATTGTGAGTAGTGTGGAGTGGCGATATGGCACCCTGATTTTTTTTTTTTTTTTTTTGGGGGGGGGGGGGGATTATGGCACCAGGTTTGAAAATTTATGGCACTGCAAATGTGTGTGGCGAAAATTTATGAAACCCAGAATATATGGCACCGACATTCTATGGCATCTGAAAAGGCCCGGTTTGTTTTCTTCTTTCGATTACATCATCCTCATCATTTTGCTGTTGTCTCCACATGATATTTTATAAGCATATGGTCATTGTTCTCATCTTGTTGCTGGTTTCTCAACATCTACTGGTATTTTATAAGCATATGGTCATAGTTCTCATCTTGTTGCTGTTGTCTCAACGGCTCCTGATGTTTTATAAGCATATGGTCATTGTTCTCATCTTGTTGCTGATGTCTCAACATCTACTGATATTTTATAAGTATATAGTCATTGTTCTTATCTTGTTGCTGATGTCTCAACATCTACTGATATTTTATAAGCATATGGTCATAGTTCTCATCTTGTTGCTGTTGTCTCAACATATACTGATGTTCCATTTGCATTTGGTTTTCCATTAGTTTGTATGATGCAATATGGACTTGTTGTTGTCTCCACTCAATGCGTTATTGTCCAACCATCGTCATCAATTCGTTGACAAACATTTCTCAATCTTGATGAATACACTGTATACATTTAATCAGATGCTGTATTTCTTCCATGTTGTGCAGTGAGAATATGACAGGATGCTAGATGCGGTGCGCTTTTATAGTCTTGATGTGGATTAACCTACTTTTTATCGAGTGTTGGCCCACACCGATCAGAGAACGGTCCATTGAAAAATGACACAAGGTTTACCTTGACCGATGTTAATTGGATTGACCTATTTTGTATTGAATGCTGACACACCAATCAGAATGGATGTTACATTGTAAACCAAACAGAAAAAAGTCAATCCACATTGTATTTGTGGTGATTTTATTTTGTAACTTTTAAAACATGTTTACTTTTGTAACTTTTTTTATTTCGTAACTTTTAAAAGAATCTTTGTAACTTTATTATTTTGTAACTTCTGATCGATGAACGTCCCTCGTCCGTGCGTCCGTCGTCCACATTTAGTTTGCTTGCACTCTAGCACCTTTATTGTTTAGCAACCATCTTCAAACTTGATGACAATATTTATAACCATAATCTCTTGGCCAAGTTCAATTATGGCTGATATCGACCAATTAGGCCAGGAGCTATGGCCTTTGTAATATAAAACAAGAAAATGTGTCTGTGAGACACTAATGCCCCGCCAGGATATGGTCTGAACAAATTATTTCTTGTATGTTTTAAAGTTTATAGAATGATGTACATTTGTACAAAGTTTCATGATGATGTGAAGTTACCTTTACAAAAAAATAGCTTAAACACAGAGGTAAATCTGTGGCAGAATAACCAATTTTACCAAGTCACAGCCATAAAATTAAATAAATACTACCAGAAAACGAGTAATAATTGTAACAGTGAACTGTTACTAAGTCTCCAAAAGGAAGATTAAGAAATAGCCGAGTCATAAGTGAAAGTGAGGGGGTGGGGCCTAACCCCTTGGTGACCCATGTGAACATCAAAAAAGTACCATTCATCCATCTGATCATGAGGAAGAGAATATATATGGATAATGGGTGGGGATCTCAGTTGTTTTTAAATAAAGGTCAGAAGTAAAACTGACAGGGTGGGATCAAACCACTTTGGGACATTAAAGAAGTACCATTCAATCTGTCTCATCACGAGGAACCAGAATACAAATGCTTTATGGGTGGGGATCTGAACAGTTTTTGAGAAATAGGGTCATAAGTAAAATTGAGGGGGTGCGGCCTGACCCCTTGGTGACCCATATGAACATAAAAGAAGTATCATTCAATCTGTCTCATCATTATAAACAAGAATGTTTATGGTTTAGGGGTGAGGATCTTAATTGTTTTTTTTTAAATAAAGGTCAGAAGTTAAACTGACAGAGTGGGGTTAGACCCTCTTGGGACACTAAAGAAGTACCATTCAATCTGTCTCATCATGAGGAACAAGAATGTAAATGCTTTATGGGTGGGGATCTGAACAGTTTTTAAGATATAAGGTGATATTCAATCTTTTCATTTTTAAGGAACAAAACAATAAATGATTCATGGTTGGAAATTTAAAATATTAAACCAAAATACATTTTTATGCAAAATTCCATCTTTGAGGGGACGGGGCCTGACCCCCAGGCACCCCCATTAACAAAAATCAGGGAACCCCCACTACTCATTGAGGACTATAAGTGTGTGAATTTTTGTAAAGATAGGTCAAGCGGTCTCAAAGATATGGCCCGTACAAAGTTGCCGACTCGAGAAAGAAGAAGAAAAAGAAAATTTTATAACTAGAATCGCTAACGCGACAGCATCGGTTTTCGCGGATACAACAGTCTTTGGTGCCTAGTAATGCTTCAAAGTTCCATTTAGTATAGTATAGAAGTTGCATGATTCGAATATTAAATTTACAGTTTGAAGCATAAATACTTATTTAAAATTGATCAACAATGGATCAAACTTTGAACTGTCATAAAATAACAAAATCATGCCCAATTTTTAAAACCATAACATCACTGGAAAGAGCTCTTTAAAATTTAAGAATTTTGTCCATATTCTCTCAATAAAATATTTTTAGTTTTAGAGCAATTTTGGCCGAAGAAAAAACCTATAATCGTAAAATGACCTTGATCATAGCATTTTTAACATTTTAAATTGTGAGACCCTTTGAATGATAAAACTATATTACTTGTGAAAAAATGATGAAGATTGAACAAAAAAGATAAAGTCAGGAGCTTCAAAAAACCTAAAAAAGTCACGTTTTTGAAATTTTGATTTTTTTCTTCAAAATATTAGTGAAGTTTGATCGCATCCTGTGGACAAACCATACATACCCTAAATTCGCCAACCCATATATTGTGTGCGTATATGTCTCATAATTCATATGCAGCAAACAGAATTATTCTATCTAATCTCAAACAAAAATGGGCAAGTTTTTCGTAGACCTACTCTCATTTGCACATTTTTTGCAGGGTTCGAACATTCAACCCCTGTTAGCGCAAATATTTCTTGTACACGATACTTTGAAATCCAACATATTCTGTTGTGCTGTCAACAAGGAACAGAATGCTGAAACCGCATTTGAATCAGACTTCAACTTTTTGAGTTATAAGCAAAAAGTGATTTTAAGTAAAACGCCCTCTAGCGACAAAATGAGAAACAAAATTGATTAAATTTTTACAATTAGGTACCTAGAAACGTAGCAAATAGTTCAGTAAAGTATACAATATGCATTGGCGGAACATTCTGTTTCCAAAATGTCACAATTTGAAGCTTAAAGGCGGTTTTACAATTGTTAAAAAATGATCAAACTTTGGACTGACTAAAATGACCAAATGAAGCCCGATCTTCAAAAAATAAATATCACCGGAAAGATCTCTTCAAGAACTCAAACTTTTGTCCAAATACTCTCAAAAATTACTTTTAGTTGTGGTGCTATAATCATTAGGCAAGTTCGATTATGGCAGATATCGGCTAATTGGGTCAAGAGTTATAGCCCTATAAATATTATAATATTTCAAAAATATAATAAACAAACAATTATGATTAAGTGGTACTGGTTACTATAAGAAAGAACGGACACTTGAAGTCAAAACATCAAGTTTCCATATCTATCATGTATGTTTTGATTTTAGGCAATCCATTGCAATATACATCTCAATATTAGGTTCAAATTTCGCAAAATATTGAAATATCATTTTTGCTTGCAATACCCAGCACCATAGGCAAATATAAAAGCTAGTGTAGATGCAAACAAGATCACACCATTGGAAACGTTTGAGTCCAATTGGGCGGAACAAATTTGTAAAAATAGAAACGCTTGAATTACAGTTTATTCTGGATCTAAACCAGTTCTGACTTCCTTAGATGCAGTGGTATACATGTGCTAAGATCAACTACCACAACGTAGACCAGAGAACGTGACAGCTTACATTGTTACTACCAAGAATTCGATTCAACCTGGTGTACATTAGGGGGCTGTGCTGTTCAAAGAAAAATCTACCTACTATTTTGATTCGAATGGACAAAAAGTAACCCATCGTGACATTCAACGTTTCTTGCAGAGACATGGACCCTACACTTGGAATCTCATGAGACTTCACGGGTACAACACTTTTATGTGCGGAGCATATTGTTTATTTGTATTGCATTTTCTTGTTTGTGGATTTGATTTAAATGGTGCTTAGAGCTTAAATCCGGACAGAGGATCAACCTCACTTCATTTACATTTAAAACGATTCCAACGTGGGATGTTGGTTTTACCAGAACTATGCAAAACTGTACAAACGTGCAAGGAGACAAGTGTTTAATCTGCATGGCTATAAATCCACCTCAGGGACGGTCGTGGTGTTTTGAAATTCGAATATGTATGTTACCAAGAAACTAATACAATCGCAATATCGCTAACCATTACTGCAATGTAAAAGTCCTTTTTGCAGATTCACGAACATATCAAATGAATAAGCAGACATAGGGAGATAGGGTTTCCTAATATTTTTGTATATTTCGGTAGATAAATGCATATTCTATTGATTCCGTAAGTAGATTGTATAGATTATTCGAATTATTTGAAAAAAGAATGAGTTGAAGTGAGTCGATCCCCAAGATAGTGTCCACTCCTGTTGATATTCATGTGTACAGTAGGATTTTTAAAAAAGATGAAACACACACACACACACACACACACACACACACAGAGGAGACAGTCCCTATGACATAGCCATGAAAGGCTTCGTAACTTCAGATCTAATTAACAATGCCATTCAGGCTGCTGACCTGTATGAGCCTACGACAGTTGCTAACCAACCATCGGCGTCATACACTACGCTGTAACAACCCAGCTATAAACTAATGTACCAACATTAACCACCACAGCAACAACAGCAGCAACAACAACCAGTGCAGCAGAAACCAATACAACATCAACCGACATCGCAGCAAACGCAGTCACTAACTAACGTTGGACAATCTTTTCTAAAGGAACTCAAAGAAGTGAAGGACAACATCGTCACAGAATGGAAGAAGTGGAATGCCGTATCAAATTGAAGATAGACTAACTGGAGGTGTCTATCACTTTCATACCAGAAAAAGCAGAATCATCCAGCAAGCG
This sequence comes from Solen grandis, assembly GCA_021229015.1. NCBI lineage: Eukaryota > Metazoa > Mollusca > Bivalvia > Adapedonta > Solenidae > Solen > Solen grandis. The sequence goes on along the minus strand of CM037791.1, from coordinate 29,722,735 downwards.
TTTCCACTTCTTAGGCCCATGTGTATGTTTTCCCAATATTGCTGTTGATTATGACTTCCTCTATAATGTCTCTGTCACATCTATGTTTCCTTGTGAATGTTCATTACATTGTTGTCATAGTCATACACAGATGTCCTCGTTATACCACGCACATAATTTCCTTTCATTAATTCCCTCT
>CM037791.1:29697403-29722457 GCA_021229015.1 Solen grandis | reverse complement strand
CGAGGGAAACTTATTTCAGCCACAGAACTTTTGGGCTTTCGGAATTTTCGGTTTGCTACGGATAGCACACCTTAGTTCAAGATTAAAAAACTGTGAAATTTTAAGAAAATCCACCCTAAATGGGGGGGCGTAGAGCGTAACACCATTTTTCACTATTTTTAGCTCTAACGTCACTGACGTCATAGGTGCGAAAATGTTTTTTTCTCAAAAAAGATACTTTACTGTTATAACCTGAAATTTTCCTTTTTCTGACAACTGGCATCATTTTGAAAAACTTGTCCTAAAAAAAAAATTTAAAAAGTATGCTTATACTCACACTCAAAATATTTTTAGAAATCGCGAACTGCAAACTTGTAAGTTTCAAATTTTTTCTCATCCTGAAGCTCTTTAATCCTAAAATGAAATTTTCGCCTATGTTCAAAACTTTTTTTCACCCCAGAACTTCGGTCTTTGAATTTCGGTTTGCTTAAAGGGGTTAACAACTTTTTTTCAAGATATCCATCTGTGAAAATTTAAGAAATTCACCTAAAGGCGGCTGAGAGCGTGAACACCATTTTCACTATTTTAAGCTTTTACGTCACATGACGTCATAGGGGGCGAAAAAGCTTTTTTTCAAAAGCGCATCCATTTTTTTTCATAACTCTGAAATTTTCATTATTTTGAAAAACTGGCATCATGTCGAAAATCATTGCCTTTAAATGAAAATTCAGATTTATCTTAGACGTCCCTGACTTTATAGACTCCGCCAAAATAATTAAGAAATTCTGAAAAAACTGCAAAAGTGTAAAATTTCAACTATCTATTCATCCTGAAGCCTTTAATGCTGAAATAAATTTTTTGGGCCTAGTTCGAACTTATTTTTCCAAGAACTTCGGTCTTTCGGAAATTTTGGTTTGCTGACAGGGTATGTACACCTTAGTTTTTTAAAAGTACTATTTGTGAAAATTTTAAAAAAAAATCCGCCAAAATGACGGCTTTAAGCGCGAACACCATTTTTCACTATTTTTAAACTGTGAGTTATGTACCCATGCGGCTGACAAACTTTTAAATCAAAATTTCCTCACGTGACTAAAACCCATAAAAATTTAAAACGTCCTAGGGCTTTTGCAACATATTAAAATAAACGTTTTTTTTAGGAAGAAAAAAGAATAAAATAACTAAATCCAATCGCGATACACGGTTTTCCCCAAAAGCAAATTCCTTTAGTTCACGATCGCAGATTCGAAAAATATTTCTTCGTTAAGGCTTTTTATAAGTTTAAAAGCGATCTTTTAAACACTTTTTTTCACAAAGTTTAAGAAACTTTTTTAAACCAAAGATTTTTTTTATTACCTTCAGTTATTTGTCGCGATATCATCATTTTACGAAAGCAATTCCATTCAGTTCACGATCGCATGTTTCAAAAAACAATTTCTTTTCAATTTTTAAAAAACTTTTAAACAGTGATTTTTCAAACCTTTTGTCGCAATTTTTAAAAAGACTTTTTATCCAAAAGATTTTTGATTTTACCGTCGTTATTAGTCGCATATCATCTTTTTTCATGAAACATTCCATTCAGTTCACGATCGCATAAATTCGAAAAAATTTCTTTTCAATTGTTTGTTGATACTGTTAAACAGTGATTTTGAAACATTTTTGTCGCAATTTAAGCGACTTTTTACCAAAAAAACCTTTTTAAAAGTATTACCTGTCTGTATGAGCCAAAAATTTAAAAACCTTTTTTACGGACTTGGGGTACGAACGTTATATTTTTTTTGTTGCTTTATGATGGGGCAACGAAATTTGTACTCGATAAAACAAAAATTTGCAAACACAAAAATTTTTAAAATAACACCGAAAATGTATTTTGCAACCAAACTATTAAGACTAATTTAAATTGAAAAATTTTTTATGAAATTCGTTTGATTTTGGTTGTTTAAATTGGGGTTAAAGAAAAGAATTTTTTGTAAAGTCAAAATTTTTTTTAGTTAAAAAGGATTTAAAGAATTGGGAAACAAAAAAAAGGGAATTATTTTTTTGGTTTAAATGGTGGTTAATGAATAAATTTTTGGAAAAATTTATTTTTTATTTTTTAAGTTAAAAATGATTTAAATTGTTTTTTGGGTTTTTTGGGGGGAAAATTGAAAAAGTTTTTAAAAATTTGGGGGGAAAGGGTTTAGAAAAAATTTTGTTATAATTTAATAAAATTTTTTTTTGTTTTGAGTTTTTGGGAAAAAAAAAAGTAATGTTTTATTGGGAATTTGTTTTTAAATTTTTTTTAATTGGGGTTTTTAAAATTTAAAAATTGAAAAAATTTAGGTTAAAAAATGTGGGGAAAAAAAATTTTTTTTGAAAATTTTGATATTTAAAATTTTTGAATTTTTGGTTTTGGGGAAAAATGTTTATTAATTTTGGGGAATTTTTTTGGGTTCGAAAATTTGTCTTGAAATAATTTGCAGAACAAAATTTTCTTCTTTTGATCCTAACAAAAAGGATAGGTTTTTCGTAACCTACCCCACGCACATTTTTTTTGCAGGTTCGAAACTTTAACCTTCTTTATACTCCCAAAAAAAGTTTTTAGCCACTCATCCGGAAACTATCATATTTTATTAAGTATCAAAAAGGGAACCAATGCAAAAAACCGCATTTGGATCAACTTTCAACTTTTTGATTTATAAGCAAAGAGTTTTTAACTAACCCCCCCCTAGGGGAAAAAAGGAAACAAATTGTTTAAAATTTTCCATTAGTCCCACAATGCAGCAAATAGTTCAATCAAGTACGCAATCGCACTAGTCGAACATTCTTTTTCTTTATATCACAATTTAAAAGCATAAAAACTGATTTACAATTTTCCCAAAAAAGGATAAAATTTTGGACTGCCAAAAAATGACCAAATCAAGTCGATTTTCAAAACAAACACCGGGAAAGAGCTTTTAATAACAAAAATTTTTGTTCATAACTCTCTTTGAAATATTTTTAGTTTTGGAGCTTTTTGGGGCCGAAAAAACAAAATAATCAATAACCTTGACCTTTTTCTTCATTTTAAATTTTTTAAATTTGTGAGGCCCCTTTCAAACATAACAATACATAATTTGTGAAAATATCATAAAAGAATGAACTAAAAATAAATCAGGAGCGAAAAAAAACATTTTTTGAAATTTTTTTTTTCCTAAAATTTAGTAATTTTTTACCTTTTTCCCTAAGGACAAACCAGCATTTTTTAATTTCGCCCCTCATAATTTTTTTGCATATATGCTTTAAAAAATTTTGCAGCAAAAAAAACTTCTATCGACCCCAACAAAAATGGATATTTTTCGAGACCTACCCTCATCTCACATTTTTGCGGGGTTCGAACTCTCAACCTTCCGTTACTAACTCAAACTTTTCAGCACTCAACCTTAAATTTTATCCTATTTTATTGGGGCTATCAACAAAAACAAATGAAACAAACCGCTTGAACAGCCAACTTTTTGATTTAAACCCCAAAAGATGATTTTCAAGAAAAAAAGCGCACCCCAGGGGCAAAAATGAAAACAAATTTTAAAATTTACCATTAGGTACCCCAATGCAGCAAACATTTCAATAAAGATACAAGTTCCCTAGCCCCGAATTTCATTCTTAAAATCACAATTTAAACTAAAAGGGGTATAACAATTATTCCAAAAAAACAAACTTTTTGCCCTGCGTAAAAATGACAAATCAATCCGACTTCAAAAACTAAACATTAAGAAAGGGGCCCAAGACAAAACTTTTGTACATAACCCTCTCAATAATTATTTTAGTTTTTTGGCTAATTTGGGGCCAATAAAAACACAAAAATGAAATATACCTTACCTTTTAATTTTTTTTTAAAACTTTTAATTGTGACCCCTTTCAGCATAAAATACAAACTTGGAAAATACAGAAAAATAACAAAAAATAAAGTCAAAGCGATAAAAAACATTTTTTGAAATTTTAATTTTTTCCTAAAATTAGTGAAGTTTGACCGTTTCCAAGACAAACCATACTTTTTTAAAAATTCGCCCCCCCTATATTTTGTGCGTAAGTCTTGCAAATCTTTTTGCACAAACAATTTTTCTATCTGATCTCTAACAAAAATGGATGGGTTTTTCGAGACCTACCCTCTTTTGCCAGTTTTTTGAGGGGGTTCGAACTTCAACCTTCTGTAGGTCAAATACCAGCGACACTACCCTCGAAACCTATCATATTTTTTTGGCACAAAAAGGGAACAAATGCAAAAAACCGCTTTTTGAATCGCCCTAAAATAATGATTTATTACCATTAAAAATTTCCAGCAAAACGCCCCCGGGGGGAAAAGTAAACATAAATAAAATTTTTCCAACTTTTGGACATTTTCAAATCTGGAAATAATGATAAAATTTTTCATACATGTGATTTTTTTCATCAGGTGATATGCCTTCAAAAAAAAAGGGTTAGAAAAAAATAAAAAAAAAAAAAAAAAAAAAACAAAAGAAGAAAAATATTTTTTTCGCCTGCGAGGTCAAAACCTAAAAAAAAAAAAAAGAAGAAAAAACTGGGTTTTCGCAACATGCGAAAACCTAACTAGAATCGCATCAAATTGCGATATAAACGTTTTTTGAAATTCAATCACTTTTTTAAACAATAGAAATTGAAATTATCATATTTGATTAGGCTTATGACAAGCAACAAAACCCAAAAAAAACGTAATTGAATCAACCCAAATAACAAGTTATTACCTCGGGGACTTTTTTAAAAAAACCCCCCTGGGGAAAATTATATAAAAGGGGAATAAAAAAAAAAGTGCACAAGGTAGACAATGGCCCTTGCGCCCCTGCACTTCGCGTCATTGAAAGGGAACAACAAAGAAGTTTCAAGTCTTAAAACTTATATGACAAAGTTATGCTTCAAAAGAAATTCTATAAAAGGGAAAAACAAAAAAAAAAGTGCAAAAGGTAGAGTTATGGTTTCTTAGCACGCACTTTGCGTCATTAAAAGGGAACAACATTTAATTTTCAAGTCATTCAAATTTATTGTGACAAAGTTACCCTCCGGAAACAAAAAATTCATAAAAGGGGGAATAAAAAAAAGGCCAAGTACGTTATAATCTTGCCACTCACTCCTTGTCATTGAAAGGGAACTACATATAAAGTTTAAAGTCATTAAAATTTATGATACAAATTTAGCCCGGGACAAAAAATACATAAAAGGGGAAAAACACAAAAAGTGCACAAGGAAGAGAATGGTCATGCCACACACCGCCCCTCAAGGAACATCATATTAATTTCAATCATTCAAATTTATGGTGACAAAGTTTTGTTTTTGGACAAAAAATTCTATCAAAGGGAAATAACTCAAAAAGTCACAGGTAATTTATGGTTCTTACGCCTGCACATTGCGCTTTAAAAAGAAATACATAGAATTTCAAGTCTTTAAATTTTTATTGTGACAAATTTACCCCCCGGGACAAGAAATTCTATAAAAGGGGGAATAACTCAAAAAGTGCAATGGAGAGTATGGTTTTGCGCACGCACTCCTACATGCAAAACATACATAGAAGTTTAAAGTCTTCAAACTTATGGTGACAAAGTTATCCCGGAAAGAAATTCTATAAAAGGGGGAATAACAAAAAAAGTGCAAAAGGGTAGAGTTATGGTTCTTGTCACTGCATTTGGGCGTCTTTGCAAGGAACATACTATAAGTTTCAAGCATTAAAAACTTAGGGTGACAAAGTTACCTCCGGACAAGAAATTCATAAAAGGGGGAATAACAAAAAAAGGGCACAATTTTGAGTTATGGTTTCTTGTGCACTGCACTTGGCGCATTGCAAAGAAAATACATATAAGTTTAAAGTCATTAAACTTATTGTGACAAATTTAAACCTGACAAAAAATTCTATAAAAGGGGGAATAACTCAAAAACCCAAAAGGTAAGTTATGGTTCTTGCGCACTGCACTCCGTGTCATAAAAGGGAACATACAAATAACCCCATACTATATCGGCTCCCAAAAAAAGATTTTAAAAAAAATCTCCAATAGCACAAAACGATAAACAAATTTTTTTAAAATTTACATTTTGTTTTTAAAGAAAAAATGGGATTTCCGTTTATGGGTTCTTTTTTCACTCTGAAAGGCGAAAGGTAAAAATTACAAAACATGCCATATTGTCGTTGTGAAAAAATAAATATGCCGGGCAAAATAACAAAATTTTAACAGCAATAAAAAAAAGTATCGCTTTTTAATGTTTCTTGTTACAGTACAAACCTTTTATGTCAGAACCATTTATCTGTCTTTTTTGTACTTTACCCTAATACGAAAGAAAAGAAAAAATCCTATTTTCCCTTATTCGCCTTTTTTCATTTTTGGGGCAAAGACACACAAAGCCTGAAAATAACAAATTTTAATAGTGAAGGAAAGAAAAAATTTTATCTTTGAATGTTTTTAGTCCTGGGTTAAACTCAGACACCACTATAAACAATTTCCTGTTGTATGTTTTCGACTAACAAAAAATTTTAAGGAAAAAAATGACAACACTTCTGGTTTTGCCATCCGTGGTTATTCTTAATCACTGAAAAATCTCTGACATTTAAAACAAATAAATAATTATATGAAAAGTAAAACTGAAAAAATTAGTATGGAAAAGTTTAATTTATATATGATAAAGCAATTCTTTTGTAAAAGACATCTGGAACTGCTGACATAAGCACAAAGCAGGAAAATGGTGCCCTATAAAGGGAGAGAATCGGGGGGAAACTCAAAGCATTCAAAAACAAACATTTTGTCCTTTCCCCCTTTAAAAAATTATATTTTACTTTCATGTTTCGGTTGTCTGCCTTGCCCGAAAGGGAAAATAAGCATTGTGGGATTTTTTTTGTTATTTTTGCCTTTCGGGGGAAATGGGAGAAACACCACCACATCCCCGATCATATAACAAATAGAAACCGAGGGCGAAAACCATTTGACCCTTTTTTTTTGTGCGCAAAAACACACAACACAAATCTCTACATGTCGTGTTTCGCCTTTCAGGTTTTTGGGGGCGAACACAAAACACGACAAAAAAGGGCACCAAAATGAAAAGGTTTCTACCCGCAAACATGAAACATTTAAAGGGAAAAATTTTTTTTCAATTGGGGACTTTTTTTTGCTTTCCTTTTAAAATTTCATTATTTCGCCTGGGAAATTTTTTTGTTTTTCGTGTTTTGGCACCGAAAGGGAAAAATAAAATAACGACTTTTGGGATGTTTTTTTTATTTTGCCTTTTGCCTTTTGGAAGAAGACACAACACACGAAATTTTTTTAAAAAAATCCACCACTGAAGAAAGTTTAGTCAAGTATACAAAAAGCACAATCGAATACTTTTCTTTATACATCACAATTTGAAGCAAAAGAAAATTAACCAAAAAAAATCAAAATTTTTACCAATATTACATCACCAAACATGTTTTTTTTTTTTTGGGCAATTTGGGGGCCAATAAGAATACAATATTTTTAACTTTCTTCATATCCATCCATCCTAGACAGTGTAAAAGGATGTTGTCTGGGTTGTCAAATCACCTATAAGCTTTGCATTTGTAATAAACATACAAACATTTTAAGAAAAACCCCGCCATATCTATATAATCTTTCCCATTGAAACTTTTAAACTTTTTAAAAATCCTAACACAGTTGTTTTGATTTGCTTTCATAGTCCCCGGACCACTTTTTCTACACGAACATGATCTCTGTTTTAGACAGCATCATTATTTTTTATTAAGTATCTACCAGATCATCATATTCATTTAATTTTCATGGTACTCACTGTCTCTCTCCCCCGTCTGTTTCTCTTTTTTTTTAATCTCACACTTTAAAATTTTGGTTATTTTTAAAAACTTACTTTGCTGATTTCCTGTACATCACATGATGATTTTTTTTGCCTGAAGCAATGTTTTCCAACCTAGTAAGACTTATGCAAAGTTTATAATTAAAAACCCTTAATATTGAAAATTCTATCTTTCCCAAAGGGGCTATAACGCGTGAACTAGCCGTAGTTTATCAACTTTTTTGTTAGATTACAAAGTGTCCTCTTTTCAAAACAATACGAATGATTTCAATACAACTGCTTTTTAAATTTTTAAAACCTTTTTTTAAGTATTTTTTTACCTAATCAATTTTATTCAGCAGTATTTAATATGCGTAGGGTTTTGTGGTTTTTTAAAGTTTAAACTAGACAGAGAAGGGGGAGGGGGGGGGGGGGGGGGGGGGGGGGGAGAGAGAGAGAGAAAGAAAAAAAGACGCTCAACCCACTCTTGATTTTTATTTCTTCTTTTAAAACCAGTGGTGGTTTTTTGTCTGTCTCCCAATAATGATGATCATTTTTGCTTTTTCCCTTTAAAAAACGCGTAAAAAGTCAAAGCACGAAAACCAAGTTAACCAAAAAACTGGCAGCGTTAGTACGTGCATGGATCTATCGTGTATAAAAACCCAAACGTTAACTGCGCGCACCGTTTACCGTGGTTCCTGTCCGTGTAACGTGCGTTCCTGTGCCGACTTGCACACAAGCCCACTGTAATCACATAATAAATTATTAAAGAAATTCATAAATTTTAAAAGATTTTATATGCAGATATTTTTTAACGCTGAATGTATCAGAAAACAAGTAACCTACAATCTATATACACTTTTAAAAAATTTTTAGAAAGGTATATGCAAAAGGACACATTACTTATTGTTTGCAAAACGACTCTAGCAAAAAACATTTAAAGTTGAGTTTTCAAGCAAATCATTAAAAGCCCAATTAAAAAATATTAGAGAGAGAGACAGACAGACAGATGAGAGGTAAGGGTGAGAGCAGAAACTTATAGTATTTTTTCGCTTCAAAAACATGTACTGCATTGGGCCCCCAAAAAAGTCATCTCTTTTTAAAAATACTACCCAAACTCCAAAGGCTGACCTACATAATTGATCACGGGACTCATTCTCTTGAGATAAGACAGTCCCGCCCAAACTTTCATATCAGTAATCCCGTCAGGATAAAAGCTTTTTTTTCTCCCAAAAACCCTTAACTTTTTTCACATAGATTTTACATTCACAAACCCATTTTTATCAAATTATTTTTCTTTAATTATAAGATTTTAAACTTCGGGTAACACACAAAAAAAAAACAAATTTAAAATTTGAAAAAAAATTTACAATTTTCCAAAGAGGAAAACTTTTAACTGCCATAAAATGCCAAATCAAGCCCATCTTTAAAAAATAAACCAATTTTAAAGGTCTCTTTAAGACCTAAATCTTTTCCGCCTGAAACTGAAATATTTTTAGTTTTTTTACTATTTGAGGGGCCCTTTAAAAATCCAAAAACATGATAAACCCCTTTCCTTTTCAAATTTTTTTCTTTTTTTTTTTCTGGAACATTCAGACATTTAAAATACATAAAGTGTAAAATTTCTGGAAAAGGGAAAAAAAAAAAATCAGGACAACACAAATGTGTTCAAAAAATCAATTTTCCAAAAATTTTGTAAAGTTTGACCGTTTCTAGAAGACAAACAATGCATTTTTTTAAATCGCCAAACCCTATATTTGTGCGTAAGTCTTTCAAAACATATCAACCCGAACTCTTCTTCTCACTCTGAAAAAAAATGGGTAGGTTTTTTGAACCACCTCATTTTCACCCTTTTTTGTAAGGTTGAACTTTTAACCTTTCCGTAGCTCAAAAGATTTTTTGTACCCAATTTGAAATCTATCATATTTTTTTAGGGTATCATCAGTGAACATAAGCAAAAAAAAAACCCTTTGAATCGGACCCCAAATACAGAGTTTTCTCCTCTTTTTATGATTTTAACAAACGCCCCCCACGGAAAAAAAAAGACAAAAATGAAATTTTCTCAAATAAGGGTTAATTTTTATAAAGAGAAAAAACGGTAGAAAATTTAATAATTGTGCCTTTTTTATATCATGGCGATATGCCGTTAAAAAAAACCGGCGGAAAAAAAATAAAAAAAAACTAGAACCGCAAGCGGATCCGGTTTTTCGCTTTTAACCTAATCAAATTGAAACTTTTTTTTCAACCCAGCCCAATTTTTCAAAAGAAACAGAAAGAAAAGGTTTTTTTAAGACCTACCCTCATTTTTTCATATTTTTTTTTGCGAGGGTTTGAACATTCAAACCCTTTCCCTACTCAAAAACTTTCACCACACGGGCCCTCGAATCCTATCATATTTTTGGCTACAAAAGGGGAAAAAATCAAAAAACCGCATTCGAATCGGACTTCAACTTTGATTATAAGCAAAGAAGATTTTTAAAAAAAAGCGCCCCCTAGCGGCAAAATGAGAAAGAAAATTTATTAAAATTTACGTTAGGTACCTAGAAAGCACAAAAAGTTAAATCAAGTTAAATAGTCGCACATGCAAACATTTTATTTTTATTACAGAATTTGAAGCATAAAAACCCATTTACAATTATTCCCAAAAAGGGGTAAACTTTGGACTGCCGTTTTAAAGACCAAAAAACAAGTCCGATCTTCAAAAAAAAACACCCTTTAAAAAACCTTCAAGAATAAAAATTTTTTTCATAATTCTCAAAGAAATATTTTTATTTTTGGGGGCATTTTGGCCGAAAAAAAACACAAAATCTAATATACCTTACCTTTTCATTTTTTTTTTAACTTTTAATTGGGGTCCCCCTTTTAACATAAAAATACATAACTTTTTAAAATATCATGAAAATTAAAAAAAATACAGTCAGAAGCGATAAAAAACTGTTTTTGAAACTTTTAAATTTTCCTAAAATTTGTGAAGTTTGAAACCCTTTCCCGAGGGCAAACCCTACTTTTCCAAATTGCCCCCCCAAAAAAATTTTGGAAATTTTTTTGCAAATCATTTGCAGAAAACAGAATTCTTTATCGTTTTAAAACAAAATGGTTAGTTTTTTAGACCTACCCCATTTCACAGTTTTTTCGGGGTTGAACATTCAACCCGTAACTAAAAGCTTTCAGCCCCACGGACCCTCTAATCCTATCTATTTATTGGCTATCAAAAGGAACAATAAAAAAACCCGCATTCGAATGGGACTTCAATTTTTTGAGTTATAAAAAAAAGAATGTTTTTCAAAAATAGCGCCCCCTAGGGGCAAAATGAAAGAAAATTATTAAAATTTTATTTTTAGGCCCAGCAAAGCAGCAAATAGTTCAATCAAGTATACTACCCACAAGTCAAATTTTTTTATTCTTATGTATCAAATTTTAAAGCAAAAAACCTGATTTAAATTTTTTCCCAAAAAAAGGATCAAACTTTGGACTCCCTATAATGCCCAAATCAAGCCCGATCTTCAAAAACTAAACATCTTGAAGAACTCTTAAGAACTAAAAAATTTTTTGTTCATTTCTCTCAATGAAATATTGTTAGTTTTGGATATTTGGGCCGAATAAACACATAATGTAATATGCCCTTTTGACCTTTTCATTTTTTTTTTTAACTTTTAATTGTGACCCCTTTCAGACATAACAATACATAACTTGTGAAAATATCATAAAGAATTAACAAAAAAATACAGTCAGAAGCGATAAAAAACTGTTTTTGAAACTTTAAATTTTCCTAAAATTTAGTGAAGTTTGACCGTTTCCAGGGGACAAACCATACATTTCCTAAATTCGCCACCCCATATATTTTGTGCGTATATGTCTTGCAAATCATTTGCAGCAAACAGAATTCTTCTATCTGATCTCTAACAAAAATGGATAGGTTTTTCGTAGACCCACCCTCATTTTCACAGTTTTTTGCGAGGTTCGAACTTTCAACCTTCTGTAGCTCAAATACTTTCAGCGACACTTTCCCTCGAAACCTATCATATTTTATTTGGGTATCAACAAGGAACAGAATGCAAAAAACCGAATTTGAATCGGACCTCAAATAAGTGAGTTATTAGCCATTAATAAATTTTTATGCAAAACGCCCCCTGGCGGAAAAGTAAGACATAAATGAAAATTTTCTCAACGTTAGATCAAGTTCAAATACGTGGTAATAACTGATTAAAATTTCATACTGGACTTTTTCTATCATGGTGATATGCCGTTCACAAAAAAAAGGTTAGAAAAATAATAAAAAAAAAAAAAAAAAAAAATAAAACAAAAGAAGAACAATAGGTTTTCGCACTGCGAGGTGCGAAAACCTAACTAGAACCGCAAGCGGTATCTCGTTTTCGCTTTTAACCTAATCAACTTGAAAAACTTTATTTCGACTCAGCCACAATTTCCAATAATGACTAAAACTTTTGTTCATATACTTTCTATAAAATACTTTTAGATTTGGAGCTATTTTATCCAAATTAAATAATAATAACGGGTAATGCCCCTTGCCCTTTTGTATATTATGCTTGTTTTTTTCTAATTTTATTTGTTTTATAAAACTGCAAAACAGTGAAAAAATGAAAAGATTGAACAAAAAAAAAGGGCAGGAGCAGCAAAAAAGAAAAAAAAGGATATTAAATTTGTTTTTAAGGATCAAATTTTGACGGGTCATTTGATCAAATAAAGTCCGATCTTCAAAACCTAAACACCAAGGGAAAATCCTTCACAAACTAAAACTTTTTTTTTATATATTTTCTAAAAATATTTTTAGTTTTGGGACTATTTTACCGATATAAAAATACTAATTGGAATGACCTTAACCTTTGCATATATGTTTGATTTTTTTTCTATGATTTTATTTGTTTTATAAAAAATCATAAACAGTGAAATAATGATGAAGTTGAACAAAAAAAAAGTCGGGAGAAGCAAAAAAAGGGGAAACATATGATATAATTTTGTTTGAAAAGGATCAAATTTTGGAAGGGGGTCATTTGATCAAATGAAGTCCGATCTTCAAAAACAAAAACCCCAAATGGAAAGATCTCTTCACAGACCAAACTTTTGTTCAATATTTTCTATAAAAAATTTTTTAATTTTTGGAGCTATTTTATGCGATATAAATAAACAAATTTGGGATATGATTGAAAATTTTGAAATTAGTTGATTTTTTTTTTTTTTTTTTTTTTATAAAAATGATAAAATGAAATAAGATGAAGATTTGAACAAAAAATAAAGTCAGGACAGCAAAAAAAAAACTATGGATTTTTTAAAAAAATTGAATTTTTGATAAGAGGCCCAAACTATCCTTAAAAATTTTTTATAAATTTTTGGGGGGGGGGGGGGGGAAAAAAAAAAAAAAAAATTTGTTTTGTTTCTTTCAAAAAATATTTTTAGATTGGAGCTTTTTACCCGATAAAAATAATACAATGGAAATACCTTGACCTTTCACTTTGGGGGAATTTTTTTTTTCATGTTTTTATTTTTTTTTTAAAAAACTCTTTAAATAAAAAATGAAAAATTTTGAATAAAAATAAAGTCGGAGTGCAAATAACCTTAAAAGTCATCTTTAAAATGTTAATTTTCAAAAATTTGGTTATGTTTAAACCGCGTACTTGGACAAACCTGCATTTCTCAAAATCGCCACACCAAATTTTTGTGCTATATTCTTGCGAATCATATGCAAAAAAACAAAATTCCCTATTCATTCCTAAAGACGGGGATAAATTTTTCGCAGACCTACCCTCATTTCACATTTTTTTCGAGTTTCAAACATTCACCTCCTGTAGAGAAAGTTATATATACGCAATTTTTTGAAAACTACATATTTTATTAAAATAACTGACAAGAACGCAATGCAAAAAACCGCATTTCAATGGGATTCAAAAAAACAGAGTTTTTCCCCCTTAGTCACTTTTACAAAACGCCCCCTAGCGCAAAAAAGACAAAAATAAAATTTTCTCGACGTTAGGATAAAATTCAGATCCTGGGAAAAACTGGTAAAAAATCAAAATGTGCTGTTTCCTATTTTGTTGATATGCCGTTCACAAAAAAGGGAACGGAAAAAAAATAATAAAAAAAAAAAAAAAAAAAAAAAAAAAAAAAACGAAAAGAACAATGGGTTTTCGAAAGCGAGAAAAAACCAAAAAAAAAAAAAAAACAAAGAAGAAAAATAGGTTTCGCCCACATGCAAAACCTAAAAAAAAACAGAAGAAGAAAAATATTTTTTCGCACTGCGGGGGTCGAAAACCTAAAAATAAAACAAAGAAAACAATAGGTTTTCGCACTGCGAGGGCAAAAACCAAATAAAACAAAGAAAAAACAATAGGTTTTCGCACTGCGATGCAAAACCTAAAAATTTCCACTTGGGGCTGAAAGCCCTAAAAAAAGTTTGAAGAAACCCGTTATAACTAAGGCATGGCTTATGGGCCCTGGTTACACCATTGCATCCTAAAATGCACCTCATTCTCTCAAAAACGCACGCAATTTACCTTTCATCACGGGCACTCTTTCCTCGAGGAACCCGACTGGGGAACCAACCAAATAAACCCCCTTCTTCCCTTTCTTTAAATTTTCGATTTTCGTAAAAGCCCTTATCCGAAAACATGAATATCTCCATGTTTTTTTGACGGGAACACTTGAATTTTTTTAGGCTTTTTGCACATGAGTCTAAAGGGAATTTTTTGCAAAATTTTCAACTTTAAAAACAACTTGTCGATTTTAAATTATTTTTTAATAATTTCTCTTAAATATGTATGAAATCAAATCCTGACCAAACAAATATCCCTTTCAGTATACACACTCACTTTTCAGTGGTTAAGCGAAGAAAAACAAATTTTTTGGTCAAAGTTCAGAAACTAAAAAGCGTTTCAATTCGTTAAAAGTACACTTTTCGCCTTCCCATAACTCAACCAATTTAACCCCGACTTCAAAAAATAAAAACCAATGGGAAAATCTCTTTTAAAACTAAAACTTTTTTTTCATATACTTTTTTTAAAAAAAATTTTAGATTTTTTAAGCTATTTATCCGATAAAAAAAACAAAAAATTGGGAAGACCTTGACATTTGCAATCCTTCGTGTTTTTTTTTTATGATTTTTTTTGTATAAAAAAAATGCATAAACAGGAAATAATGATGAAGATTGACAAAAAAAAGTCGGAGCTGCCAAAAAACCCTTAAAAAACATGTTTTTTAAAAAAGTTGATTTTTTGAAAAATTTGAAGTTTTACCGCATCTGTGGACAAACCATGCATTTCTCAAATGCCCAATAATATTTTTGGGGTATATGTTTGCAACATATCAACAAACAAAATTCTCCTATCTCATTCCTGAAAGACGTGATAAATTTTTCGCAACCTCCCTCATTTCACAGTTTTTTCAGATTCGAACATTCAAACCCCCTGTACACGAAAGTTAATTACCAACTTTTTTAAAACTACATTTTTATTAAGAACTGACAAGGAACGCAATGCAAAAAACCGCATTTTAAACGGGCTTCAAAAACAGAGTTATTAGCCCTTTGTCACTTTTTCAAAACCCCCCAGCGGGAAAATTAAAACAAAAATGAAAAATTTTCTCGACTTAGATCAAAATTTAGATCATAGACAAAAATGGTAAAAAAAAACAGAACTGGAATGTTTCCTATCTTGTTGATATGCCGTTCACAAAAAGAGACGGAAAAAAAATAAAAAAAAAAAAAAAAAAATAAAACAGAAGAAGAAAAATAGTTTTCGCAAACGATGCGAAAAAACCAATAAAAAAATACGTCACGTGACGTCATATACGTTTATTTTTTACATAATTGTTAAAACTCCCAGAGACCCACTAACGACAAAATTTCAACTTTCTATCCAAATAAAGGGCAGTTGTTAAAGCATTTAAAAATTTACTCCTTGGTTCGAACTTGGATCCGCCAAGAGCTTTACTTTTCGAATTTTGAAAAACGGACACCGGGAAAACAATAAAAACGTAAATACACATTCTTGAAAATTTTATGAAAATCGGCCCCTTAAAATGGCCTGGACCGTGTACAAACTTTCGTATCAATTTCAAAATTTACTCAATGACGTCATAGGCTTCTAAAAAATTTAAATCGAAATTTCAGTGTCAATCATTTGTCAAAAATTTTCATTTCCCTTTGACCATTCAATATAAGAAATACCTTTTTAATATTAAAAATAAATTATCATAAATGACGTCACGTGACGTCATATGACATTTATTTTCACAAAATGTTTAAGACCTTTGGGACCTATTCCGACCAAAATCACTTTTCTATCTCAAAAAGGGCCCCATTTTAAAGCATTTAAAAATTTACGACCTTGGTTCAATCTTTTAATCGCTATAGAACCATGGGCTTTTCCTTTGAAAAACACAACGAATGCACAACAGAACTTAATATACACATTTGGGAAAATTTATGAAAATCGGCCCATTTAAAAGGCTCTGGACCGGTTCAAACTTTCGTACAAATTTTAAATGTGACGAATATGAGTCAAGGCTTTGAAAAACTTTTAAATCGAAATACAGCATCGAAGCATGCGGGATTTAATTTTTTTATTGCCCCCATAAAATTTCAGATATAAAATAACTTGTTAGAATTAAAAATCATTATCAAAAATGACGTCACTGACGTCATATACATTTATTTCACAAAATTTTAAAAACCCCAAACCCATATACGACCCAATACATTTTCTATCTCAAATAGACCGATTTTAAAGAATTTAAAATTTAAAGACCTTGGGTTTGAATCTTTAATCGCTATAAAACCCTTTACTTTTTCGATTTTGAAAAACGGGCACCGGATCACAACTAAACTAAAAACACCTTCTGTGAAAATTTATGAAAAAAACGGTTTATAAAAAATGGCTGTAACCGCTACAAACTTTTGTTGCATCTTCCAATGTGACTCAAATTTACGCATAGGGATATGAAAATCTAAAACAAAATTTCAGCGTTTGAACATGTGTCTTTTTAAATTTTTCATGCCCTTTTGACAATTTTAACATATAAAATATTCTTTTTAATATTTGAAAAAACATTTTCTATAAAGACTCACGTGACGCAAATTTCAAATTTTCCAAAATTTTAAAAATTCTAAGACCATTACTGACAAAAAACACTTTTTTTTTAAAAAACAGATTTTTTTAAGCATTTAAAAATTTACGACCTTGGGTTTGAATCTTGGGTTCGCTATAGAACCATGGACTTTTCGAATTTTGAAAAAAGGGACACAGGATGCACAACTAGAACTTAATATACCAATCTGTGAAAATTTGATGAAAATCGGTTCACAAACAAGGGCTGTAGACCGCGTACAAACCTTTTGTAGCATATTCAAATGTGACGTCATATGACGTCATGGGCAAAATGAAAATCATAGAAATCAAAATTTCCTGACGTGGCTAAGAAGTCATAAAATTTCATCGTCCTGGGAGTATTGCAACATAGAAAAATAAGCGTTTAGTTAGGAAGAAAAAAAAGAATAATAATAATAAAAAGAAGAAGAAGAAGAATAAACAGACAAACCCAATAGACTTCTGCTTTAGGCAGAAAGTCCTAATAATAAACATAACAACCCAATAGGACTTTCTGCTTTAGGCAGAAAGTCCTAATAATAATAAAAGACAGAACAAACCCAATGGGTTCTTTCTGCGAAAAGCAGAAAGCCCAATAAAAAAAGTTTAGGAAAATCCATCCATTTATAATGTCTGCTGAGCGCATACAAACTTTTTGACCTAACGTCTATTCTGACGTAAATTTTGGATATGAATTCATTGCATTTAAAAATTGGGCATCTAAAATACATGTTATAAAATCTTCATGATTCTGGACCATTCGGATCACATTGAATTTATTGCCGAAAAAGGGAAAACGGATAAGAACATCGGCAAATAAATGACGTCGAGCTGTGAAATTCTAAGAAACCTATGAAATTACAACATGAGCAAATTTCATTTTTCTATCTCATCTCGGGCCTGAAATATTTAAATTAATTTTGAGGTCATATTTTCAAAACTTGGTTTCCCCCAAAAGAACCTTGGTCTTTTTAATATTTGAAAAGGAAAGAAAGGATGCACGACTAAAGCGTAACTTGCACACTCTGAAAAAATTACAAGAAATTACTAGACCTGGAGACTTATAACCTACCCAAATATCAGCTTTCTAGCTCATCTGGAAGCGATTTATACGCATTTGAATTTGACGTCAATGGTTCCCCTAGACCATTGCCTTTTTTAATTTAAAAAACGGACCCCGGGGATGTACAACTAAAAGCCAACATACACATTCTGTAAATTTTGATGATAATTGGTCCAGAAATAATGGCTGTAGACCGCATACAAACTGTTTTAGACGACCTCAAATTTGACGTAAAAAAAACACTCATAGCCCAAATGAAAATTATTGAAATGCAAAATGTTCTATCTGAAGCATATGCTATTTAATTTTCAAGGCTCGGACGTTTTCAACACATAAAACTTAACACTAAAATTTAGAAATTACTTTTCAACTCATGACACATATGACGTCAAACGATAATTCATCTTCTGAGAATATAAAGAAAACCTAGAGACTTATATTCTGTCCAAATATCATATTTCTAGCTCATCTGTAAGCGATTTAATACGCATTTGAAATTTGACGTCAATGGTTTCGAATCTTGGATTCGCCATAGTACCATTGCCTTTTCGAATTTTGAAAAGGGGATCCCGGGGAAATGCACAACTGCACACTGCTATATTAGAGATGGCACCAAAAAAATTGTTACGTCACGTGTTGTTAAAGTATTAACACACGTGCGCGTGCTTTCCAAATAGGGATGTAACACATAAATTTCTCACTTTTTTCCCACCGTCGGCTCATTTCTTTTTCAGATTTCAATAAAGAAGCATGAACATTTAATTTGAGTGATGATTATTTATTTATTTATTTTATTATATTATTAAGACTCAATACACAGCAACTGTTGATGTTAAGGAAAGTACGAAATACATGTATGTAGATTATAATCGTAGATCTATAAATAGCCTCTGTCAGCGGAGATATCAAGGCTAGGAATACCCTGGAAATACCGAATCAAACGAGTTAATAAATGATCTGTAACTTGTTTATGAACGTTTATATAAATTTTCAATTCTTGTATTTACCAAAGTCGTAAACATAGGTACGGGTTATAGCTCCCTTGCTTGTTGGCGCTCAGCATAATTGAAAGGGTATTTTCCGGGAATGGTTGGCCCGGTGTCAGGATAATGTGACGGGGTGTGGTATCATGCCAGCTGTCTACAGCGTAATACTGTGCAGTGTGACAGCACTACATCCGTTTCAAGTAGACATCGTCTCCAAATGACTTAAATACTGTCGGTTGGACGTTTAAAAATAATAAACAAACAAAAATAATCTTTGTATTTTAATTTTTTATTTTAGCATAGGAGTCCGTTTTGGACTGAGCTGGTAATCATTATTTTAGAAAATATTTTCCCAAAACTCTTCATTCTTATGTTATTGTGTATATAAACATGATTATTCAAGCAACTTTACTCAGTGTTTACAAATGACGTCAACATGTGCCAGTGTGGAATAAATGATAAGCACACCTCGTGTGTACGGATCGGTGAGTAAACATTGCCATATATGGCAAACACATGAATAGGGTGGAGCAAAAATTTGAAATAATAACATGCGCAGATCGCCGTAAACTCTTAACAGTTAAATCTCAATTAAGTAGACAAATCACGCAAAAATCTCTTAAAAAAATTAAATCGACCAGGATTTTTGAAATTTTGGGCTCATTGATTGGATAGAATTTGCGGGCAAAACTCTAAATTCCCAAAAGAGCTTGTACATACGATCGAGACGACTGTATTACACGATTTACTCCATTTTGCGCTTTTTTGCTAACGGACAAATTACTTGCGCGTCTTGAACGGATGACATGTGTTGATCATTTTGTTTCAAAACGTCTACACTTATACACGCTGATGGTATCTCAAGCTGGCAATTTAATTACATTGTAAAATAACATATATTTTCACATAGGTTATCATTTATCATAAATTTGGAATAGCTTGTACAGCATTTATCGATTGATGCAACAATAAAATCGGGAAATTGCAATGTTTCAACAACGGGCTAAATGACCAAACCTCAAAGGAAAATTTTGGGTAATACAATGCTGCAAGTGATATGTATAAGTAACGTAAATAAAATGATTTGACCAACTTAAATCATTGTCAACACTTGTTAAGTTTGTTTGTTGGGTTTAACGCCCCACCGACAGTATTTTAGTCATTTGGAGACGATGTCTACTTCATGCGGGTATAGTGCTGCCAAACTGCAGTACCACACCCTGTCACATCATCCTGATACCGAGCTAACCAGTACTGCAAATACCCTCATATTTGAGCGCCAAGCAAGGGAGCTAAAAACATACCTTTTTTTAAAGACTTTGGTATGTTGTGGTCGGGAATCGACATCCGCATAGTTTTTCCCCGAAAGAATATTTAAAATTTTTTGGGAGATATTTAAGGCCAAATTTAAAAAGCCGATAAATTTTTTTATATGACCTTGACCTTTGGGTTTTTCCCTTTTAAACAAAAGTGACTTTGGCCCCTTAAAATTTTAATATGTTTTTTTTGACAAAATTTCAAGCAAACCCTCCCAAAAAATAAAGCCAAACGGGGGTTAAAAACCCGAAAAGTTTTAATCCCGAAAGTTTTTTTAGAAAATATGACGTCAGGTGACTTTCATATGGGTTCATCTTTCAGAAGTAAAGAAGCCCTAGAGACTAATATTCAGTCCCCAAATACGGCTTTCTAGCTCTTCGGAAGGGGTTTTATACGCATTTAAAATTTTTACGCCATTAGTTCGAATCTTGGATTCGCCATAAAACCTTTGCCTTTTCAAAATTTGGAAAAACAGATACCGAAAGGCACAACAAAGACCCTTTAACATACACATTCTGTGAAATTTTGATGAAAAACTTTTTCACCTGACGTCGAATCAAACGTTTTTTGAGGGTCATATGAATATGAAATTCATTGCACCCCGAAAGCTCATGGTTTGTTTATGCCATAAAAAATTTTCATTTTCTGAGTCAATGGCAAACCTAAAAATTTAAAACCCCAAATATAAGGGGGTAAAAAAAAAAATAATAAAAAGGAAAAAGGGAAAAAAGAAAAAAAAACGTACAAACCCAATGGGAATTTCTCCCAGTAGGCAAAAAGTCCTAAAAAAGGAACAGTAAAACCCCCAAATTAGAAACCTAATAAAAAAAAAAAAGCAAAATTTAAACCCTTTTTTTTTTTGTAGGTTTGCGGAAACCCTTTAAAAAAAAACAGAAAAAAACCCAAATAGAAGACCAAATAATAAGAAAAAAATAAAAAAAAACCCCTAAAAATTTTTTCCGCAGGTATGAAAACAAAGGTATTTTTTTTTTAATTCAAAAATTTATAAAAATATCGGGGCTGAAAAAAAAAAGGAGGGGGGAAAAAAAGAAATTATCTGGGATTTTAATAAAAAAAAAAGATTTAAATAAAAAAAAAAAGATTTATATAAAATAAAAAAAAAAAAGGGGGCCCAAAGAGGGCCCCTGTGTCGCCACCTGAGTAAGATTGTGTTTTAGGCATAATGACAAAAAATCGGGCTTTCTAAAGTGTTTTTCTAACTTTGACTAAGGACCCACATATTGTCCTAAACCCGAATTAGCAATAAAAATGGGAATTCATGCAGTCATCATTCATATCAAGTTTAATGAAGACTGGGACAAAAATGTAGGCCTTTTAGAGTGTTCACAAGGTTTTTTCTAAGATTTGACCCGGTGACCTAGTTTTTGACCCAAAATGACCCAAATTTTGAACTTTCCGAGATTTATGTAGACAAACATCCCGACCAAATTTTATGAAAATTGGGGCCAAAACTGTAGCCTGTAGAGTGTTCACAAGGGTTTTTTTTAAATTTTGACCCGGTGACCCAGTTTTTGACCCCCACATGTTGAAAAAGTGTTTTACAAGGTTTTTCTAGGGGGTTTGACCTGGTTTAACTAGTTTTTTTACCCCCCCTGACCCCCAAATTTTGAATCATCCCAGATATCATGTAGACAAACAACCGACCATAGGCCCAAACTGTAGCCTCCCAGAGTGGTTACAAAAGGGTTTTTTTAAAAATTTGACCCCGGTGACCTAGTTTTTGAAAACCCCCGTGACCTAATTTCATACTCATCCCAGATATGATGTAGACAAACATCCCGACCAAGTTTCATGAAAAATTGGGCCAAAACTGTGGCCCCCCTAGGGGTGTTTACAAGCTAAAAACCGTTGGGAAAAAGTCTTGTTTGAAAACCCTTTATGTTTTTTATGTAATTCTAAAATTTTTTAAGGGAAAAATTGTAGGAATTATTTTATTGGGGTTGTATTTGAGACAACGTCACAATAAAAGTGAATAAATTAAATTTAAATTTATTTGTTGAGTCAATTGAAATAAAAACAGTAAAAAAATTTAAATTCATGAAAATTAAAAAAAAACATTTAAGTCCCCAAATCTTGGTATAATAAAAATACGACGCGACCGAGTGCCCTTTTGAAAAAAAAAATTTACCATCCCCCAACCAGACCCTGGGGAACCTATTTAAAAGGAAGATAAACTTGATGGAATATTTTGAAACTTATGCCCCCTTTATTTAAAATTTTGGGTTTAATTTTTAGCTCACCTGAGCACAAAGGCTCAAGGTGAGCTTTTGTGATCGCCCGGCGTCCGTCGTCAACAATTTTTTCTTTAAAAGACATCTCCTCTGAAACCGTGGACGAATTTTTTGAAACTTGGCAGGAATGTTCCTTGGGGGGGCTTTACAAAAGTTGTAAAATAAAATGATCTTTAAGAAATTGGGTTTCAATGGGTACAAAAAAAAATAATTTTTAAAAATTTAAAAATCATTCCCTTTAAAATTGGCCAGATTTCAAAATTATTTGGTAAGATATTCCCTTGGGGCAACCCCTACCAAAAATTGCTAAAATAAAATTGTCCATGTAAACTTGGTTACCATGGCAACAAAAAGAAAAAAAAACATGGCCCCAGGGGCAGGTTTTTTTTGCCTTTTATGTATTAGGAAACCTTGGGGCAAACCCTTTACAAATGTTGCTAAAATAAACTTGTCCATGTAGAACTCTGGTTGCCCTGGCAACAAAAAAAAAAAATGAAAACTTTAAAAAACATTTCTTAAAAAAAACTGGCCAGATTTTAAAAAAATTGGTACGATGTTCATTGTGTCAACCTACCAAAGTTCTAAAATTATTGATCCGTTTTAAAAAAAAATGGCCGCCAGGGGCGGGGGGATTTGCCCTTTTATGTTATAGAGAAACCTTAAACAACTTCCCCTAAACCCCTGGACAGAATTTGATTAAACTTGCAGGTATGTCCTTGGTCAACCTTCACAAAAGTTGCTAAAATAAATTGTCCTGTAGAACTCTGGTTGGGCCCTGGCAACAAAAAAAAAAAAATGAAAACTTTAAAAATCATCTTCTTCAAAAAAACTGGCCAGATTTAAAATAAATTGGTAAGATGTTCCTTTGGGGCCCCCTCTACAAAATTGCTAAATTATTCCGATCCGTTAAAAAAAAAAATGGCCGCCAGGGGCGGGGGTTTTTGCCCTTTTATATATAAGGAAAAACTTTTAACAAAATTTCCTCTGAAACCCGTGGACAGAATTTGATTAAACTTTGCAGGAATGATCCTTGGGTCAACCTTCACAAAAGTTGCTAAAATAAACTTGATCCATGTAGAACTGGTTGCCATGGCAACAAAAAAAAATAAAAATGAAAACTTAAAAATCATCTTCTTCAAAACTACTGGCTAGATTTTAAAATAAATTGGTACAGATGTTCCTTGGGTCAACCTATTTATCTCAGGTGAGCGATTTAGGGCCTCATGGCCTCTTGTTTTTATAAGGCAAATGCTTAACTGACCGAGCTTCCTGGCGGCATCTTTCTACCCTATTGTGAGTTATTGGGTACCGGTAAATATAACCATGTGCAGGGGTAATTAGACAGACCTGGCACCTATGTCACAGTCCCACGTTGGGCGCCTAATGTCCCCAGGGTTATAAAAATGTGCAGCCTGACCAAGACTCGAACTCAGGGTCTTTTTATGCTTACAGGGTGAATGCTCTACCGACTGATCGGGGTACCTGGCCAGTAGCATCTACGGCATAACACATCTTTATCCCCTAATATGAGTAATATGCTGTATGAGAATCCAGCATTTCTGAACTATCATATTTATGTGTTTAAATACCAAAGCAAATCTATTACTGATGTTCACACACTGCATGTATATTTAAAATCATAAAACTAATTGTCTTCATTATTCGACTTTTTTTTTCAGCCTGCAATAACTAGAAAATAGGAGTGGCTGCGGAAAACATGGTAAATTGGACACTGATAATACATAAGCTCAAAAGAAAGGCCAGGGACAGCTAACATTCTGCTCACCTCAGCAGCAGTTAACAACATTTCAAGCAACAAATGGACTATTTCATCAGGGATCAGGGGCTTCGCAATATGCAGTATAATTATGACTAAACCATGACAAAAACTGTGAATGGTGATAAATTTGATGCATATGTTTACTACCCAACTGAACACTGTGTAAAATGGGTTTATGCCCAACTGTCCCACTTTTTGATATTTTGTTTCCCAACTGTCCCACTCAAGATTTTTAGCACCTTGCTGGGTGTGTTTTGATAAGGGATTATAATCTATTTCAAACTACAACACATTAAAATGAATTGAAGTTGTATTATCTGATTTTGTTTCTGATTTTTTTTTTGATTTTGTATTTTAAAACAAAATACAATAAATTGTACCACATCCGAATATAGCCCTGTCTTTATTTGATTTGTTCATGACACATGAAATAAAAATAATAAATATATGAAAACATAAAGAGTTTGTTTTCTTCATTTCAGAGAGAGAGAGAGAGAATACTGACAACATCCTAAAACATAATAAGTATTATAAATACTTATTATAAATAATTTTGCTAATAGCATATAACTTATTATAAATACTAATGCAATATATTAAATGAAAACATAAAGAGTTTGTTTTCTTCATTTCAGAGAGAGAGAGAGAGAATACTGACAACATCCTAAAACATAATAAGTATTATAAATACTTATTATAAATAATTTTGCTAATAGCATATAACTTATTATAAATACTAATGCAATATATTAAATAACCATAAACTATTGCAAATTGCCTTAAAAAATAAAAAAAAAGACAAA
>CM037791.1:29647303-29697303 GCA_021229015.1 Solen grandis | reverse complement strand
TGAAAATAGACATTACATAAAATAGAGTCATACCAACAGTTACCACCTTTGAACGGTCAGTCGGCCAAAGGACTAAAAAGGTGCTAAAACCAGGATCTATTAGTGGCCACAGTCTCACAATTCCTCAAGTTATAGAAAAGTTTTATCCTGTGAAAAAGCATCTCTCTTTATTGGAGATAATGTTATCTCTTCACTGTTTAAGTCTGAATTTTTCGTGTGTGTATATTTATCGGTCTTTTCACCATCGGTATGACAGACATTAGATAACAGATTTGTTCTTTTGTCACATGATCAGGTATACACGGAACTTAGTGGACGTTGGAAACGGGAAGTTCAACCTGATGATCTTGTGTTGGAACGAGGCCCAGGGCTCCAGCATCCACTCACACGCTAACTCTCATTGCTTCATGAAAGTCCTTGACGGCAGTGTGCAGGAGGAACTCTTCGAGTGGCCGTCCCAGTCTGAACCAGAAGAGAAAATGCGCTCAAAGGACGTGCACAAATACGCAAATAATCAGGTCACCTACATCAGCGGTGAGTGTTGTGAAAGAGCAATCAGGTCACTTTAAGAATATATGCTAGATGAAACTTAGAAGTACTCCGACTAAAGTTTTGTCTATAGCATTAATTTTGTTGTATTCAAAATAACAGATTTTTGGTTTTCTATAGCTTTCCACGAAAATTGGTTTCACAGGGTTGAATATGCGTCAAAATTATTCAAGTAGACAACAGATTGACATTTTAATATTTACTGGGCATATGTTTTGGAAGATATATCTTCTCTACAAGATTGAAATTGGAGTACTTACAAGTTTTGTTAAGTATAGTTCTAAGAACCGGAGTACTTTAGTATTTTCAAGTGTCCATCAATGTCATTAATGCCAGGAAAACTTGCCTAAAACTAAAAAAAATGTATTGTTTTAACCAATTAATTTATAAATTACTCATTAATGGTGATAATTAATCTAATATGATCCAACCTTTCTTTGTTCTAAGTTATCCCCAAATATATTGAAACATAGTTCACCATCCTAACATCCCCCCCCCAAAGAAAAAAACAAACAAAACAACAACAATATTTCATTTTTGACAGATATTGAGAGTAATTTAATAATTGCTCAACTTATTCCTATACCTCAAACAGACTCATTTTGTTACATTGGGCAGAAAGATTAGACTCTGATATCAGGAACTGTCTGATCAAGGTCTCCTCTGTTTGCTCAGTTAGAATTGTACCTCAGATTCTATATAATCTGCACGGCAAAGAAAAATCCAATGTTTCATATGCCTTTTGAAGTTCAGTATTTTAACCCTTTCCTCATATATACTCATTTTGATGCACTCAATAGGTACCAAATAAAGCCTGATCTGCAGAAAACCACAGTTAAACCTTACAAAATTTAATTATAAAGTCCTCATTTCCAGACCACCAGCATGGTATTGCTACACTGAAAAAGATATGTTCAAAATGTTTTTGGCTTGTTTTTGAGTATCTTGTAAATATATTTCTGGTATATCAAATTTAATCATTTCTGTATATCGTAGTTAAGTTTAACGATTTGTGATTTTGAATGGTCAACTCTCCCCTCCACCTCTTCCTAGTTTAATAATTCTGGTGAAATAAAAGAAAGAATTAGTTGAATGAAAAACAGTATTGAACCCATGTAGTAGTATTATTGTGTTATGGAATTAAGGCTAAAGCTTTAATGTATCCTAAAATCAATAAACCATGTCAGTGTTGACTTAGATATTTAAGTTTAACCAAAAGTTTATCCAAAAGATACTTTAGTAATTACCATACAGGCTTCAGAGTTAACATAGGTTAACCCTTTCCCTCATAGAGGACACCATGAAAAGACCTATGCGAACAGCATAAAACCAGATCAGCCTGCGAGTAACTCGCAGGCTGATCAGGTTTTATGCTGTTCACTGCTCCTCAGTGGTCTGGAAATGAGGATTTTGTAAATAAATTTGATAAGGTTTAACTGTGGTTTTCTGCAGATCAGGCTTTATGTGATACCTATTGAGGGCGTCAAAATGAGTATATATGAGGGAAAGGGTTAAGCAAAACATACTGGTGTTTGTGAATCTTCCTGAGGGCTATTAACATAGACATTCAATTTATGTAATGGGAAAAAAGAGGTTACTGTAGTCATTAATTTTTTAGGGGAACTTATTTTCATGGATTTACATGGCTGGTCTATCTAGTTGTTAACCCCCACAAACACTGTTCATTTAGTAGACCTTGCGTTTTCTAGAACATAGTTCCACAAACAATTGTGCCCTTAACAAATTACAGTTTACAGTCCTGTTTTACTGCAAAAAGCCACAAGTGGTCATTATGTAAGGGGTGTACTGGTTTTCCTCTGTTGCTATTCTGCATAGAGAAGGTGACTAGTGTATTATAAAACATTTGCATGAATCAGTATTCTGACGTCATCTGGTCCATGTAATGATAATGACCAGCACTGTGGACAAATATTATATTATGTGAAAATGACCGGCACTGTGGACAGATATTATAAATATTATATGGACCGGATGACGTCATTGCTTATCAATTTTCACGATGTGTAGATTTCATGCGCATTTATTTTAGCAGACAATAAATGACCGCTGTCATATTTACATTCAAAAGATTCTGATAATACCAAAAAGGCAACAAAATATTCTTTTAAGATGCTATTATAAAGAGAAATTCATTTCGAGAATTGTACCAAAATTAAATGAAACAAAGATTCTGTTTAATATAACAAATAATATATGGCATTATGGACAAAAATGCATGTTTATGTGGACAAAAATGCATGTTTTTAGACCAGTCAGTCGGACCTTGGAAGCTTAGCTTCAGTTTTATACCTTCCTCAGTCCATCTGACCAGTTTATAAACTTGAATATCACTCTCATTATGTCCTGTATTATTTAGTTAAATATTGGGGCCAGTTTCACTTAAACTTGCACAAAAGAAGTTTTGCATACATAAATTCACATACTTTATAAAATTGTTTTATTCTTCTGATGATTTTCTCCCTAGAAAGTGATTACCGGTAGTTTGTAAAATGCAGTGAAATGGGTCACCTTATTTTATGATTTATTGTAGAATACTGTGAAATAAATAATTTTTGTCGATTTCATGGAGGGTTTTATCCACGAATATTAATCCCCACGAAAACTTGTCTCTTATATAGACCTAATGTTTTCTAGAACAATTAGATCTACGAATAAATGAACCCACCAAATTCCTTTAGGTACTTAATCATCAAAATTTATTGTCAACAATGTCAATGTTATGTATGGCAACATTCTTTAATGTCTATGGTCAAATTTGTTTGTAAGATGTTTAGTGAATATACTCTTTATAGTTAATAGATTGTATGTGCCATTTTGAATGTTTGGTACAAAACAGTGGTTACTACATATGAATAAAGAATCAATTACAGTAGTTTTGCAGCAAACCCTCAAATTTTGTCTATGGCATGATTTCACAGTGAGGCAGCATTTTGTCTGTCTCATCATGAGACATGTATGGACAAAAATCCACATCAGATAATATTTTTACTGGGTGGGGAGTGGTTTTTTATTTTCACAGTGATTAATCTGCTAACTATCGGTAAGCTTTAGCTAATATTTTGCCAGTTCCTTTTTCTGCCACAATGCAGTGAACTTACCTATGTCATGATTGTAACAGTTCATAAAATCTGGCTAACAAAGCTGGGATTTATATTTGTGTGGACATTTTGCAAGATTGTTGAATGCTTACCCAAATGAAACCTAACTTGGCCCCCCCCCCCCCCCCCCCCCCCCCCCCCGCTCAGATAAAATGTATACATGTAAACTATGTTAATTACATTCTGTATGGTAGTGTTTATAGGTCCATTAAGAATTGCTGTCATGGCTACTAAACTGAGATTGATGGACATTTTGTAAAGAGAAAGAGATATATTATTGGTACGGTTCCCTTACCCTGCTGGAACCGTAAGTGCTAACCTTTGCCACCAGTAAAGAGCCAGGCCACCCTGCACATCCGTGCAGGCTGGCCTGGCTCTTTACTGTTGGCTGACCAACTACAAGTTTTCATCTTGTTATCCCTAAAATTGATAATGGACAGTTTCCAAAAAACATGACGGCTAAGTCTATTTGAGAAATTCAGCAGGTTAAGGGTTAAAAGGTACATTTGTTGTTTGTTATAATACTCAAGTACATAAAAAAAAGGCTCGCGTTGAAAAAAAAAAATGTTGACCAAAATATATATTTATTTTTTTTCAAACTGTTTTAGAAAGTTTAAAATTTTCAGCAATAGATTGCATTTTTAGCTCACCTGAGCACAAAGTGCTCAAGGTGAGCTTTTGTGATCGCCCTTCGTCCGGCGTCAGTCGTCCGTCGTCAACAATTTGCTTTAAACGACATCTCCTCTGAAACCGCTGGACAGAATTTAATGAAACTTGGCAGGAATGTTCCTTGGGTGAAGCTCTACAAAAGTTGCTAAAAAAATTGATCCATGAAGAATCTGGTTTCCATGGCTACAAAAAGAAAAATTTAAAAATATCCTTAAAACTATGGCCAGATTCAAAATAATTTGGTACAGATGTTCCTTGGGTCAACCTCTACCAAAGTTGCTAAAATTATTCCGATACTTAAAAAAACATGGCCGCCAGGGGCGGGGCTTATTTGCCTTATATGTATATAGAGAAACCTTTAAACAACATCTCCTCTGAAACCACTGGACAGAATTTGATTAAACTTGGCAGGGATGATCCTTAGGTCAACCTTCACAAAAGTTGCTAAAATAAACTTGATCCATGTTTACCATGGCAACAAAAAGAAAAAAAAAAGGAAACTTTAAAAATCATCTTCTTCAAAACTACTGGCCAGATTTTAAAATAAATTGGTACAGATGTTCTTTGGGTCAACCTCTACCAAAGTTGCTAAAATTTTTCCGATACGTAAAAAACATGGCCGCCAGGGGCGGGGCTTATTTGCCTTATATGTATATAGAGAAACCTTTAAACAACATCTCTGATACCACTGGACAGAATTTGATTAAACTTGGCAGGAATGATCCTTGGGTCAACTTTCACAACAGTTCCTAAAATAAACATGATCCATATAGAACTCTGGTTGCCATGGCAACAAAAAGAAAAAAAATATGAAAACTTTAAAAATCATCTGCTTCAAAACTACTGGCCAGATTTTAAAATAAATTGGTACGGATGTTCCTTGGGTCAACCTATATATCTCAGGTGAGCGATTTAGGGCCATCATGGCCCTCTTGTTTATGTCTTTCTTTCACTTTGTCACTAAAAAGAATACAAGTTTTAAGCCAGGGTCAGCCTGTGACATGAATATTGAGGTTGCACACAAGGTGTTTTTTATGCATATTTATGATTTACACAGATTTTGCGAAAATGTAATATCAGCATAATTGATATCAGAAAGATGAATTTACTACCTTATTTTGAAAGCGGTAGCAAGTGCTTGCAACTTGCAACAAGAAAAATCTGTAAAAAAGATGTTTGGCGTAGCTAAATAATTGTCATTTGTAACACGTAAACAGATTAAGTTATCCTAAAGATAGATTATACAAGCCAATGTCAGCATTGCATTTACTCTGGCTTCATTTGCAAACCAACATTGATTGGTTTAAGAAGTAGGTCAAAATCAGTTTTATACAGCTATGCACATCATACATCACTTATAATGTTTTCCCATACATACATACTGTACAAATACTGTACATCTGACAAAGGAATCATTAGGGCTTTTTGGTAGTGCACAGTTTTTAGCTTGCATGCACTATATCTTTTATATATCAAAATCGGTGAAGAAATAAAATACTTACAGCAGTTATCTTTTTAGAATCGAAGCAAATTATACTGTTTGTGATAGCTTAAAATGCCACTCTGTTTAACCCTTTCCCTCATAGAGGAAACCATGAAAAGACCTATGCGAACAGCATAAAACCAGATCAGCCTGCGAAATGAGGTCTGGAAATGAGGATTTTGTAATTAAATTTGGTAAGGTTTAACTGTGGTTTTCTGCAGATCAGGCTTTATGTTGTACCTATTTGAGTGCGTCAAAAATGAGTCTATATGAGGGAAAGGGTTAAAATGAGACTGTATTTTATTACAAGTATGTTATGACTCTATTTTAGATGACATTGGTCTGCACCGGGTAGAGAATCCTAGTCACTCCGACAAGGCTGTGTCCCTGCATCTGTATTCTCCACCATTTGATGAATGTGACACATTTGACGAGAAAACAGGGCACCGGAACAAGTGTAAGGTGACATTCTGGAGCAAATTTGGACACCGCACACCATTTGTAAGTCACGCAAACTGTCGATATTACAAAGCATCAAAACACTTTCGTAATATAAGCAAGGTATTATTGTAATAGCAGTAATGTTCATGTATAGTTTCACAACTCAGTTTTCTGGTTTAGGAATTAATCTCCCTTTTTTGTTGTTGACATAATTCAGTTTCAAACAAGCTTTTATCAGCTAATCCTTCATTGTCTTGCTTACTTTGACAAAAAAAAAAGAAAAAAAAGCTGTATGCTTACAGAATGTTTAATGCTAGTTATGCCCGTCTGCTCCACACTAGAGTTGGGACTTAAGCTTTTCATTATCGTACCCCTATTTTGAACCCTTTCTTCATGGTTATGTACTTTATTTTTGACCGCTGATAAAACACCTCTTTAGATTTACATTGCTTCTGTGTCATGATCGTTCATGCGTAAACACAAAAGACCCAAGGTTAAATCCGCATAATGTGGACAGGTATCAGGCTAGCGGTATTATGAATGGTTATACACAGTAGTCCTGCTCCTGTAATGTTTTAAACTCATGTTACCTAATGCTTCAATCAACGAATGGAAAATTACCATCAGCCCTTGCTTTATGTTAGTTTGATGTTCAGTTACGCTGGAATATCAAGCAGAACTGTGTAGTCAGTACTGACATGATTCAATAATATGTAATGGACTTCCTGCTAATGATGCCATGTGTACTGTACCCTCACTGGTTTACAGCTGAATTATATATCTTTTTGAGTGCCTTTTTATGAAGACGTGCATTAATTCCAATGGAATGCTCACATCTGCATTGCATATTTGCTTTATGTAGGTTAAACAAATAGGTTAGACAACTGAATTTAAGTGGAAACTTAATGAGATTTTTATTGTCATTACACTTAAATTATTATGTAGTGTTAAATTATTGAGTTAGATGTTAAGAAATATAATGATGGATAGATTATCATGTGATTTTAGATTGGTAGATGAATTTAGCAGGACTTCATCTGCAAGCATTTTGTCTGGAACCTGTCAGAAATCCATTACTAGATGGACTGTGATACTTAGACTTGCTAAATAATTACTGAGAACTTATTGATCTTTGATTGCCATGCACATTTAATATTTTAGCACACTGGGAGCATTTTTTTTTTTTTTTTTGAAAACCGGTTATTTCTTACCTTAACAATAGATATTGTATATATCAATGTAACAGGATTGATGATGTTTTTTGTTGTTGTTGTTATTATTGTTGTTTTAGGGAGGGCAGTAATGTTTTTTGTTTTTTTCAGCTGGAATATTGTTTTGATATTTATTCTTTGGTGACCATGTGCCTAGAGAGTTGTTGTTTCATTATCTGATTTGTCATATTGTTTGTGTAAAAATGAATTACTAGAATTGCACCATTTCTTTATTTACAATATATTTGTATATGTAGATATATTTTGGCAGCATGCCTCACATTATATCTTTGTTAATAAATCCTCAGGGAAAGACAGGATGTACTGGAGGCAATGAGACGGCCGAAAACAACTAGAACTGCCCAGCCAGGCTAAATGCAGACAGACGGACACACATACTGATCATGGAAAGACAGGGAACTAGGGAGAAATGCACTGTACATATGTCTGAGTAGACTCAAACAACTCAACATGCACCCTGCTATTTAGCATAATATTATTATTATATAGACATTAAGACAGGCAGTGTTTGTCAGTCCAGCATTACATATTTAGTTACAAAAATGTGAGAAAATGCTTCGTGAGACAATGAATGTCTGTCCAGCATTACATACTTAATTAAAAAAAATGGAGAGAAAAAGCTTTGTGAGAAAGTGAATGTCTGTCCAGCATTACATACTTAATTAAAAAAGTGTGAGAAACTGCCTCGTGAGACGAGCCTAAGTTCTCCTGAACTATAAAAAACACTTCAAAATATGGTCATATATATATATGAGAATAAAATTATTCTTTGCAACATTTAAAATGTTTGAGTATATAGTTCAATGTTTAAAATTTACTGTTTAAAACAATTTGTTGGAATATTGTGTAATCAGAAAGTCATATAAATTGTTTGGTCTTTATTCTTCATAATGGCGTACTCATGTGTATTAATGGATGTTGTTACATGTTGACAATTATATTCAATAAAAGATGTATGAGTTGTATGTGTGTGGTTCATCTCTACAACTTTTGAAGTAGCCCTTTCCCTCATATAGACTCATTTTGACGCACTCAATAGGTACCACATAAAGCCTGATCTGCAGAAAACCACAGTTAAACCTTACCAAATTTAATTATAAAGTCTTCATCTCCAGACCACTGAGGAACAGCGAACAACATTAAACCTGATCAAGCCTGCGAGTTACTTGCAGGCTGATCTGGTTTTTATGTTGTTTGCATAGGTCTTTTCATGGTTTCCTCTATGAGGGAAAGGGTTAAACAAAGATTGACAAGTAATCAAAATCATGTGTCCAGATCTTGCAAAGTCATGTTTGCTCATTTGAGATATTTGAAAGTAATTCATATCTTGCAATAGAACAATACATTACCTTCAAAATGATACTTAATTTATTAAAATTAGTAAAGAAATAAAAAAAGTTTTATGTAAAATACGAAAGACGGATTTTGTTGTTTTTCTGCTATGCTGGTTGAATTAAATCAAAATTTTAATTAATTTTCAAATTTAAACTGAAAATATTTTCTTGCACTAGAAAAATGATTCTTTTATAAGAAAGTTTTTTTTTTCTTTGTTTTTTTTCCATATATATTTTAGACAGTTTGCAAAATTCAGTGACCTGCCTTGTGACAAAATAATATTTTCCTCTTCCTGTTACAGCTGTTTCCTACCTTTGTTTAACCCTTTCCCTCATATAGACTCATTTTGACGCACTCAATAGGTACCGCATAAAGCCTGATCTGCAGAAAACCACAGTTAAACCTTACCAAACTTAATTACAAAAACCTCATTTCCAGACCACTGAGGAGCAGGGAACAACATAAAACCTGATCAGCCTGCGAGTTACTCGCAGGCTGATCTGGTTTTATGCTGTTCACATAGGTCTTTTCATGGTTTCCTCTATGAGGGAAAGGGTTAATAGGACTTTAATAGTGACTCATTTTGACACATTGGCAGACAAAGGAGACCCAGTTTTGACAGCTGCACATACAGCATTGTAGCTCATATTCTGCACAGTCAGCATGATAGAATAAAAATCCATCTGTTCAAATGCCATTTAAATGTTTTACATGTACTAATGATCCAAGCACAGATACAGCCTGGTATTTAACAATGTTGTTTACTGGGTTTGATATCCTACCAACTGTATTTCAGTCATTTGGGACTGTCTACTTGAAACCAGTAAAGTGAAGCCACATTGCAGTAGACATTGACTTGATACCACACCCAGTCACATTATCCTGACACTAAGCCAACCAGTCCTTGAACTACCCTGTGTATATGCCGAAGCCAAGAAGAGAGGAACTGGTACTATTTTTAGACGACTTTGATATGCCGTGGTCAGGGATCAAACCTAAACCTGCCACTCTTTAAGTCAATAACCCAGATCACAAGATGATGGTATATTTTTAAACTGTTGTATAGGCTTAAGTTTTACCATGACATGCATTATAATGGACCTACACTGTATTTATGTATTGACAGTATAAGTTTAACCAGTCACAGCGACAATGTGGTAAGACTGTTTGCACCAGAAACAGGAGGTCATGGGTTAGATCCAAAGCCGCAACATAACAAAATCATAAATTATGCACTGGTATAGCTCCCTGGCTTGGGGCTCGACATATAAGGGTAGATCCAGGACTGGTTGGCCCAGTGTCAGGATAATGTGACTGGGTGTGTTGTCATGCCACATGTCTATGGCGTGATACTGCAGTGTGGCAGCAATATTATCTATCTCGAGTAGACATCGTCTCAAATTAATGTAATACTGTTGGTGGAACATAAAACTCAATTAACAACTTTTTTTTTTAGCTCACCTGAGCACAACGTGCTCAAAGTGAGCTATTAGGATCACCCTGCATCCGTCATCGTCGTCCATCGTGCGTCGTCAACAATTTGCTTTAAACAACATCTCTGAAACTGCAGGACAGAATTTGACTAAACTTGAAAGGGATGATCTTGGGTGAACCTTCACAAAAGTTGCTAAAATAAACTTGATCCATGTAGAACTCTGGTTGCCATGGGAATGAAAAGAAAAAATATATAAAAAAATTTAAAATCATCTCCTTCAAAACTACTGGCCAGATTTCAAAATGTATGTTTTAGTACAGATGTTCCTTGGGTAACCGTCTACCAAGATTACTAAAATTATTCTGATCCATAAAAAAATATGGCTGCCAGTTTCAGAGATGTTGTTTAAAAATATGGCTGCCTTATATGTATATTATGAAAACTTTAAAAAGACTTCTGTTCCAAAACTTCTGGCCAGATTTCAAAATGACTTGGCACAGATGTTCTATGGTTAAACCTCTACCAAGATTGCTCCTTTAGAGCAGTGGTACTCAGGTGAGCGATATAGGGCAATCATGGTCCTCTTGTTTGTTGATTGGGAGTAAGTTTTTCAGTTTATACTAATCTCACTTGACTGTTCCTAGGTTGGACCAGTACTTGACTCCTTGGTATGACGTATGACCTACATAAGGGTAGAATTAATTACTGGTGTATTACCTGGATAAGGATAGAATAATGGTGTATTACCTTGACAAGGGTAAAATACATTACATTGACAAGGATAGACATGCTTGTTTGTTTAATGTTGATTGTGAAACAAATTCTTACAACTCGATACTAATCCTTCTCAATGGTTCCTGGGTTGGACCAGCACTTTGCACCAGGGAAGGTCAGGAAAAATCCTTGCCTACAACTTGGTTTGAACCCACAGCCTTCAGATCAGCAGTCCAGTATGTTACCACTGGACCACAGCACCCTGTTACGTAAAGTTGTCTTACCTCGATATGGGTAGAATTTCTTAGGTTTACTAGGGTAGAATTCTCATGGTGTATTACCTTGACAAGGGTAGAAGTACTTCTTGATGTATTATCTTCAAAAGGGTAAACATACTTCATGGTGTACTACCTTGACAAAGGTAGAAATACTTCTTGGTGTATTACCTTGACAAGGGTAGACATCCTTCTTTGTGTTCTTTGACAAGTGTAAACATACTTTATGGTATATTACATCAACATAGGTAGAAATACACCATGGGGTATAACCTTGACAAAGAAAGAAGTACTTCATGGTGTATTACCTTGACAAGGGTAGAGTTACTGTATGGAGTATTTCTTGGACAAGGGTAGAGTTCCTCATGGTTTTTTACCTTGACAAGGGTAGAATTACTTCATGGAGTATTTCCTGGACAAGGGTAGAGTTCCTCATGGTTTTTTACCTTGACAAGGGTAGAATTACTTCATGGAGTATTTCTTGGACAAGGGTAGAGTTCCTCATGGTGTATTACCTTGACAAGGGTAGACTTACTTCATGGAGTATTTCTTGGACAAGGGTAGAGTTCCTCATGGTGTATTACCTTGACAAGGGTAGAGTTACTGTATGGAGTATTTCTTGGACAAGGGTAGAGTTCCTCATGGTGTATTACATTGACAAGGGTAGAGTTACTGTATGGAGTATTTCTTGGACAAGGGTAGAGTTCCTCATGGTGTATTACCTTGACAAGGGTAGAATTACTGTATGGAGTATTTCTTGGACAAGGGTATAGTTCCTCATGGTGTATTACCTTGACAAGGGTAGAGTTACTGTATGGAGTATTTCTTATAGTTCCTCATGGTGTATTACCTTGACAAGGGTAGAATTTCTGTATGGAGTATTTCTTGGACAAGGGTATAGTTCCTCATGGTGTATTACCTTGACAAGGGTAGAATTTCTGTATGGAGTATTTCTTGGACAAGGGTATAGTTCCTCATGGTGTATTACCTTGACAAGGGTAAGTTCCTCATGGTGTATTACCTTGACAAGGGTAGAATTACTTAATGGAGTATTTCCTGGAAAAGGGCAGAGTTCCTCATGGTTTTTTACCTTGACAAGGGTAGAAGTACTTCATGGAGTGTTTCCTGGACAAGGGTAGTATTCTCATGGGGTTTTTCCTTAAGGGGTTCCCTTTATACCTTACTTGCTTTCCAGGACATAACCAATACTATAGAACGCCATGACTGTCTTATGATGTGCACCTGTCTTTATGTTTGGTACATATGCTTTTATGTGCAGTGGTTAATACATTATATGCAGTGGTAAAACCGTTATGTTCAGTAGATATGTAATTATTAAGCGCTCTGTACCTCTGAGCATAAAGTTGAAATCACTGTACATTAATACTTTTCAACTGCATATATTTAAAGACGAAATACATATGATAGTGTAATGCCCTTGCATTACTTACCGTGATTCCAACTATATATGGTCTTATTCAGCATATTCATTCATTGTATTTTGCAGCAAACACTGGATAGCCACACAAAATCTGACAGTTGTACTCCTTGTTTTATCGGTACAACATGTCATAGTTATGCGTGTACCAGGGAATTCTCCCTACCTTACGGTTCCACACAAGCGCTCCATATTTCATTTAAATGAGACCTTTTACCATGCTAGAGCTAGTAATAGTGATTTATGACCAGTTGGGGATAATTTTAAGCTTAAATTCTTATATTCCCATCAGCTGACATTGGTTATTTCCATGTAAAAAAACCTTTTGTTGTTTAAATGTGGCCCTCCCTGTTCTGTTATTGGAGGCGGCCATATTGGATTATGCTAATTCCGGTGGTTGCTATGGAAAACCAGTTGTGTATAAATAACTGTCAACTTTAAAGTTGGTTTCAAGACATCTGTTCTTTAACATGTTATAAATTGCAAAAAACGATCCTATCAGATGCATATCATAAAATTTTAGACGTGTTATTATATTTATGTAAATTTATAAAAAAAACTACTGTTTAACAATACTTGCGCATTTGCCCACAATTCTTGTGGTTAAACTACGTTTGTGGAGCGTCATGTGGGTCCGCATTTATTGTGGACTGAGTGTGGTTTTTGTGGTGTCCACACCTGTGGCACCGCATTTGGTATAAATACCCGTGCACTTGTGGTGTCGGGGACTTCAGCATTTTCTTTCACCAGTTAGGTACATTTCACGAATTTTTCTCATATTTTTTAAAGGTAAACTTAAAAGGAAAATTAATTCCTTTGTGTTTAAGCGCTTATAGTAAACAATATAGATATCTTTTCTAATCAATATCTGTAAATTTGAATATTTATTTATTTATTTTTAGACTACCTTAAGTAAATTATTCACTCAGCGGTCGAGATTCAATATTATAGGAACTGTGTATTATATCTTAAGTTAAAGACTTGTATTTAAACCTTGGGGATTTTTAACACTGAACCTATTGAGTCATCTGTAGTTTACACTTGCATTCAAGAGTTGTTGACAGGGATATTTACTACTGTTGTTGTTGTTAAATGGAATAGTAACACACTTCATTAATTAAATTCATTAACTTTAAAAGGCTTTATTGTTTTATCTTGTCTTATCGTCGTCCTTAGTCAAATTTAAGTCCTGAGTTAGCCTGAAGTCCACTACCCCGGAAATTTAACCCCTACCCTGCTACCCTTTAAGTGATATGGAATCTGTATTAACCCTTTCCCTCATAGAGGAAACCATGAAAAGACCTATGCGAACAGCATAAAACCAGATCAGCCTGCGAGTAACTCGCAGGCTGATCAGGTTTTATGCTGTTCGCTGCTCCTCAGTGGTATGGAAATGAGGATTTTGTAATTACATTTGGTGAGG
Organism: Solen grandis; assembly: GCA_021229015.1. Lineage (NCBI taxonomy): Eukaryota > Metazoa > Mollusca > Bivalvia > Adapedonta > Solenidae > Solen > Solen grandis. The sequence continues at coordinate 29,683,190 of CM037791.1, read as the reverse complement.
TTTAATTGTGGTTTTCTGCAGATCAGGCTTTATGTGGTACTTACTGAGTGCGTCAAAATGAGTCTATATGAGGGAAAGGGTGAATACCACCTTGGGGAACCCGGAGGAGAACCTCTCTATACATTAGATCCACATGGGACCAGCTAGCTCGAGGTTATGGGAATCTGGCGAGGATAGTTACGTAGGCCTGACTGACAAAACCCTTAACATCGGATTGTAAAAATACGGTTACACACTTACACGTATACACGTCTACGCCCCTTACCCCTGGCGCGTAACAATATGTTCTTAAACCATCAAACATAATGACCACTGAAGTGAACATAATGACAAACCAACTGCATATAAAGACACGTGGACCGAATATACAACTGAATATAATAAAAAGGGATTGCATATAATGATATCTTCACTTCATATAAAGTCAGATGTACTGCAAATGATGGCAAGTGAACAGCACATAATTACATATGTACTGAACATAACGGTTTTACCACTGCATATAATGTGTTATCCACTGCACATAAAGGCATATGTATCAAACATAAAGACAGGTGCACATCATAAGACAGTTATGGCGTTCCATACAATACAGAGGAAGAATCACCCCATGGTTTATAGCTTTACAAGGGCATTTAATTGCTTCTTTTTCCAACACAAGGGTAAAATTGTATCGTGGTGTATTTCATTAACAAACTTATCTGAATCTGCATTTGCAGATCCTAAAAATGGGTTTTACACAACCGTAGAATTTCTTACTGGTATATTACTGTATCAAGGCATACCTAATTTCCTTTAGACTGTCTTTCAAAATCAATCTCGTACAGGATAGGAGGTTAGCTTTGATAATTGCTGAAACTTGAAAAGGAATACTTCGCAGTATACACTGGATGGGCCTTAATCAGTTTTACAATCGTAGCAGAGAAGTTGGAGATTCGCGCACCGGTTACGTCACGCTACGCTACTTTATCGACAACTATAAGGGGAGGCAACTACTGCGGCGGAGTGTGTGATCTTAATGACTATGATTAACTCTGGGGAAAAGCGTTTGATGATTGAAAGATCATAAGGAAGGTTAATGTTTTACATTGATGCAGTTTATGTCGGTATCTACATGTCGGATCAGCATTAGGAGAGTTTTTCAAGTGTGCTAAACGCTCCAGAATAAAATCGTTTACAATCCTCTTGTGTAGTAGTGTTCCAGTCTTTCTCTTATTTTTAGATGTTCATACAAAAAGCGTGAAAGTAACAGTGTGTGTGTGTGTGTGTGTGTGTGTGTTTAGACCTTTGGCCCGTTTTACTAAACTTCGTACGAACAATGTATTCGTATATATCGTCGGAGGTCTTAACTGCGCCCCTGTCCTAAATCCGCCACATTCCTCTTTTTTTATGTAGTCTCGCTGGATTTTATCACAATCGTAAGCAACAGTGAGATTTTTTTACTATGTTTCTGTAAATAAACTCAGATGATTTTTGTACGAAATTTTGATTCAAACTGATAAATATTGAAAATTTTATCTCGCACCACTCTTTTTATGTGTTTTGTCTTAATACAAAATGATTTCCACGCAGAATGGCCCTTTTACACTCAAATTTTTTAAATTAAAGTATCTCGGAAATTCCATCTGCTGTGTTTACATATTTATAAATGGAAGTCACATGTGTACAATTCGCATTTGCTATTACGTCACCTAGGGGGCGGAGTTAGGACCACACAAAATGATTGCATAATATTTGACTCGTAATGTATTATATGTTATTTCCGAGTGAACAATTATTTATAAAAAAAATATTTTGGGGGTTTCAATGTGAATTTGATAGAATTAATTGGTACGTGAACAATTTTTATTCTATGTATTTTATTCATGTTGCATTTCCTAATTAAATCTTAGAGGGGAGCAGTTTGGGCACTTGAGGATATGTAAATTCATAGACGTCAAATATGATTATACTTTTATATTCACAAAAATTTTCTTCTTAATTAAAAGAAATGGGTCACTTTTCTTGACAAAAAACTGGAGGACAGCGTCCTTACGACTTCGTACGAAGTTTTGTGAAACGGGACTCGTTTAGTGAATAAGGTGGTGAAATAGATTCTGCTGGGCATTCTCGGGTCTTTTTTATATAAAGGTTATATCTGGTTGGCATGGAATCATGGTGAATTATTCATCCGAATCCCCCCATATGATAAATATCGGTTTTACAACAATAAATTTTAAGTCGCAGTTTATCAACAATAAATTTGAGTCGCAGTTTATCAACAATAAATTTGAGTTGCAGTTTATCAGCAATAAATTTTAAGTTGCAGTTTATCAACAATAAATTTTAAGTCGCAGTTTATCAACAATAAATTTTAAGTCGCAGTTTATCAACGATAAATATTGAGTCGCAGTTTATCAACAATAAATTTTAAGTCGCAGTTTATCAACAATAAATTTTAAGTCGCAGTTTATCAACAATAAATTTAAGTCGCAGTTTATCAACAATAAACAATACATTTGAGTCAGGTTTATTAACAATAAATTTGAGTCGCAGTTTATCAACGATAAATATTGAGTCGCAGTTTATCAATAATAAATATGAGTCGCAGTTTATCACCAATAAATCTAAGTTGCAGTTTATCTGAAATAAATTTTAAGTTGCAGTTTATCAACAATAAATTTTAAGTCGCAGTTTATCAACAATAAATTTTAAGTCGCAGTTTATCAACAATAAATTTTAGTCCCAGTTTATCAACAATAAACAATACATTTGAGTCGCAGATTATTAACAATAAATTTGAGTCGCAGTTTATCAGCAATAAATTTGAGTCGCAGTTTATCAGCAATAAATTTAAGTCGCAGTTTATCAGCAAACAAATTTTTTTTAAAATGTTTATTATTGTAGTGTACAAAGCCTAATTTCTAAATTGTTGATATCAAATACGTCCCTGTGCGTTCGATTGAAAGTAACCAGACAAATTTGCACATGTACATACCTAATAAAACAATAATGTCTAATCGTACATGTATTTTGAAGAGAGAGAGAGAGAAAGATAGAGAGAGAGAGATCTTAATAAACCTTAACTATTTATAGATTCATTTTGACACATTGGCCAACAGAGAAGACCCAGATCAGACAGCTATTATTCAGGCGCTTCCTCATCAGGATCTCCTATTTTGCGCATACAGATTGCAACTAAGGTTCAACAAAGTCTGTACGGAAATGCATTGTTTCAAATACCATTTAAAGTTTAGTAAAATGATATCCACCAAATCACGAAGTCGTGCATAAATATACATGAGATAATGGGTTCATATTACAATACTTGGACTTGATGTTAATTCTGACTCACCAACCCGGTCACGATGGACGCTAGAGTATCCACCATGGGAGGTTCGATTCCCGACCGCGACACATCATTGACGCTGAAATGGTACCGTTATTTCTTCCTGTGTTAAGTAAATGCCAACTTATTGCCAAAGATTTCCATTTTAAAATGTATGTTTACGATTTATGTGTTAAATGTTATGTATTTATTGATTGTCGGTAAATAGCTATTCATAGCTTATGTTTTTTTTTTCTGTTTTGTTCAATGTTTCCTGACAATAAATAAATTTAAATTGAATTGAATTAATAGGTTTAGGTGTTTATGCCCCTTCTCAGGCGCAAAGCACTAGTCCAACCCAGGAACCGTCGAGAGGAATTAGATTAAGTATGACATCAGCTTAAAGAATTTGTTTTCCATTCGACGTCAACAAAACATTACCGTTGTGAGTTGTCACTGTGTAATACAAGGCCTCAATATGCGTGGGATATAAAATAAATGTCGAAATTTTAATCAGCTTTAAATTATATGGGATATGAGAATTGAAAAAGGTGTTTTTATATACATATTAAATAGCTTCTATAAAAAAATCTGATTATTTTTTACTTAATTTTATTGAGACATTACATTGCACAATGCTTATCCAAAGACTTGATAACCTAACAGAGATCCGCAACTCTTATATAGGTAACAGCAAAACAAGAGAAGCTCTCATTAAGTTACCTGTAGAATCATGTGACCGCAATTTAACTCGAGATGTGTAAAATTGCTCATTTCAATTTTAAGTATACAGAGTTTTCTCTTCAATTCATTGCAGATTAAACCAGAAATGTATGCCTCTCATTAGATCAGGAGCGACTGTCTGTTAAGCGTCTTCTTACAATTGTCTCAGCGTGATCTCGTTCTAATCCCGTTCATCTTTTCTTTCTTTTTTTTTTTATTCAAACGATAAAGTTTTTCAGCAGAAAATAAACGGAAAGGGTGAAACTGAAATGTCTATTCTAAAAAACGTGAAATTAAATCGAGGTCAAATTAAGTGGGGACGTTCTCAGTGGTGAATAAAGTGTAATACTCGCAAGCAATGGAGCAAAATTGACCTCGCTTACCTTTCTGTGCAAGAGCACATTCACACTGTCAAAATCATTTTCTGACAAAAATCCGTTCGGTATATACATTATACTGTATATATAAAGTACATCATTTTATGGATGTGTTTTAATTATTGTGTCGCCTGCATAGCATGGCAGACACATAGGGATCACTTTGTCCGTCGTCGTCGTCGTCGTCGGCGGCGTCGTCGGCGTCGTCGTCGGTGTCGTCGGCGTCGTCGGCGTCACACTTTCTTGTCCGGAGCATAACTCGAAAAGTATTTGAGGTATCACCTTGAAACTTAAAACATGGATAGATCACATTGAGGTGGAGTGCAGTGCACAAGAATGATAACTCTGACTTTCGTATTTTCTGAGTTATTACCCTTTGTTGATTCTGAGATTTTATTTTTGTCCGGACCATAACTCAAAAAGTATTTGAGGTATCACCTTGAAACTTAAAACATGGATAGATCACATTGAGGTGGAGTGCAGTGCACAAGAATGATAACTCTGACTTTAATATTTTCTGAGTTATTGCCCTTTGTAAATTTTCAGACTTAATTTTTGTCCAGGGCATAACTCAAAAAGTATTTGAGGTGCTGACTTAAAACTTTATAGGGGTTCACATAAATGACTCACTTTCTTTTCTCCTGAGTTATTGTCCTTTGTTGATTCTCAGTCTTTATTTTTGTCTGGAGCATAACACGAAAAGTATTTGAGGTATTACTTTGAAACCTCACAGGTGGAAAGATCTCATGGAGTGCATTGTGCAAGAATGATAACTGTTGTATTTTTGGAGTTATTTCCCTTTGTTTATTTTTTTGGATTTAATTCTTGTGTGGTGCATAACTTGTAAAGTATTTGAAGTGTTGCCTTAAACATTTATAGTAGATAGATCTCATTGGTCTGAGTGCAGTACACAAGAATGATAACTCAATAATGATAATGATGACTACAAACTTGCAACATATATATAATTAACGTCATAAGTGCTTAATGACGTCATAATTTTTCTTACAGTTAATGTTTTGAATTCATAGTCATTCTGACACTCCTCTGATGAAGACTGTATAGTCGAAAGTGCTCGGGAAAATTATTACATATTGCACTGTTTGAATATTTTTTTCCCCCCCCCCCAAAAAAAAAAAAATATATATATATATATATATGTGTGTGTGTGTGTGTGTGTGTGTGTGTGATTTGGTGTTATTTTGTACCTCACAAAATAGATTATGCTTTATCAATAATTTGTCAAAAGATTGATTTTCTAGTCAATTCTTTCATCAAACATGCTTAAATGCAGGCGACACAAGTGTTCCGAGGAACACCCACATCTAGTTTATTTATTTATTTTATTTTTTTATATTTGGTGCATCAGGTTCTGTACTCTGCCAGTATATATCTATAGAGTGAGAACAGATCGTTCGATCATACAAACTATGGTCGACCAGACCCGCGTGTATATTCAATCGATATATCGTATAGTACCCTCTAGAAGAATCACATTCACGAACATGTACATGGCGATCTTGTATCTTTGTATGTTAATGCCTCGAGCTACATATCTAAATAACTGCTAAATTTTTAATCACGTTACCGTATGTATTTCTGTATATGAACGTACGTACAGAAATCCTGTTTAGTTTTTGAGCTGCACTCTGAAGTCTCATTACTCCAGAACCTGATAACCCAGATTTCAGTATACATGATCCCCACGAAATAGGCCAAATTGTTTCTATATAATATCGTGAGTTATTCGTGTCTTTCTCGTAACTATTTCAGTAAGTGTTGTATGTAAACCATATCTTATAGTCATAACACGTATGATAAAATAATGTTTTATTCGGATTCATATTTACAGATGAATATTACAGTCTGTGGCTACACGACGGACCTGTGAATGATTTTTAAGTCAACACATATGTATCTTGAAACTTTGCAACGAAATTATTGACGCAACTTGGCGTCCAGTGCATTACGAATTGAAATAACGACTTTTAATGTCGTATTCGAGTCTGTTCACTTTTTGGACAGGCGCCGTCCCATAGCCAATATATTCCAACGCATTCTATAACATTCAATCAGAGATGATCGACATACATTTCAGATTCTACATTTTACACTTGTTATGAATGCAATCAGAATAATTTGACATGTTAATTATGTTTTATATGTCTTAGTGTTTCTAGATAGAGCGACATTGTTATTGTTTTGTTTTTGTTTTTAAAATAAACATTCGGAAAATAGTTCGTAAAGGTTGGCCTACATATCAAGAACATTAATACCGAAAACATTCTTAACTTGACTTGACTATTTGAGTTTTGCGTCGCTTTGATAGTATTTCAGTCAGATAGCGACGTCCAGCTAATTACAGGTGGAGGAAGACCCCGAATGCACGGAGGCATCCGGGTAGAACCACCGACCTACCGCAAGCCAGCTGGAAGGCTTCCTCATATGAAAACCCAAATGACCCTGCCGGGATGAGGTTAGGGGCTGAGTGAGTGTTAGTCAGCGACTTTACCCTCTCGGCCACGGAGGCCCCTAAAACATTCTTAATCATGACAGTATCTTAGCAGAGCGTTATGGTATCTATTCTGAATTTTATTGCATGCAATTATGAAGTGTCTATGATTTCAACATCCAATGATTTGCCTTGCACGAACTTATAAGCTAGGGTAATGTATCAGTACTTTTCATTTAGCAGCTCTCAGGATTATCGGTCCTTTGATTATATTTTACGATTCATAGGACCGAAAGGAATGAAAAAGTTTCGAATGAAATTTTGTATCGACAGGCGCTGTTAGCTAATGTCGTTTGTATAAAGAAAAGTTAATATATTGTCAGATTCTGAAATATCAAACCACAAACATAGGTATAGAATGAAAAGGTTATGAAACTTTACTTTTTACACCACGGAATATATTTGTAAGGAATTGCATCAGTATTATACAGAACAAAGATAAATAACACACCGACAGGGTTCCCACAAAATTGAAAAATCAAAATTCCCTGACTTTTCCCTGACCAAACTCAAAATTCCCTGACCAAATTAAACGCAAATCTAGCGGCAAATACAGATCATCTATGAGCATAAAATGTTCTTCGTTGGATGCTATTTAGAACTTATTTAATATAATGCCAATCTGACAATTCAAACTAACTGAAAAAAGCCAAATGTAAGAAACTGCCTTAGCCTTTCCTTATTATAATCCTCCTGCTGTTTGGTCGATTTTCCTTGATTGTAAAATTCCCTGACTTTTCCCTGACTTTTTCTGAATTTCCAATTTCCAAATTTCCCTGACCAATTTTAAATTTCCCTGACTTTTCTCAGACCTTGAAAAGAAATCATTTTTCCCTGACTTTTCCCTGATTGTGGGAACCCTGACCGATAATATTATATCCTCAAGTGGTGCACATGTAATCTGTTAAACAGATCTAAGGAATGCTATATTTAGGTCAGTAATAACCTACCAGCTCTATCGTGTTGAGCACTAACATATATTGTATGTACTGAATTAGAACTATAAACCAGTTAAACCAGTTTGGCAGTCACGGATCTTCATTATAATTATATCATCTGAAGCGACGCTTTATATTAACGTCAGATGCCATTTATTACTGATAGAGATTATACACTGTATAATTATTAATTTTTGTCGACATCAAATTTCGTTGATTATGTACCTAAGGGAATTATTCATGGATCTATGTTCTAGAAAAGGTGAGTGTATGTAAGCTACAAGTTTTCATGGGGATTAATATTCGTGGATAAATCTACCTAAATTAAGTCAATCTTCCTTTAATACGGTCCATCATTAGGTTAGCTCAATCTTTTACCTCACATTCAGGCACAGATTTGTGATGTCATATTGAATAGGTATATAAAACAAACAATGATGTATCCACTTTTTCATTTTCTAAAACAATATTTGCCTCTCACCCCATCTTCCAGCAAAAGCTGATTTTGAAAAAAAAAAAAAAAAAAAATAAATAAATAAAATAAAAAAAAGACATTTATTGGCATTATTTCTTGTTTTCTTTATATAAACAGGCACTTTCTCATTGAGAAGTTGAGCTACTTCTCACAGATCGTGAAGAAAAAGAAAAAAGCTGCAAGTTGGCGATGGTCTAGCGAGAATACTCGGGACCGGATCGTGCATAAAGTGTTTAGTTAACTTACGTGGCTACAGAATATTCCAGTGAAAACAATTTAATAACAATAAAATGAAATATCAACATGTTATTATCGATTCTAGGAGTCGAGTACTTAAGGCGCCCGCAAACGGTATGTCGTGGGTTCGATCTCCGGCTGTGACATACGATTGTCGTTAAAATGGTACAGGTATATTTCTCCTGCGCTTGGCGCTCAGCACATAAAGGCAGTTCCAGGACTGGCTGGCCCGGTGTCAGGATAATGTGACTGGGTGTTGTATCATGCAACATGTATACGGCGTGATACTGCAGTGAAGGTATTTGATTTATGTAGACATAAGATCCCAAATGACAGAAATTTTGTCGTTACACCCAAACAAACATACGTGCATTGAATTGTGTAATAAATGACACTACTTAATCACGAAAAAAGGATATTAAATCGAGAAGAACACGGTGTATTTTGAATGCTGTCTGACTGAATTCGTAAATCGGTCGACTGTAACTCATTAATAAAACTTGACATTTCTATATAAAGCTTTGTTGAACATTTAACTTATTTTAATGTGCATGTTAATGAAACTGAAAAATAATCGGTCACATTGATCTAGTGATTAAAGTACATCCGCTCCTTAAAATGGAGGTCGTGGGACGTTAAACCCAACAAAGAAAGAAACAAAAAAGCACAAGTTGCGACAAACAAGCGTCTAAATGGTGCTGGTATGTCTCCCTGGAATCTGGAGGTCATGGGTTCGGTACCCTGCCGCGATATATCAAAGTCGTAAAAATTGGTATTGGTATAGCTTCCTTGCTTGGCGCCCAGCATGTAAGGGTAGGCCAGGACTGGGTGACCCGGTGTCAGGATATTGTGACCGGGAGTGGTTTCATGCCACATGTCTACAGCGTGATATCGCAATGAGATATTTGTTTGTTTTGAGTGGGTATGGAATATATCTCTCCAAAAATGGATACAATTTATACGAGCTCCTTCCTGATGAGATATATGCTATATACATTCAAAAACAAATTCTATTCTTTTTTTTTAAGTTACTTAACAATTTTGAGTATTAAATCCTGATTATACGCGGATGAATTTTAATGGATATACCGGTAGCATATATAGAAAAAAAGCGTGTATGAATCTCGGTGATATAATTATACATATATTTTATAGAGAAATAGCGCGTATAATCTCGGTGAGATATAATTATACATATATTTTATAGAGAAATAGCGCGTATAATAGTATAATATAAATCTCGGTGATATATATATACCATATCCACTCAAAACAACCACATTTTCTCTTTATTTTATGCTACCTGCTGCAACTATTTTGTGTATCAAATCCGCTTAACACGCGGATGAATTTCATTTTAAAAATAATTTAAAGGGACCCAGGAATACTATTCCCTTTATAAGTAAACAAAGTAGTTCCGGCAGAGCAGATCTATGGCACGCATACTGTTTGTAATGTTGATTTTATTTCAATTTCATCAATTAGCATAGAATAAATCATAAATAAGCCATCTATCGACGGGAAACACAATGTTTCGGTGGGGAGATAACCCAAAAGGTAACATTTGAAATCATGGTTGGGTTGTTTATCTTGTTGTAGCATCCTTACTTTCGCACGTCAAACCAGTAAGCAAAAAAAGCTACCCGAGTACGATTTGGCTAAATACATATCAATCGTCAAACCTCGACGGCTTTTAACGAAAATACCCGAGGAAATTTCGATGTAATATGCGGCAAGCAACAGTTCTATTTCGGTACCAACGGCTTCCCGGGAAACGGGTCTATATGATGATTGCGGTGTGAACAAGCTTTACTTTTGTAAATCTGTGTATCAATAAAACATTGATAACATCATCAGATTATTAGGAAAGTGTCACACAAGGCAAATATCGTGTTCAAGAACATTAGGCCTTGAATTACGTCAACAATACATTCTGTGAAATCGTTAACTTTCGTGGTACACTAATTTTCGTCGATTTCGTGGAAGGTTTTATTCACGAATATTAATCCCCACGAAAGCTTGCCTCTTATATAGACCTCACGTTTTTTAGAACATAGACCCTCGAATAATTGTACACACGAAAATCCCTTAGGTACATAATCAACGAAATTTAATATCAACAAAAGTTAATGATTTTACAGTACGTCATTTTTCGGTTTTCTCCCCAGGATTCAAATATCTGTTAGTAATTAAAGTTTTCCATCCATCATTGGTTTGTGATCATGGTCCTTCAAGTGATCGTGGAGTTTTATATTAAATGCAAGCCTTTATAGACGTAAAGCAAAAGAGCATATAACTCCATGTCAATGGATTCTTGCATTGCATTGAAGCCTTTTTAAGCATTTGAAGGACCATGGTCCATCTAATGATGGATGGATTACCTTAATGGTCATCTGAAAATTATTTGTATCATTTCAAGATGAAAGAATGGATAACATGTTATGACCTTTTTTGGATTTTGTTGTTGTGTTGCAGTTTACCATACGACAGTATTTCAGTCACATAGCGACGTCCAACCAATTAACTTGACGCCAAAATAGGTATAGCCACGCCCCGAATGTTTGTTGGAGGTTGTTGAACTAAGGTAACTATTGAAAGCAAGATTCACGTGCATTTGTTTGTTAATTAATGGTAGAGGAAGACTTGCATTAGGACCATAAGCAAGATGGCCCTTTGCTCTCGAAAATAAAAAATGGTACTTAAATAAGATTTTCATACTTATACTCAAACTAAGCCCATTAGTTTCAAAAGGGATTTGAATATGATAAACACAACTGAGTCTGTGATTGTACTTGAGTATTATCGAGAACACGGGACCTGGAATGTTTTCTCACATTAGACTCTGTATTTATTTACAGAATTCCGTTATGGTAATCTTAAACGCTAAATTCCGAAAGAAGCTAGACGAAAACGCGAAAACACAATAATGAAATGCGATGTAATTTCGCGTTTTTCGTCATAGTGTTTTCGCGTTTTCGTCACCATACTTTCGCGTTTTCGTCATCGAAGTTAGCAAATTCGTGTTTTCGCGTTTCAGATTTTCTCATTCAAAGGCGTTTTTTTTTTAGATGGCCATTAAGGTAATCCATCCATCCTTAGATAATAATCATGGTCCATCAAAAGGAATGCCGCATTTTACTCATGTTTTAAAGGCGTCTGAGGAACTTAATTAATGCGACATTTCTGACAAGATGACGTGCACTTTTACCAGCAAGACACATACAAAGTGAATGTTGTTTACTTCCGTTTTTAACATCCAAATATAAACGCGGCAGGATTTTTTTTGTAGAATTACATACATATATAGTTAAACTGTGTTTGGTATTTTGGTATTAGAACTCTTGAAATTCTGAATTTCACATGAAAGTAAATCATTCGGCTGCGCCGGTTTAGCGTAAACGTTCCACATTTATAATTAGAGTATCGTTATAAAAGAGATTTATACAATATACTGCATATTGGTGAATAACACATCGTTCTGTAGAAAACAAGTTGCGGTTGACAGGAAAAGTCTACGTTATTTTTTTTAACAGCTTTTGTGTCATAATCATTTCAACCCTTATTACCACATGACATGACGTGCAGCGCCATCTGTGTTATGCCGTCACTGCCAGGTAACAACTCCGATACAGCTGTGGCGAGCAATGAAGCGTGTCCGACACTGCCGTCATCAGCCGACACACGTTCTGTCGATAGTTTCATCCTGTCTGTCGGGATAATCGTGCATGTTTGTGTCGCTCCTACCGTGCTTAAGTAACTCGCTTTGTTTCTCCTATAATTTAGAAAATTGTTTCCTCGTTGAAGAAGAACATTAATTTCCTTTCTGGAATTGTGTTATATAACGTTTCTCAATCCATCTAAGAAAAAGGAAATTAATAACTTATTATTTAAATATATAGTAAAATAGAATTAAGTGTTTCGAACAGTGTTACATTAAGAAGTAAAACATTTAATCAAATATGGGGCAGCTGTATCTTCAACTCTCTACCCTCATCTTACTCTGGAACTATTTTCTGTGTGTCGACTCGAACGCCCTACTTCGACCGTCCAGTCGCGGACTGATATGGACCCGGTCTCACAAATCGACAGCTAGGTACAATTACATGGACATCAACTGCGGAGGAATATCGGTACGCTGGCATTTAAGTTATATTTTTTTCTCTTCTTCAAATGTTTCTTATTTTCGTATTTATTTAAAATCTTAATTAGTCAAGATTTCGCCATGCATACCACAAAACAGACAAAATACTGAAAGTAGGTAAGGTCAAAGTGGTAAACATCTTATCTCACAGATTCCGGGGGCACTGTCAGACAGAAAAAAAATAAAGAGAAAATGGAACCACACATTCTATCGGCATGTTAGTTACTCACGTGCCCTGGTCGCATTTTTAATTTCACTATTACCATTCCAATCGAAGCTATGACGTTTTGATTAAAGGTAATAGTTTTGTTTCTAAGGCAAAATGGTTCTTTCTACCATTCATTTAGAAGTCATCCTAAATTTGTGGCCAATCTGACGGTTTATCTAGAACACATTTCTATTTTCTACTTTCTACAAAAGAGATCGATCTATTTGACAAAATCAAATGTTTACCACAAATTTAGGATGACTTTTAAGTCGGATAAATCTATTAATTATTTCTATAGAATTTAGAAGCCAAAGCTGTCTACGTTCGATTTGGTCTTCTATTGTCTGTAGAAATGTCTGACTAGAATCTATCCTATACATATAATTTAGAATTTTGAACATTCGAGACCTAGATTTCCCCCTTTTTTTTACCAACTGCTGTACAATAATATTATTTTACAGTGAATAAAATAATAAAATAACTGAACATTTTTCGTCGGTATTGACATTCGTTAATTAAGCCATCCAGGAAATCGACGAAAAATTAATTAATGATTCTACAGTATTTGTTATTAGCTTATAGACCATTTCCATCCGAAATGAGATTAAAAAGCGTAAATCAACGAACACTTCCCAAATACTTAATCAACACGCACACAATTTGAGATTTACCCCAGCCACTGATTGGTCAATTTAAATCAGCGAATTATGTCGATCCTCTGGTGAAATGGTCTACTGGACTTGAAGATTCCAGAAGTACAGACCTTGTGTAATAATGACACAAATTTGTATATAATACTCCCTGGTATTTTTCTATCGCCCATATTTCTTTACTTCAACCACTTTATAGGGAATATGATCGGATGTCACCCTAAAAGCATGCCAGCATAGATATGCCTTTGTCGTATTTTTTTTTTTTTTTTTTTTTGATTTGCCGATCCATGTTGTCAAAGGAATGATCGACGTTCTGGGCAGTTACATTATCACTGGACATAAAAAGAATCAGTGTCGTAAATAGTTTTTACTTTGGTATATTTTTTTTTTGACAATTGAATTTGCGGTTGATTGGTTTTAATTACTGCGTGGTATATGTCCGATGCTCAATTATCAAAGTGCATACATGTATAATATCTATATCATAAATACAAAAAATCCCCAGCAAAAAAAACAACAACAACAAAACAAACAAACAGATATACCAAATGAATTTTTTATAACGAAAAGTATTTCATTATTTTAGTTATTTCTTCTACTACCTAAAATTTATATTATTTTTTCTAGAAATGTCCTCGCATCAATAGTCATAAAAAATGACGACATAAACATCCATTTGCAGACTTGTGTTAAAAAATAATGCCAAACAATTTCATTATAGGAATGCACATTTAATGATGGTCAAGAATGTATATCTTCTATATTCAGTAAGAGTGACACATTGTTGATACATTTTCCTATTTTAAAAGAAAAGATGTACAGTAAAAACATACGAGGGCGGGTCAATAATAAGTGTCGTCCCTCAGTTTATTTCACGAATACTGCATGGAGCACGTGCAAAGTTATACTATGATACGCGTGAACTCTTTAGCTTTCCAACGGTGTATCATACATGCATATCTATACACAGGGGCAGTGAGAAAATAAGTACTGAAAGAGGTACATACGATCAATTGCGTATAAAAATGTCCGCCAAACGTTCAGTGAACTCTTTAGAAATACGGTCTTATATTAAAACGTGTATGGCTTTAGGATTAAGCACAACAGTAATTCACAATGAACTCTGTACTGTTTTTGGGTCTTCTGTTGTTAGTTTAAAAACAGTTCAAAGATGGATTGTTATGTTTGAGAACGACAGAGAGAGGTTGTAGGATGCCAGTGGTAGAGGCAGAAAACCGTCAGTTATCACCAGAAACAACATTAAAAAAGTAAACGATCTCATTGGTAAAGAAGCACGATATACGATCTCTGAGATAGCTAAGTATGCTGGCATGTCAAAAGGGTCAGCTTTTACCATTCTGAAGATATATCTTCGAGTTAGGAAGATCGCTGCTAGGTGGATACCACATTTGTTAAGTCCTGAACAAAAGCAAGAGCGTGTGAAATGTACCAGAAAATTATTAAAGATGTTTCCAAAATATGACAGTAGGAAGTTTTCTAACATTGTTACTGGTAATGAAAGCTGGTTCCACTTTTTTGAGCCGACTCGCAAAATAAATAATAAAATATGGGCAACGAAACATGCCCGTAGGCCTTGTATAGCCAAAAGAGTGACAAGCTCCAAGAAAATAATGTATGCTATGTTCTTCGGAATTCACGGATTAGTTGCACAAGTTGCTGTGACAAAGAAATGTTCTGTCAATGCGAAGTTTTACAGAAGGAAAGTGCTAACTAAAGTTGACAAATATTACTGTAAGCTTCGTCCTAGTACCGGAATGAGGGGCATGTACCTTTTGCATGATAACGCTACACCACACAAAGCGGACATTGTGAAGAAATTTCTTGAAAGTAAACATATGACTGTTCTAAACCACCCACCATACTCGCCAGATTTGGTACCCTGTGACTTTATTCTGTTCCCAAAATTAAAGAAACACCTTCAGGGTCGCCGCTACAGAAGCCGGAATGGACTTGGATCTGCATTGTATCAGTTATGTAAAGGTAAACCTAAAGAAGACTATAGAAAAGCATTTGAAAGTTGGATTAAACGACTGAAACTCTGTGTATTACATAAAGGTGAATATTTGAAGGAATGACATAAAGAAATTGACATTTGCGTCAGTGGTTTTCATTTTACTATGGTAACGACACTAATTATTGACCCGCCCCCGTATATACATATATGTCCCTCTATCGCGACCTTTATATCATTGTCAGAACCCACGGTAAATATAACGTGGGATTTTCAACTGGTAGACTTCATTTTCATTAACATTAATCAACAACTTGCTGACCAATGAAAACACACGTAGTATTTTGAATACTCTTCATTGAAGTTATAAAAGCAAAAGCTGACTCACAAAATCCGAACAACCATATGTATATGTAACGCATCGTTTGATTGGTCAAATGATCCTTGCTGTCTCAACCACAGATAAAAATAACGAAATGCTTAATTATAATTCATGAGTATGAATTTTGGCTAATCCAAAAAAAAAAAAATCCCCCCCAAAAAAAACACGGTCGATTAAGAAAAAAAATCGTATTGACCAAGCGTGGGTTCCGACAATGCATTTCTTTAGATTATTCTTCTCTTTTTATTTGTTCTTTAATTTAAGGTAAAGTCCCTGCAATGGCCCCGCTATGTCTTGGATCACTTAACCTCTACCAAGATAACCGAGGTACCCTAATGAAACATTAGGAAACATTGGTTATCTCCGTCAAAGGCCATGTGGTCCGAAATGTAGCGGAACCATTACAGGGACTTACCCTTACCTCGATAATAAACCAGCAATCCCTCTGCCATAGACGGTCCTATCATTAAAGTTTCACACCATTACCATCCGACAGGGAACACATATTTTATACTTAAATATTGAAGACATTCATAATGATATTTCCATGAAACGTAAACCAACCTTGAGTTGTCTTTTTGTGTACATATTTATCACACCCCCCTGAACCTAGCCAGTCTAAAAGCGTTATGCGGGATGTTGTTAATTAATTCCTTTGCCACGTTATTAACATTTTGTTATGCTGTGTCCGCCTAGGCTAAGATATATAAAAATACGGAAGACACAATGCAATTATTTATATTTCATGTTGACGCAGAGTTATATCGTCACAATAATATAAATGGAATTTCCTACAAATTAGTGATTTCATTCCTATGTTTAGCATATTTCTTGTTATGCAACCGGATGTTCACATCCTATTGTTAAGTCATAGCTTGGTGAACACGTAGCAGACATTACGCTATATCAGATTTACGTTTGGGCTGAACAATCAATTCTCTCGAAAGAAAATTGTCATCATATTGGTCATTCTATATAAATAAATATAAAACACGCACCAATCTTTTGCTGAAATATGCCTCATTATTTCTAATAAAAAAATCAAGAAATAAAATATTCGACATTTTTTCTTAAGTGAGACGATTTCAAAGTCCTTGACTATATTTAGATTAAAGGAAGCCAGAATGCGCACTTTCTTTAGCAACCGCGTATGAATATTTGTGCATAATTACCATAGGCTCTCATTTAATTTCATTTTATTCACGATGTGGGAACTATGAATTTGTTTGCAGCTGAAATCCTGTCATAAACAACAAAAATAGCACTTAACATACAGTAACATTTCCTGTGGTGTCCAAACATTATGTAATTCGGTAATGACACCAAAAATAGCAACATTTTTTCACTCAACCCATACATCATCTAGCTGGAATACGACAGCTCTACCGTAAAACTCATTATTTTCTTTCCTTTTAAACATCATGGCCGTGTTGTGTTGGTTATGAAATATACACTCATGTTGGTCGATTGTTGGTAGATATAAATTATTTGTTGTTTGAAGATCAAGACACAGATGATTTATCACGTGACAGTTATGACGGATTGAGACGCCATACGCCATGTACAGTCATTTCCGGTACACCGTGCTTGTCACATCTGGTGTTCATTTTTGTACAGTTTGTGAAGAATATTGTTGCTTGTTTCGAGTGAGCCTTAAAAACCTTATAACGAATCCTTTAAAGTTCCTGCGCACATAAAGTAGTGCCCCATTTTAACTAAGCTTCGTGAATGATATAAATTTATTTCTCTATGATAATAGAAACTATTTTTAAAGCTGAAATCAAACTGTTCGAATGGGAATGAAATTGACGGATACGTCCTTTTTTGCCGGTTGTAGATGTCATATTCACGAGCAATTTAAAGTACATGTATATGAAACCCTTTCAGGATAATTTTAGGCGGAGCTTGTTATGGATGAATACATATATGATAGCGCATGTCAGTATTTTGAAATGTTATAATTTCGATATAACGTTGCTTTATATAGATTTCTTTCGCCCCACTTAGTACAAAATTCCTGTGTAGTTCTATACGGTGTCAACAGTTACACTTTAATTCGTAGATAAGGGAGGGATACCTCCACCACGAAATTAACTCAATGACAAATTTTGCATAACAATTCTGAACATGTTTTATACAAAATTGAGTAATTTGGCACGTTTGTTTGATCATTTGTTTGGTGAGTTTAACGTCCCACGGAAAGTACAGTCATTTGGAGTCTATGTCTACATGAAACAGATACAGTGTTGTGGTATCACGCCATATACATGTGGCATGATACCACATCCATTCGCATTATCCTGATACCGGGCCAACCAGTCCTGTATATATCAGCTGAACTATTAGTACCATTTTAAAGACTTTGGTATGTCACGGTCGGGAATCGGCCATTAGCCGTGATAACTGCCCTACGTTCAGTTATGCGAACGTTCGCACGGAGAACGTTTGTCATCACGGGTTAGCTTATTGAACGCACCGGAACAATTCCAAGATGGCTGCAGACATTTAAAAAAATCAAAATTATCGTCTGTTTTTTGTTTACCTTTCCGCCATTTTGTGAGTGAGATATGTCAAAAGTACGTTCGCGATTGGTCCGAACGTTCGTGACGAACAAATCGTTCAGTAACGCGAACCCTCAAAATTTTCTCGAACGTTCGCTTTTGTTCGCGTAACTGAACGCACTGCTGGTCTCGGTGGCCGAATGGTAAGAGCGTTCGCCCCAGGATCGGGAGGTTGATCCCCGTCGCGATATACCAAAGTCTTAAAATGGTACTGTTATAGCTCCCTTGCTTGGTGATCAGCATATAAGGGTAGTTGCAGGACTGGTTGGCCCGGTGTCAGGATAATGTGATTGGGTTTGGTATCATGCCACATGTCTACAGCGTGATACTGCAGTGTGGCAGCACTATATTTGTCTCTAGCAGACATCGTCTCCAAATGACTGAAATACTGTTGGCGGAAGTTTAAGCAAACAACCAAAGAAGCAAACATAGCATCGGAACATAAAATTAAATAGGGAATGGGTTGCACCATTTCAGAGAATGGATTATACCCAAAAGGACGGTGAAATAAATAAATAAATAAATAAATAAAATAAATAAATAAATAAAATAAATTAATTGATTAATCAATTAGTTAATTAATTAATTAAAAAAAAAAACCTTCTATATGTTATCATACAGTTATGTTGTGATTGTTTAAGTCACTCACCTCAGCACTGTCATTTAAAATATCGTAACAGAGTGGATAAAATTAATTTATTGGCTGAAATCAAGACCTTTGAATAACATCTTTATCATTTCTTCAAAGATCTCAAAAAGAAATGCTCAGTTCGGCGAGATATCGTTAAGTCTCGGCGCGAAGTCTCGGATATGTAATTTGAACGAGTTTTATTATTCAACACTAAAGCATATGGGCCTTTACATTAAGCTTAGGTATATGTGTGTTATTTTACTTTCACCGTATACTGACATCATTCATTGTTAAAACTCCTTAAGGACTTGTTTTTGTAATGGCTTCCATAATATTCTACCAAGAACATGCATTCACGCTTCACAAGTTATTTAAAGAGTATCTACTTACTAAATGAATATATAGCTGACGTTAAATGCTGTTTAAATGATGAATGTTCAAAAATGCATATCATAATACACCCTAACGGCCTTAATTTAAATTCAAAATGACGTAAATTTTCGCGGTCACGGCGACTGTACACGAGATTTTCTTCGTGTAGACTTATTTAAGTAGTGCGTCTCTTGGTTTTAGATATTTGTTTTCTTAACCCTTTCCCTCATATAGACTCATTTTGACGCACTCAATAGGTACCACATAAAGCCTGATCTGCAGAAAGCCAAACTCAATCCTTACCAAATTTAATTGTAAAATCCTCATTACCAGACCACTGAGGAGCAGCGAACAGCATAAAAGGCTGATCTGGTTTTATGCTGTTCGCATAGGTCTTTTCATGGTATCCTCTATGAGGGAAAGGGTTAAACTTAAATACGAAAAATAACGTTGTTTGTTCAGAAGCATCGGCGCTCTCTCTTGTATACATGTACAAATGTATAACCAATCAATTACAAGGTATTGCCCTTGACGTGTTTATGAAAGGTCACCTCACGTCGGCGTGTTACGTTCGATACACACAAATGATTGACATACTTAGGCGTCATCACCTGTCTATCTATGTCATTTTATTGGAAAAAAACAATAAATTACAGTTCATCGCAAGCTATTCTTGTCCCATTGCATTATAAATGCATAATACACTAACGTCTGCCAAATCACGTGATAGATACTAATTAAAGCAGGAATTGTCACGTTTTTAAGTCTATGACAGGATCATCCATTGATCAAACAAATCTCTATTGTAGATAAATTAATACGTATTCCGACGTTAGGATTTGTGTTAACATTTCAAGAGTACCCATAAATCTACTTTAAATTTCGTTGATTGTGAACCTAAGGGAATTTCGTGGGTACATTTATTCGTGGATATATGTTCTATGAACACGTGAGGTCTATATAAGAGATAGGTTTTCGTGGGGATTAATATTCGTGGAAAAAAACTCTCAACGAAATCGACGAAAATAAGTGTCCCACGAAAATTAATGATTTCACAGTTATCCATCCATCATAAAATTGTGATCAATGCCCATCATTTTATAGTAAATGCAAGTCTTTATAGACTTCATGATCCTGTTTATGACCGCTAAACGTTTTCTTTTTTATTATTTGGCAATAAAACCGGAAGTCGCTCTTTCCCGGAAGTAAATCTTCTCAACATCGTCTGCAACAAGAAATACGATTGTATCATTCTCAAGAGAAAGATATACCATGTTTTAGTTGTAACATTCCCGTCAGCCGATCAGAATGTTGTGTGCTCGAACCCCTTTTGGGGCAAGGATTTTCATGACATTCCCAGGCGCCAAATACTGGTCCAACCCAGGAACCGTCGTGAGGGATTAGTACAAGCTGAAGAACTTGTTTTCCAATCAGACGTTTTTATAAATAAGGTTAAACAAAGATATATGGAAAACTTACAAATACGTAAATTTACTTGATACATATGTGAGTACAGCTTTTGTACAATAATTGAGAAGAAACGTGTATTTTAAAATTAATCTACTCTTATGGTGCCTGAATTCCATTTCATTTGGCGTTTTGTTTACCATACTATCTACTTTAACCACACCAAACAACTCAAAACCCTTGCTGCTTTAATTCGAAGTGTAACTTCAAACTTTTTTCGTACATTTTGAAATACGCGAATACCAACTCATTTGGAACATCGCGTCAGTTTCGAAAAAGGGCGCCGTGGTCCAGTGGTAACATACACGACTGTGGATCATGACGTGGTCCAGTGGTAACATACACGACTGTGGATCATGAGGTGGTCCAGTGGTAACATACACGACTGCGGATCATGAGGTTGTGGGTTCGAACCCCGTTGCGGACAAGGAATTTTTCATGGCCCTCCCAGGCGCAAAGTACTGGTACAATCCAGAAACCGTCGAAAAGGATTAGTTTAAGTTGTAAAAATATAAATTTAACAACTACGAGTACTCATACTTCGAAACTTAAAATAAAATTAAAATACTACAACATCGTGACTTTTCCTTTCACTTCAGTAACTCGGGTCCCCTCTTAATTATGCTATTAATTAAGTCGTAATTACGGTTTAATTTAGGCTCATTTTATTTCGGGTCACGATATATAATTGCTGAAATCTAATTTATGTCACACGGAACATTTAATGACTTTATTCAAAGGTTCGCGTTCTTGCTTAAGTGACCCTATAATTAATAAGCAACGTCAAGTAAAATACAAATGGAGAGAAAAGGGTCAAAATTATATATGGAAAAAAGGTGTTTCAAATGTGATAACACGTCAAGTAACTGCAAATAGCATGCAACTATGCAATAAGACACCGAAAAGAATTAAAGTGTTTTTTTTTTAAATTGTTGTCAAAACCGGTTCCTTCTAGAATATCATATACACAAAATTAAATAGGCATCAATTAGAACATTCAAACAGAAGAAAGTTTAGAAAGGTGACACGCGGAAATACAAGAATCAAGCACGGGCAATTAATTCAAATTATAATGAATCAGTGAATTTGTCACGCGCACTGCATACGTATGTTGAATTTAGAAGCTGGATAAATGAGCTGTCAAAATGGAGAAGTCTGAGGACCTTTTATTGCGTGTGTCAGAGGACGGTCGGGGACCCTCTTGTGTAACGTGCGTGCCACTCTCCTGGGCAATTTATACAACGAAGCATTGTGCACATCATTTAAATAACATCTTAACGAGATTCAGAGCAATAAATATAAGAGGTTGACACCACCACAGCCATATTTATGGAAGTACTATTTCATTCCTACGTCATTAGTGCCACCTCACACTCCCCCACAAGAATACATCATTGTAATATTGCTGTGACTTTTTACATACGATAAACAATTTATAATACAATATAATAACAAAACTATCATAATGATCATAATGATAATAATATTGTTATCATTGATAATAACGATATCAATAACGACAACAACAACTTCTACCTGTGTAATAAGTTATGTACATTAACTGACGTCATTATGACGTCATAAAGGTAAAATTGTATTGGAGCTGTCTGTTTATGAACTTATTACTATTACTATTATTACATCATTATTATTATTTAATCATTCTTATAATTATTTTTGCATTCAGAAATGGTAAAATGTAACTGTATATATTCATCAACAATTTGCATAAATTATATTTAAATAAATAGCCTACAATTAATCATAATGTCATTTTCTATGACTTTTGATTCCAGGGATCTAATTTAGATGAGACAACGAATTTTGCACTTACATTAACTCACTTGGTCGCCTTAATCTTGAAAAGAAATTTTATTTAAATTAATGCATTTGAATTTTAAATAAGCCGAAACATGATAAAGTAAGTACATCTTATATTTGGCCGAGTATATGGTATTAACAGTAAATTAAATTATTAATGCATAATTAAGGTAATTAGATCATACATCTACGCATCTAATTTCACCATTTATTAAATATTTCCCTGTTATATAACAAATAATGCACAGTGAATCCGTCATTACTCGGGTAACACCGGCATTTTCCGCACCTAATCGTACGGAGTACGAAGTAACTCGACATAATTATATCTTAGAAATCAAACCAAAGACGTTTCTGCACATTGGCTTCATCATGATTCAATTAAATAATAATAATAAACAAATAATAATAATAATAACAAACAAATAATTATGGTCATGATAATAAGGGTCCCCTTCTGATGACATCACTGCGCGGTACTTTCGATTACTAATGAAAAACAGAGCATGTACCAGTGAGTGACAGGTGAACATGTTTCTCATGCTGAAGAGGCAGTTACATGATGATGGACGGCTGACGGGCTACAATCTATCAGTTAAGAATAATTAAATATGAAATAAAACTGTCAAATCAAATATTCCCTGCTTTCATCTATTGTTTCGCAGTACAAGGACGTATATTGAGGGATGGGTGATCTATAGTGGACGAGTTACATAAACAAAGGTTTGGTGTTTGATCACCTGTAGCAGGATCTAACCTGTTGTGAGCAGACGATCTCTTAATGACTCACATAGTGTTGGAGGGACGTATAACGTTTGAGAAACAAAATTAGTAGAGTAATATTGAACTTCAAGGTATTTATGTATAGGATGGAGTTTAACCCTTTCCCTCATATAGACTCATTTTGACGCACTCAATAGGTACCACATAAAGCCTGATCTGCAGAAAACCACAGTTAAACCTTACCAAATTTAAGTACAAAATCCTCATTTCCAGACCACTGAGGAGCAGCGAACAACATAAAACCTGATCAGCCTGCGAGTTACTCGCAGGCTGATCTGGTTTTATGTTTAACTCGCAGGCTGATCTGGTTTTATGTTGTTCGCATAGGTCTTTTCATGGTTTCCTCTATGAGGGAAAGGGTTAAAACATTTCTGACGAGAACGAAACGAGCAAAGGCTTCTGTACTGTTTGAAGAAATGTCTTTCGACTTAGAGGTCATCCTTATTTAGTGACCAATCAGGAGCTCTGAACCTTTGTTTTGGGCAACCAATCAGTTTCCAGCAATTGTTTGAAGTCCGTCCCAAAGGTGTGGCTGATCAGTAGCTCTGACAATTCCAATTTGTCAGCGTTTCATGATTTCAATTGTACACTTTCCTAATTAACCATATTCAAAATAGATCGATCTATTTGACAAAATCAAGTGACTTCTAATGACTAATGTCGTTCGTTATAATAACATACAAACAAGCCTGTTTCATGAAGCCAGTCTAGTGAATACGTTCAATTTGTTGCTTCGCAACGATGACCGCTAAACGGAGGTCGATGTCATAAATGAGTTTTATGGATTTTTATTTCGGAAGTTGATCGCTTAACGCAGTTCGGCTTTTCACTACAGGTGTTCCCCATTAGGGTGTATACTAGTTTATCCACTAGCCGCGTATTCAGGCACGTACACAATTACGCTCAATTTATCAGGAAAATTATACAAATAAAATTGCCTTAGACCCCATTAGCCTCTCTTTCAGCATCGCAGCTCATATTTTGCGATGAATTAAAAAATAACAGATATGCATTTAAACAATAATTTCATTTCCTTCTTTGCTTAAATATTACTGGCTCCTGAATGTCTCATCGACCAAATTGATAAATGAATGAAATATATTAATACGAAAAATAAAAAAAAAGTATAAACAGTAAATATTACACCTAACTGCCTCTTTTTAGAACTATTTTTCCAATGTTGAAGCGGCTGATCTACACAGAAAGAATGACCTAAAAAAAATTTTTTTTGACACTAAGCATATCTAAATAATGTTGATACACATGGTCTCGATCAATCATAATCGTCCCAGGGTCTTACACTGAATGTATTATGTAAAATAATATATTTACATCGTTCCATGAATTCCTCGCTGATAGAAACTTGTCGTTTATGTTAAATACATGCGATGTCAGTGAGAAAATCTAAATAAATCGCGATTTAAAGTACGTGTCAACAATTTGACTTTTATTGATAAATTCTTGTCTCTTTTTCATATTTGACCTAGATCCAAAAATATCTTTTTTCTCTATGCGCGAAAAGTCTACAATTTCTTGCACACTTGCGCAGTATATTGCAAAATAAAGTGTCCTTTCAGAGTTTCGTTGATTTAAATAGATATATAGATAATTTTTATCAGAAATATGTTGTAAACAGCTAACCCTCCCATATATTAATAATTTCAAAATAAAAGAAAATGGCAATTATACTGATATTGCAACACGCAAATGTTAATGCCAATACATGTAAATGCATTTTATGCTTAGGAAAATAATACATTCTATTAAAATGCAGGAGTAAGTGTACATTCATGGTTTCGTTAAAGTTTAACCCTTTCCCTCATAGAGGACACCATGAAAAGACCTATGCTAACAATATAAAACCAGATCAGCCTGCGAGTAACTCGCAGGCTGATCAGATTTTATGCTGTTTGCTGCTCCTCAGTGGTCTGGAAATGAGGACTTATTAAATTGGAAGGTTTAAGGTTTTCTGCAGATCAGGCTTTATGTGGTACCTATTGAGTGCGTAAAATAGTTTATATGAGTGAAAGGGTTAACTCTTTTCTTTTCGAATACATTAATTTTTTTTACTGAAAATAATCATATAAATTTCAATAGCTTTGAAATAAAAAATGAACGTGGGATTGGAAGCCCTGGTCATATATAGTGTTAATATTTCCGACTGGGGAATCCGAAGGTTGTGGGCTCGAACCCCGTTCGGGGCAAGGACTTTTCATGACATTCCCAGGCGCCAAATACTGGTCCAACCCAGGAACCGTCGAGAGGGATTAGTACAAGTGGTGAAAACCTGCTTCCTAATCGGCGTACAATAAATCAATTTAAACTAAGTGAAACTAAAGTAAACGTTTGATTATTGAAGGATCAACATGGTGTTACGAAGTTATTGTTATCTTAGATTATGTGTTTCTGGAACTCTGGGCTGCAAATCAATTATATACTCAATGACTTTAACCCTTTCCCTCATATAGACTCATTTTGACGCACTCAATAGGTACCACATAAAGCCTGATCTGCAGAAAACCACAGTTAAACCTTACCAAATTTAATTACAAAATCCTCATTTCCAGACCACTGAGGAGCAGCGAACAGCATAAAACCTGATCAGCCTGCGAGTTACTCGCAGGCTGATCTGGTTTTATGCTGTTCGCATAGGTCTTTTCATGGTGTCCTCTATGAGGGAAAGGGTTAAAAAACCTCCCACCTTTGAAAAATGTCGAATATTTTATTTCGTGTTTTTCAAACGATTTTACTTTATGTATAAATGTCATGAAATTTTATTTCAGAAATAATTTGGTACATGTTATATATCACACTTTTAACTTATCCCTAATGAAAAACCCGCGAAAATGCCCCGAAATATCGAAAATTTATACTTAAATCGTTTTACAATTTCTCTGTATGTCTGAAACTGGTATATAAACAGGTCTAATTCATTGACACACATTCATGAAAAGAACAAAGAAACAAAAACAAGACAGTATGCACTGTCATCATGCAGCATGTCATACTAACACCAACTTGACAGCCGTCACGGAAATTCACCGTAAATGAATGCAAAACATTGACAAGTTACATGTATATTCAAGTCGTTGCATGAGTTTAGGACCGGAACGTAAGTTAAAGATCGGTTTGACATATTTGCATATGATTTTACGCAAAAAAACCCAACAAATTAAATTTATAAAACACCGCACAATTCTATTCACAGAGTATCGCAATATTCTATTTACATAGTATCAAAATAGTCTATTCACAGAGTATCGCAATATTCTATTTACACAGTATCAAAATAGTCTATTCACAGAGTATCACAATATTCTCTTTACAAAGTATCACGATATTCAATTTACAGAGTATCAAGATATTCTATTTACACAATACCACAATATTCTATTCAGTATTATACATACAGACTATCAAAATACTCTGTTACATGTATAGCAATATTCTGTTTACAGAGTATCAGACGTAACAATGGTAAATGCGGACTTTGTGGGGACGCCTACGACCGTCGGCGTAATCACGAAACCGGCGGAAAATATCACACAGGCGCTACTGCTCAAGTTTACCGACGCGGACAAAAGGGGATGGACGTTAAAATACTCCTTAACACAGCTTCCGGTGGACATTTCGAATTCAAGTTATGTGACCCGAAAGGCGGAAAGGAGACGCAAGCGTGTTTTGACCAGAATCCGCTGGTGATTAGCGAGGGTGTGATACAGGGGAACGCGCACGCGTACGTCCCGGTACAACCGGGGATCCTGCAGCTTCGACTGGAGATACCGCCGTGGTTCAGTTGTGACCATTGTGTCCTACAGTGGCGCTACATTACAAGTGAGTCTTTGGTACCCAGGCCATAGTCTTAAAATACCAAAGCGTTCAAAGCACGGAGAGACTGTCGGCAAAGGCCATATGACGCCAAAAACTCCATGCATTTTCCTGCAACTCTAGTTACTAGTATTAAGTCAGCTGAACTCGTTCTGCGTTTCATGATAACCCTGCCATAAGTTTCTCAGTACCTTGAGCGCTTTGATTTGTTCCATGATCCGGGGTAAGGGTCATGACGCCGATTCCATTCATAAGTTGAAAAACTTACAGGTCATGACCTTACTGCAGCATTCAAACGCTATAGAGCGCGGACTGGTACAGTGCAGTTATATTGGCTGCAGTAAATCAACAATGGTCGTTTTTGATATGCGGACAGTCTTAAAATTGGGCGGCCAACCAACGCATTGTTTCTTGTTTTAAGTAGTTGAAACTACGGCGTGGTTGGACTGAGTTCAATTCAAACATTTTAAAAATTAATTTGAATAGTCCTTTTTGATTAGTATTTTAGCTACCAATCATTTATTCTGACAATGTATATAACTTCCACGATTTTTTTTTCGTTTTCTTCTCATTCGGCATGGAAAGACATTGAAGTAATACTAGGTCCAGCTTCATTCTAGGGTTTTGGTTGTTGGCATTTAGCCAGACATCACCGCTCGGACGTATAATAATCTACATTCGCAAATATGATTATTATTCCTAGATCTGTCATAGAATACACTTTGTATATGTCAAAACAGACATGCCATTTTATACAAAAGTCGACCATTGAAACGCCAGAACAGACTGAAACAATAATCAATTTGAATTCGCTTTAAGTCTACTAACAACACAATACAATCGCTAAGATATACTTATATCTAATAACGGTACACTAATAATGATTAAGTTAATGACCAAGTTGACTTGTGTAGATATCTTTCAAGCTAGCTATATGAAATAAACTACATACATGTATTAAGGTGTTTTATCAGGGACATAAGTGTGATGAAAAACAACACTAATTATTTAAGTATTACCAGTCGCTAAGTAAAGATAGTGGGATAAGAGCCAGGCTTTGCAATAGACGCTTATTAGTAGAAACAGTAACCCACTCCTATATTGATCCATAATCTCCTGCACTTCTGGCATTTAGCAAGTACTGAATAGTTGAATGGGGAATCCTAATAGTTTTCAAGGTGAACTGCTGTTTAACCTCCATTACTACAGCAACTGATATTTTTTTACATGGCTGTCTTAAACATACTATCCAATTACTTTCCGGTGAGCAGGCAACACTTGGGGACGAGACGAACAAGGCCGCGGGTGTTTGGGATGTGGACCACAGGAACAGTATGTGAACTGTGCTGACGTCACAATAGAGGGGTGGGAGGGTCCCACCACAATACTCCCACCAACTACCATGGCACCACTGTTTACCACGACAACGACCATCATGACATTTCCCCCGACGACGGCCGCACCGACGACAACAGCAGCAACGACGACAACAACAAGAAAACCGATTACGCAACGTATCTTACGGCCGCTGATAAAGCCTGCAAGGTAGGCTTTGTTCAAGAAACTCATGTATTGCAGATCAAGAGCATAAGTGATTGACTGTATCAGATAAATGTCATTTTACAAACAAGTTGTAGGAATTTTTAGAAACAAAAGAAAACATTGAATTCTTGTATGCGTTATCTGAAAATATTTTGATTGAGGAATGAAAATGAATAAGCTTAAGATAATCCATCCATCATCAAATTATGATCATGGTCCTTCAAATGCTTAAAGCGCAGATGCAAACATCCAATGATTTGGAGTTATAGGCTCTTTTCCTCGAAGTCTATAAAGGTTTGCATTTACTATAAAATCCAAATTCTCACTTGATGAACCATAATCACAATTTAATGATGAATAGATTACCTCAATTAGTAATATTCCGTTTAATTTGAAAAAAACTAAACTATTATAGAATAAATATTACCGCCACATCATATGTTTTGTAAACACATTATATTGCTATATTCTCCAGGAGACAGGATGGTGACGAGGGATCGAGGCTAGTATTTCACACGGAACCAGTAGCAATCAAACAATGGTTTTCATCACCTATTAAGTACGATGCGCCACCAGCACAGACACCAAAAGCTTCTCAACCCAATAAACCGGCTCTGTCAGATCCAATCACCACCGCGCCTGTAACTCACATCGTTAAAAACAACCACCAGTCACCTCAGTTTGGACAGCTATTAATCAATGATCCAAGCAATGGTCCTGGTCCTAATAAAATACCTCCACCGCCGACCCTTTCACCGGCACAGCTTCAAGCTCTGCTTGGCACAACAGAAGGTCAGATGAAGGCATTCCCTGCAATAACTGAGGCCCCGCCATCACTATCTCCCTATCGGGAAATAAATTATAACCAGTCTCCATCATCGAATCAAATTCAGAATATTAATACGATACTCTCTACAAATGATAAAAATGTTCGTCAGAATTCACTTTCTAAGAATGACAGGACATTTAATTCAGCGGGTACTGTATTGGATGCATATTCCCCATTTGAAGCCCTACAAGACGTCCCCCATTATTCAGGCTTCATTCAAAATTCTGCAAATAACAGAAGACAGTATGGAAGTTTATCACCAAGAACATTTGACTACAATCAAAATAAACACATTCAAGGTAAAGTTTCATTAGATACGAAGAAACCCGAGATTCAGTTCCCAAAAGGGCAAATTAATACAGAACTATCGAGATTGGAAAATGTCAAAAAGCAGCAGACAGATCCTAATCCAATACCTGCGGAACACCTGGTACAATCTGGAATACCACGCAGAGAAAGGTACAGTTCGTTTACCCTTAGCCCAATTTCCGGACCAGGTCCACTAGAAAATCACTCGGGCTCCAGAACTTTCAGTTCAAGTGACAGATACCCAACAGAAATTGGAAGTAGATCAAAACCAAAACATCAGGCTAGCAGTAGATACATGTCTGAACCCACTGCTATGGGAGACAGAAAATACGAAAGATATGAACTTAGACCTCAACATTATGGCAACGATGTCATTGATACTAATGACAAGTCAGTAAAAAGGAATAACAAGATTAATTTTGTGAACTCAAAAGATTACAAATTTGAATCCCACGCTGGCCAGATGGAAGTCTTAAGATATGGTAAGGATATGTCAACGACTGTACAAACACCGACTGAAAACCGTGTAAGGAATCAATATTCTAGATACAACCTCTCACCCATGGGTCTTCCAAAAAGTGATTTCGCGGCTAATGTTGTAAAGAAAAAAGTTAAGGCAACTAGTACAATGCTATCGCCAGATTCCACAAACATAAAATACAACCTTTATCCACCCGTTCAAGTGCATAGTGAACCCCTTAATGATAATTTGAAGAGAAAACACACTAACAAAAACACTTCACCAGACAATCTGCCTGCGGTGTATCAAGATAGTAAATCAGAATTGCATAAGACTCCGCCTGGAAGATTAGAAGTAGGACACTTATTACAGAGCGAACAAAGCAAAGTCATAGTCCCGGAAGTATTCAATGTTCCAACTGTGTCTTTTGAAAGTACCACACAATCTCCATACGCGATGGAAATTATTGTATCAAAACGTCCTAGCGAGGTAGAGATACACCCACAACCTATCAGAGGTGTTGACTTCTTGAAAAAATCGGAGATTCATTCTGAGCCACATGTAAATGCCACACCCTTTGTACACTCTACAAAGAAGACAGAAACCATGAAAAAGCCACCAATATCACTTCCTAATCAAGAAATATTGCAAAAACTGATAGAGTTTGTTAAAGCGAAAGCCGTAGCGCATGAAACACCAAAACAAAGCATGGCTGATTCTAAAACAACCAAAGGAATGACAAGTAAACAAATAACGAGGCAGCCCGAAGCAAACGTAAATATGAAACCCGAGACAGTGCATACGTTTCCAAGAGTTTCAGAAATGCATCAACCTGATGTTAAAAGTGTAAACATTCCAACTACTACTACTACTACTACTACAAGAAGTCCTCATATTGCCATCATTTCACAACAGCAAAAACAAATCAAGGATTTGATAGAAAAACAAAAGAAATTGCAACAGGTTTTGTTACGGATAAAACAAATTCAAGAGAAACGACTTCAGAGAGAATCTGGAATTTCAATGGATCAGAGAGAAAATGCGGTAGGTCATTCAGCAGAAAGTCCTGTCACAAAACACACCTTGCCTCCAACATTGAACCGAGGAAAGCATTTAGATGCGAAAATTTTGCAAGAAAATCACAGTATGCACAATCCGAGACAGACAAACATAGACTTAAAATCCTTTCAGGAGGAGGTGCCGTATTTTGTGAACACGAAACGCAGTTCTGTTGTAACAACAACACCATCACCACCAACAACATCTACATTAAGTACCGGCTCTAAAAAAGTAGGTCTGCAGAGGAGACAGATTGCTCTGAAGACTACAATTAACAGATTTGTCGACCGATTAACGCAGAAAATGTCAGAAAAGGTTCGCAGTGGGAATAATTCCGGCATGTTTCCGAATATAGAAGTAGTCCCTTTGTCAAAGAAGGCAGTTATGACCATACTTCGATCCATAGCTAAGGGAGCACTGAGAAGAAAGTTAAAAAATAATCAAGGAACATCTGCAAGTCGACATGACATGGTTCATTCAAACGTAGCTAACACTCCTATTGCCAGTGAAATTCATGTAAGGAAACCGATAAAAAAGCAGCGTATTGCTCCAGAGACTATTAGCACAAATGCTCAAGAAAACCTGCATAAAATTCGAAAGGAAATCACAAACGATGAAAGCTTTGTGATGAAACAGAATGAAATTAATGGACATGGTCATCTCACCGATTCTTTGCATGGACATGTTAATACTCACACACACTTAAATGATGGACATTCTCCTTTAGAAACAGTACGCGAAGGACATGCGCACAGCCATGATAAACCTAACTTAGCCCCCGGAAACCAACTTCTTAGTCATTCGATAGTGCCAGATAGCAAACACACGCACGTTGATATTGTGAACGAAAACAACAAAGATAACTTGCCTCAGAGAAGCCATAGCAATGTAAGGAACGACATTAATACGCAGTTGCCTGGTTCTACATCAAACTTTGATCATCAGACACACGAGACTTCGGCACACCACGGACTACTGTCTGGTCACGTCTCCAGACCGAACCATGTGCATCAGAATAGCGAACACATTGTTCATTCTGAAACTTTCTCCAAAGCAAATTCAAATGAAAACAAAAATTTAACCAGTGCCTTAAAATCGACAAATGTGTCACAGCAAAAAGCGGGTAATTCAAAAGGGGGTCATGAACCCAAAGAGAACAATAGCAAGCCAAGTATAACAACCAAAAATCCATTTTCGTCCGATTTGGGTCAAGAGGTACTGAGACGCATGCGCAAACTCTTAGCAAATCGACGATCAGCTGGCAAAGTAAACAACAACGCTTCAAACAGCAGTGTGCTTGTGATGCCTGTTGATAAAAGCACTGTTTTGAAACTTATGAGAGATTTTAAAGCTATTCAAGCCAGTGGTAGGTGAGAGTGAAACAACATTTCCTGGGTATTCATTAGAGCATTTGGAGGCATCACAGTGCCAGTTTGCACTGGTTTGCTTGTATGACACCTCCTCATATTTTTGGCAGCCACGTCATCTTCGCTATTCATCTCACCTATGATAACTCTTCTAGGTTATCAACCATAGTCACGAGGTTTTGAATGCATAGCTTTATAGGAGGACCATATCCCGTGAGAGGATGACGTCACAAAAATGGAAGCCATTTCGTTTGGTGACTTTGTATACTCGGATCGCCGAACTGTGTCATTGCTGAAGTGCGAGTTCATCGGGTAGATTGTTTCCATAAAAGTGGAAAGTAATTCCGGAAAATCTTGAGGTTCGTCTGTGACACAATGAAGGAACATACCGCGTCCGTGTGTGTTTGCCTGCTTGAGTTTTACAAGTAGAAAAACTTGCTGTTTTCGAAGTGTGAAAATTGGTTGAACAAGGCGTGTTAATCATTTTTGCGATTCTGATTTCGAAATCATTACGCAATGTGGATAAGATGTACTATATCTATTTTCTGTTTTGAAGTATAACTACGGATATGAATTAAGGATTATTACTCAAAATGTTTTGCTGAAAGTGCATTTTAAGTTTGTCACTCCACATATGCATTTTAAGTTTACCACTCCAAATGTTTCATTCAGAATGAATTCACTCAACTGTGCTTTTAAGTTTACCACTCCAAATGTTTCATTCAGAATGCATTTCAGTTAATCACTCTTAATAAATCACCCAACTGTGCTTTTTAAGTTTACCACTCCAAATGTTTCATTCAGAATGCATTTCAGTTAATCACTCCTAATAATTATTTCCCCAAATGTTTCATTCAGATTAATTTAACATTTAATCACTCATGTAAATGTACATCTTACGTTTATCACTCCTAATACATGCACTTCACCCTTATATGCATTTTAAGTTTATCACGCCAAATGCTTCACTCAAAATGCATTTTACATTTATCATTCCAACTATTTCACTCAAATAAGCATTATAAGTGTGTTACTTCAAACGTTTCAACCACATAATGCATTTCAAATTCATCACTGTTTCTGTTTTTTTAACCCTTTCACACAAATTTTTGAAACTCATCATTCCTAGTAATTCAATCAAATATGGAGGCCTCCGTGGCCGAGAGGGTAAAGTCGCTGACTTTAACACTCACTCAGCCCCTAACCGCAAGGGTTCGAATCCCTGCAGGGTCATAAGGATTTTCATGTGAGAAATCCCTCAAGCTGGCTTGCGGTAGGTCGATGGTTCTACTATAATGCCTCCGTGCATTCAGGGTCTTCCTCCACCTGTAATAAGCTGGACGTCGCCATATGACCGAAATACTGTCGAAGCGACGGTAAACTCAAATAGTCAAGTCAAGTCAAGTCAAGTCAAGTCAAGTCAATCAAATATGTATTTCAAGCTCATCAATCCAAATGTTTCACCCAAATAAGCATTTATCATTTTTAATGTTTCATTCAAATATACATTTTAAGTTTATTCACCGAAGTTCTTCACTCAAATTATCACTCTAAATGTTTAATTCGTGTATGTATTTTTAAATTTATAACATAAATATGCTTCACTGAAATATGCATTTAAGTTTATCACTGCAACTGTTTCACTCATGTTTGTGTTTTATTTCTTCACTCCAAGCATAGTTTTTGACGTGTACGCTTGAATATTTTTGTTCTTTAGAATTTCACCCAATATCTTTTCCGATATTGCTTCACATGTTTTTGAGCAGATTGTATTATTCATTTTCCGATATTGAACACATTATATTATTAATTTCCTGATATTTCTATATAATTATTTGAACACATTGTATGTATTCATTTCCTTAAAAATACATGTACAAACATTTTATTCGTGTACATGTAATTTCATTTTCCTATATTATTATCATGCATAATTTTATGTTATTTTAAATAGTTTTCTGATAAAACCAAGCATGCAAACAACTTTAGTATTCATTTTCCCATACTGTTAATTACGCACTTAAAAATATATGTATTCATTTCTGATGTATAAAAAAAGAATTATTTAATCTAATGGACTTCAAAGATGTTTAATCATGAATTAAACCAAAGTCACCTCAAATGTGTCTTTCATTATTATATTCCGGTTTAACGTATTAAGGGCAAATAATGCGTACATGCATCACCACATAAGTGTGTGTGTGTGTGTGTGCTTTTGTTTACCTCACGCTGTGACGTAAAAAGCTCGTACATCGGGTTGTATATTTCGGTGTTTGGGTCATAGTAAGGGTTAGGATTATTTTTTGTGGGTATTGTTTGTGTTTGGTTTGGTTTTTGGGCTGAAATAAGTTGAATTACATGCCGACGTTTACCTCGATAAAATATATCTCGTTATGACAAAAATTTACATTTAAACCGAAATAGCGAGGTATGAGTCACACATGGGATAGTAGTACTAGACTCTCTCTCTCTGTATTCATAGTGTTTTAAAGATATCTGCAAAATTTTAACAATTTAACTACATATCGACAAAATTCTGCCTTCCTGGAATAGCAAACCTTACCACATCCAGTCACATTACCCTGACACCGGGCCAACCAGTGCTGGAAGTACCACCTATATTCTCCACTTCAGAAGAAAATATGCTACTGATGAAATACTGTGTTCTATCAGTGAGATAAAATCCGTAATACACACAGGGTGATGATACAAACATGTAGCTTTCCAGAATTTATAAGTTGCCCCTCTTTGCATTTTTATATATAT
The DNA here is from genome assembly GCA_021229015.1 of Solen grandis. NCBI lineage: Eukaryota > Metazoa > Mollusca > Bivalvia > Adapedonta > Solenidae > Solen > Solen grandis. The sequence goes on along the minus strand of CM037791.1, from coordinate 29,647,470 downwards.
AAATTCATCCGCGTGTTAACAGAAATGAATACGCAAAATAGATCCATACTTTTACCAGCAGATACCATAAAATAAAAATAAAATGTGTTTGTTTTGAGTGGATATGAAAAATATTTCATCAAGAAGTGATGAAAATTTAATACCTTACATATGGAAATAATAAAATT
>CM037791.1:29597203-29647203 GCA_021229015.1 Solen grandis | reverse complement strand
TTACAGAAGAATAAACAAGATGTTCATGCAAGATTGCTGAAAAGCATGTATCATATTAGTGAGTCTATTACTATTCCTTTCTATGGTGGCATATTTCTGCCAGCCACTTATCCACTTAGCTATGTTGAAACTTTTCTGAAAAATTGTCACATATCCAGTTAGTATCTGGCAAGTAGCAAATTTTCAAGGTATCTACTTAGGTATCTTAACAGGACTAAACTGTCTGTTAGTGCCCACTACTGCCAATCACATATTCACTTATATTAACTGGATATCATGCCTTTTTCCAGATAATTATGTGAAAAAATGCTTGTTATCCACATAATTTAACTGACTAACTTGAAAAAAGGCGAGATATCCAGTTATCTTAAGTGAATATATGGCTGGCAGTAGTGGGCACTAACAGTCAGTTTTATTCTGTTAAGATACCTAAGAGGATAACACGAAAGTTTTCTACTTGCCAGATACTTACTGACTATGTGACAATTTTTCAGAAAAGGTTCGACATAGCTAAGTGGATATGTGGCTGGCAGAAATATGCCACCATACCTTTCTTTTAACTGTAACAAGAAATATAAAAAAGAGGATTTTTCCGGAATAACAAACACCGCATTTCTTCGAAGCTGATGTGTAGGCACATTTAATTTTTTTATTATTATTGACCCATATCGACCAATCAGAAATGATTAAACATTATGTTTAAGCGCACCTGCTTAAAGGCAGTGTTCTCATTGGCTGAGGATCCAAGGTGGTTCATTTACTTTTCACAAATGTAACTGGACACGAAAACTGTGTGCAACATCAGAGGTAGAGACTGTTTCTATATAACAGTAGCGGAATGAAATACGATTTTACTGTACAGCTAGTGACTAGCACATCGCCCAAACGTAGGCCCTGTTCGCTATAACCGGAGTTTTACTATATCCGTATAAGGAACTAGCGTATTAACATTTTTTTAACAAACTCTTCTGAAACACATTTCAGATGACACAAACATCACCATGATTCGCAGATTAATGTACTTTGATACCATTAACGAAACATTTTCAACCAATTAAAAGAATTTGCAGTCATACAAAGCGTGAAGTGTACCAAAAGCTACAAAATAAAATTGTTTTTGTCGGACAGAAATACTTAGGGCTGAAAATCATGTTCGGCCATAAAACTAGAAATAAACATATCATGTGACCTACGAAAAAAATAAAACCTGCAGACGACATTACGTACCATGGTATCTTTCGAGACAGCCTAACTCACAGTCGCCCAGTTGCCGATGACACTTGTTTTCAAGGCAATACTTGCCGGGACAATCCGATTCGCACGTGGTCCCGTACTTCCCGGCAGCGCACACTGAAGACGTGAAATTACATGCACGTGAAATGACGTTATAAAATACACACAAAACATGAATCATTAAAAAACGCCAATAATCAGAGGCGAGATGCTCATCCAATGTGTTTCATTAAGTTTCTTTTTCTGGTTCTTGGCTGAAGTTCCTTCCCCTTACGCTGTTATCGACCGGGAACCAGACACTTTAACTCAATGAAACTATTTGTGTGGGCAAGTCGCCTCAGTTCAAATAACTACATACCCACTTGATAGAGAAATGTGTTAGAAAGATTTATAAAGAATTGAGGGCATTAATAATATGCCTTTTACTATTTTCTTAGGTACTGGGTACGTCATAGACCCATTTCACTAAACATCATACGAACATAGTTTTTGCGTCCGTTCAGTTCAATTTTCTGTACTTTTTCGCGCAACCGGATGTACAACGTTACTTTCTCCGAACTTGAACGAGTACTTACGAAGTTAGTAAGAGTGAGTTTCGAAGGGAATTTTGTGAAACCCGCGTAAATTTTAGAATTTCATACGATATATTTCGTGCGAATATAAAAACCCATTTCGTAAGATGTTGAGTGAGGATGGACTCTGGATCTGACGTTATAACTGGGCATGTTGAAGGTGGGTGTCCGGATAGCGGAGATGTTGAGGCATCAATGTCACACGGGTTCGATCCGGTAGGTCGATCAGACGTTATATGTCAAATGGTATTTGGTCGCCCATTCACGCCTCACCCACACCCACACACTCTCCAAACATAGCCCATCACCAACAGTGCCGTTTCTAAAATGATTCTATTTCTTTTATAAAGGATAGGTAAAAGCAGATGCCTATCATATAAGAATTAAAATTGTTATCTTACTGAATCAACGTTGCATGTACTTCTGAAACGCAAAGATTTGCTGCTATGAATGATAATTAAAAATATATTTAGTTGAAAATTGTTATGCATTTAGAAATTGTGTTGATCGTTGTAAAGTATGTTCAGTTTTTAAAGGGGCATAGAAAATGGTGTTATTGTAATACAGGGTTCTACAAAACGTTATGCTTGTCAGACCGCTCCACGTGCCCCTATTCTCACCTTGTGCGCGGCATCGCGGTCCTATAGGATCGGTCTTGCAGTCGTCGCACCCACCGTCATTTGAGCACGTGCCGTCCGTGCACGAATTGATACACTGCCTGTCACAGCGAGCCCCGAAGTATCCCGAATTACAACCTTCATAGCATGTCCCATTCGTCGGGTCACATCCTCCTGCCCCAGCACACTGACTACTGCAAGTACTACCGCACGTGCTACCATAGTAACCCTCCGCGCATCCGACCACGCAGGAGTTGCTGAAATCTTTACACAGTTTGTTTCTACACCGATCGCTGCACACACCAGAACACGTTGGGCCGAAGTACGTATCCACACATCCTTCATCGCATTGCCCGTTCAGCAGGGCGCAGCTTCTGAAACCGGCTGAGTTGACCCTGCAGTTCTGTCCGCATGGATTTGTACAGTTCGCCTGCCAGTAGCCGGGTTGGCAAGCTGCTTCGTCACATGCTGCTGTCGCCTTGTCGCAGTAGACACGCATCGTGTTGAGGTCATAAGTGGGCAAGCAGTTGGAGCTGCAGATATTGTCACAAGACGGGCCCCAGCGGCCAGCCGTGCATTCGATGCAGAGGCCGTCCTGGCGTCCGCATCGAGAGCAGACGTCACGGCAGGGCGTGTTACAGTCATCCTTGTAAAAGCCGTCCCTGCATCCTTCCACACACACACCTGTGTCCTGGTCGCATTGAGTGCCTACCAAGTAGAACAGAGAGTATTGATGTCAAAAATATTGTTGGAGGGACGTTAACAGAATATCCATTCAATGTTTATCAACTAACATGTACATGAATGATGATGCCTAGGTTCTAGTTTTCCGAAAGTAGAAAACATATTGTACATGAACCACATTCCTTGTAGAAACAGTAAGTATTCTATACCCTTAAAATAATATGAAATAAAACCTTCACCCTTCAACCTTAAGGGCCCATTATATTTTACAATGATTCAGTTTTCACGAAAAAGAAAATTTAAAATAACACAATAACACTGACATATTGTAAACTAAAACAAATCGAATATATACTGTGCAAATATCTGCTGTGAAATAACATAATGTTCCCACTATAAGTATAAGTCTGCACAAATATTAAATGAACGGGGCGGTAAACGGACTTTTCTGAATCAGAAAAGACTCTTGACGTCGATTGATATTTGACCTTGCACTTAACGTACCGGGTGGACCATGCAAAATAGTCTGCAATCGAGTTCTGCACTCAATAAACTCTACTGTGCACTGCACACAAGAACACCGGCTTCATGTACATCTTGTATGTTTCAGATGACGATGACCATGACCTTTATAAGTTTGACCTTTGACCTTTGGCCAACATGATTACAGTTTTTACCGCTGTATATATGGACACCTTTCAACGAGATTCCGATGGCAGCATATTTAAATAAGAGTATTATATTAGCGTAAACACGGTTTCAACGGAAAAAAAAAGATCCCCACTATTTAAAAAAGCTTAACAAGTACCTAAATAACAGGTAAACTGAATATTTCTAAAATAAGCTGCTATAGACAAGCAACAGCTAAATAATATGAGTGAAAAGTCTGTAATCTTGAGGAACACCTGACACCGACGAGACCAAATTACTTACCCTCGCGGCAGTTGGAGCACACGTTCTGACAAAGGGCGCCCCAGCGCTGCAGGGGGCATCCCAAACACTGGTTGCCATAGCGATCGCACTTGTTGTAGAGGCACATGGTGCTCGCGCAGTCATCTTCACAGTCCACGCCACGCTTGCCAGGCAGACAGTCTGTTGAAAAACATATGCTACAAGTTACACACGATTATTATGAAATACATAGTAATGCATACATAATTATTATTATTTCTCTTTCTATTAGAGCTGAACCAGTGTAAACATTCATCTGTACTGAGCGGTCAACCTTCATTTAGCGGCCAGATTGAACATTTCCAAAGCAAAATTTTGCTTTAATAGCAGCCACGTGTGCACAGCGGCCACTTCTCTTGCCTGGCCGCTTTAGACGGGTTGACTGCATTTGTCACTTCTCTAGACTGGCCACATTAGACGGGTGCCTGGATAGCGTAGTGGTAACGCGCCTCGCTTCTCACCAATGCGTCCCGGGTTCGATTCCTGGTCACGTACGTGAGAGGGTACAGTGGTCGCCCGTCCAGACACGTGGGTTTTCTCCGGGCTCTCCGGTTTCCTCCCACAACAATGACCACATACGCCGCCATCAGAGCCATCGAGAGTGATTAATTTAAGTTGTGAAAACTTGTTTCGTAATCGATGTAAAATAAATAAAATTTAAACTTTAGACGGGTTGACTGCATTTGTCACTTCTCTAGACTGGCCACATTAGACGGGTTGACTGTACTTGTCACTTACCAACTTGTTTTTTCTTACAAATGCATTAGAGCCTATACATTTATTTGTTGATTCATTTTGTGGAAAGCGTTAGGTCTATGAAATGAGCGACTTTCGTGTGGTTAATATTCGTGGGTGAATCTCTCAACGAAATCGACGAAAATAAGTGTCCCAAGATAGTGAACAGTTCGACAGATTCAATAAAAGCAATAGACCATTAAATGATTTTATAACATCAAAAAAAAAATGAGTCAAAGTAAGGGGAATGAATATCATGATAAACTTAGAATACAATCATTGTTTGTTTCACTGAAAGGAAGGAGAAAAAAAGCACAGCAATACAAACTGAGCTCTAAACTAACTAAATTTTCACAATCGAAATTTGCTTTAAAACACTGCAGTCATATATCTCTTGCTAGACAATGTTTGAAGCATTTCCAAGAATGTTCAGAGGTGCAGTTGGTTAGAAGCACAGTTGTTAGCAAAGCATGCAGTGAGGGCGCGAGGCGGCTTCTGTTATGTACAAGAGTGGAGAATTGGGTGTGTGGGGGGAATACTATTATCTTGTCAATGATGACATCTTTGTTTTATATGAGATATGAATGTATTTTACGAAACACTAACATAAACATAGTATTGACAACATCAAAACAAAGCAAGAAAAATGATTTTGAAAAGCCATTATTTGTATACTTACCAGCAGTTGGGCAATTCGGCCCAGGACTTGAACTTAGGCAATCCGAACATGTGCCGACAACTCTGTCGCACGTGCCATCGACGCATTTGGATACACTGGCACAGCTGAACTGGCACCTATCTCCATAGTAACCGACATCGCAGCCCCTGAGGCAGTAGCCCGTTGTGTTACATACGTTGCCGATGCAGTTACCGTTGCAAGGGGTATTGCACGTGCTGCCGTAGTAAAGATTGCCTGTGCAGCCGTTCAGGCACTCGGCGGAGTCTTTGTTGCACGCACTTCCGGCACAGTTAACGCTACAGTCATACTCGCAACGACCTCCCCAGAACCCATCCGTGCAGCCTTGGTTACAGAGGTCTGCTTCGGTTGAACAGTTCTTATTTCGACATCGATCACTGCATTCACCCGTACACTGTTGGTTATACCAGCCGACGAGGCAAGGTGAGCACGTGCCGGTTCCGATCGCGCACCTGTCCGTCTGGCAGTATGGACTGCATTCCTGTGTGCATTGTTCGGTCCAGTACCCTGCTATGCACTGCTGGGAATCACACGCACCGGAGAACTTGTTGCACTTGATTGACGTACCGTCTGTTACAGCGCATCTAGCGGAGCACGAGCGACTGCAGTCGTTATCACCGTAAAACCCAGACTTGCACGTGATGCACAAACCGTTCTGACGGTCGCAATTTTGGCAGCCGGAAAACTGGCAGGGCTGGTCACATTTGGCCGTGTACCACCCGTCCAGGCAGCCCTGCACGCACTCCCCGTTGGTCTTGAAACATACGTTGTTCTCGCAGTTGGGACATGCATTCTCGCAACGTGAACCATAGAAGCCGTTCTTGCACGTAGCGCACAGTCCGGTGCTCCTGTCGCAGACGTCATTAGCGCAGTTAGCAGGGCAGGGCAGATTACAGAAGAGGCCGTGGGATCCAACTGGACAATCTGGAATGTTGCAGAGAAGACGATGTACAAGCTGGCGTGATCGAATTGCATTTAAACATGATACGTGAGACTTAAAACAAAATGTTACCGAAGCATTAAATGCGATAAATAACAATTCAGCACTCCATTCACCAAAAGAAGCAGTCTAAACAAAGCACATTCAAAGGCATCTAAAGTTGGTTGTATCAGATATATTATTTCAAAATTACAAACTGTATATATACTTGTCTGACACAGACGTATTTAAGTATTTCGAAGAAAACTATTTCCGTCGTGTCGTCTGCTAAAGTTGTTTTTTTTTCTTGCTCTAAGGGAAAATTACGAAATCTCATAGGCAGAACTATTATGAAATGCCGTTAACAATACAATGCAATTAGATATTTTTAAACAATATTTATCTAACCGCTGAACGGTATGAAACTGATTTAAAAGTAGCTATGCTAGAAAAGTCTCACATGCATTTTATAACAAAGCCGTACGAAGCCCTATTTTGCAAAGACTGAAAGAAACAGGTCAAACAAGGAGAAACAGGCGAGTGAAAGCTTCAAAGCGATAACGAATTAAAGCTACAGAAGTGCAACCGATATCTAACTCAACTGTCAAGACTGCGCGAGTGCGACCGGAAGTCTAATTTCTAATAGTAATTTTCTGTAAGTTTATTTCATTAAACCAAAGTAGAAATTAAAGCAAGTAAAAACACATATGATATTACTGTCAAAAGTAAAAAACACCATCATAGTTAGAGGGGTCAATTTATTAATATGTGATGTTTTAAAATATTATATACGGAAATGAATTACGCAACAATAACCATAATGACGTGTTGACAATGGTACTTTTCGCTTCCCGATGTTCTGTTGTCTGATGTATTTATACTATGATTTTAGCTTGCATTATAGCTGGTCTTTTTTTTTCGTCTTTTTTTCGTTTCGACTCTGTACATAGAGTATTAATTTCAGGATCAAACGTATTCTTATTCGAGTGTTTGGAGTTGCTTATTAAGGTAATCCATCCATCATTAAATTGTGATCATGGTCCATCAAGTGATGGTGAGAATTTTATTGTAAGTGCAAGCCTCTGTTGAAATCGAGAAAAATAACTTCAAACTCAAAGTCAATGAACGCTTGCATCTGCACTGAACCCTTTTAAGCATTTGATAGACCATGATTGTAATTTAATAATGAATGGAATACCTTAAATGTTCAAGATACTGAAGAATAGTTAAACTGTTTCTTTAAACTGTGTGTGTTTGTGTAATACATTGTATCCTATTTTGTATCGTCTATACATCCACAGCTAAAAGTCTATTATGAAAAAGATCTCTATATCCTTACAAAACGAATGCAATGAAAATGTGCAGAAAAAAAAATTCGATGACCATCTGGCTATAAAACGGCTTCTTGATGAGATCTTGAATTATTTTATTCTTTTTTTTTTTTTTTTTTTTTTTTTTTTTTTCAATTGATTTTTTTTTCTCTCGATATAACTGATTGTACCTGCTGTTCTACACAGTGGTGTGGGGTTATCTTTTTCACATTCAAGGCACGTGCCGGTCGCAATGTCGCACGTGCCAACATTGCATGTGAAAGCCTCTTGACACTCGGTTCCGCAAGTCGGGTCCCAGTATCCGACCTGACAGCCCTGACGGCAACTTCCGGTCCGGTCACAGTCCTGGTTCAAACATGTTTCCGGACATGTCAGCTCACATGACTGTCCATAAAACGTCAGTTCGCAATCGACATCACAACTTCCGGTATAAATGTCACATGACCGAGAACCATCCAATTTCACCCCGCAATTCTCACTGCACCGCTGTGTACATTGTGGTGTGTAGAAACCGGAAGTACACTGCTGCATCGCGCATTCGCCTGTTTGCTTACTGCAATAGATATTTCTGTCAGTGTGTTAGCAACACAATTAAGACTGCACGTGCGGTCACATCTTTCGCCAAACAGTCCTGGTTTGCAATCAATACATTCTCCGTCACTGCCACAGCTCTGGCACCCTTCATGTGTGCATGACGTCATGCATTTGTCGCCATAGAAACCATCATCACATCCGTCCTGGCAAAAACCGTCGTCCTGCCGGCACCTGTTTCCGACACAGTTCCCGCACGCTTTGTCGCAGGATGGGCCCCAAAAGTCGTCTACGCATGCATCACAAACCGCTGAATACCGGCCACACTTCCGGTCGAAACAGTTGTCAGGACAACTCTGGTTACAGAACAATCCATGCAGGCCTACGGGGCATTCTAGGTAAAGCAAGAAGAGATACACAAAAAAATTTACAGGTGCAACACTCATAAAAATATTTCAGGTATATTTCAGGTATTTCCTATACAGGTCTTTTGAAATTGTCCCGTTTTAATTCTTGTAAAATAATGTATTATGAGTTACAATGAATAAGCTATAATATAAATCATGATAATGAAGAATATACCAATGAAAACGAAGTCAGTACTTGCTAGTGTATAAATATTTAGTTTTTACACCATTTAACTTGTTAGTCAAGATATTTACACATTTTGTTTTTATATATGCTGAAATTAAATATGAATAATTATAATTATATGTAATGATGTAAAATGGTATTTATCAATGACTGATTACCAATATTCTTTTGTATAAAGAAATAAAACAACAACATGAAAATCCATCATTTAGTATACACTAAATTATTCCCATGGTAACGCGTGCTCTAAAACACATCTAGAAAAACAAAAATGTTAATAGCAACCCAAAAGTTAATTAAAACAAACTTAACAGATGCTGCAAATACAAAAATTAAAGAGGCGGGATAGCGTTAAAAATAGAAAACTATAGGGTCTAATTAATTGTATGGGAAAAACTGATCAAATAAGGAATATGACTTACAGGTGCTTATTTCGGTATACATCGAACATGTATATGGACAGGCTTAAACAATGTCATTTGAAAAGGGAAACGGAAGTATTCGTTATTTGGACAAGCACTTCGAAACCGTGGCAGATAGAAGAAAACATTGATTGGATGTTAAAAATTTCCCTCATATAGACTCATTTTGACGCACTCAATAGGTACCACATAAAGCCTGATCTGCAGAAAACCACAGTTAAACCTTACCAAATTTGATTACAATATCCTCATTTCCAGACCACTGAGGAGCAGCGAACAGCATAAAACCTGATCAGCCTGCGAGTTACTCGCAGGCTGATCTGGTTTTATGCTGTTCGCATAGGTCTTTTCATGGTGTCCTCTATGAGGGAAAGGGTTAAAAAACACAAACCACGTCAAAGGCTTTTGTATAATTTTATTAAACACTAACCAGCATAATTAGTGCGTCATATGACGACACATGCAGGCATCATTGATTTATTATTCGGATTAATGATTACAAAAACACGAAGCACATATACATAGGCCTAATTATCATTCAAAAAGAAAAAAAAATCAAGTGGAAACATGCTCCATAAAGTTTTGAACTCAACCATTTCATTATTATGCCAAATAGCAACATCCAAAAATCAAGCATGTTATAGATGTCCCTGCTGTAGGCAAAATATGTTTGATACAGAACGACTGTATCGGCTCCCCACATGTTACAGACCATGCCATGAGTTCTAATGATGAAATTCGTATTGAACTCAAATTTTAAGCCTTTATGTCTCCAGTAATTGGCTAAAAAGGCTCCAAACAATGTTTTAGTATTCCTTCTAAGTAACTCGGGCACTGCTGTCAACGAACCTTATTAAAAAGCTGTGCAAAGGCAAGAAAATATGGCATAAAACATGTTCATACTCCATTTCTCCAAAGCAGTTAGTTCGGCATTTGGATACCTTTAGAAAACAATATGAATACCTAACATTAACCCAAGAAGAATGGATTGAGGTCTTGATATTAAGCGCCTGTTAAAAAAATGTACAGAATTATCAAAAAAGGCTGATCGCACAGCTTGGAACAGGACAAGAAGCGCCAAACAAAAACGTTGGTGCCACACACCACTTGACGAACGTCGATTGCATATAGGTAGCTACCTGTGTCTCGGCAGAAAATGTTACCCTCCTCTTGACATGCTTGGCATGTCCCCTCCTCTCTGTCACATGTGGCATCCGAGCAGGTTGAGCTGCAATCCCCCTCACAGGAGTAGCCATATTTTCCCCCGTCACATCCAAAGAGACAGAATCCTGTTTCGTTGCATGCGTTGGCCTCTCCCGCGCAACCTTTGCTGCAGCGGACGTCACAATATTCACCTATCCATCCGTCAATACAGCCGTAATCGCACGTTCCAACATCAACGTCACATCGAACAAGTCCGTCGTCTGGGCTCATTTGGCACGTGATCGGGCAGACAGAAGAGCAGGTGGGACCTAGATAACCAGGTGGGCATTTATCAGGAATACATTCTCCCGTGGCCTTCTTGCAGTAAATATTGCCGTCATTTGCTGAGGGACATGCATCGCTGCAGCTTAACTCGCATGTGTTGCCATAGAGACCGGGATTGCAGTCAGTGCATTCGCCGGATATCCGGTCACAGGTTCTACATCCGGTGTGCAAACAACGAGACTGACATTTTGGTGTATAATATCCCTCTATGCAGCCGTCGACACACGCTCCGGTGTCTTGCTCACAGATATTTGTTTGGCAGTTTCCACATGTCTCGGAACAGAAGTTGCCATAGAAACCAAACTGACAGCCAACACATAACTCTAAATATCGACTACAGGAAGACACACACGTCAAAGGACATTGTTGGTCACATTCGTTACCACGGAAACCAAAAGGGCATTCTGTAAGAAACAGGATGAGTAAGTACACGATATATAGAAACTCTTTTATATATCAATCTACTGTTACTATGCTAGCGAATTTTAGTAGTGATTTATAAATAAAATGACGTATTAACCGGAAACATCTTGATAACGTGACCCCTCACCCAGTTTGCATGCAAGAATAGGTCAATAGAGCGCCATTCTTTTTGCCGTACTGAACGTTAAGAATTTCAGTAAATTACAACATCACATATTTAATGAATATAAAGCTAGTAAGAAGCAATTGTGTTTGACCTCGTCGCAATATGTCAGAGTATTATGGGAAGGGGGTTGACTTTTACTTTGAACAGTAACCTCGGTGCCCGTTCGCTTATCCCCCGACCCCACCAAAGATTAGATCCTCCCTGTCAATTGTCAAAGCATCAACATATAAACAGATTTTACAAGATATCTAGTTATTTTCGTTATTGATTCACTACTCATTAAATTTGACAAAAAAAGTTTCAAAAAAAAAAGATTAATAAAATGCATGTTCTTGTAGAATGGTAAAACATAATAATTGATTATCTGTATACATACGACATATTTCTTCCTTCATTACTACCAATGGTACAGCTATGCTATACATGTAGTATGCTGGTCACAAGACATGTTCTAAATAAATCAAAACAAAGCTGACATATACCCCCATATTAATACGAATTTTACACTGAACAAATAACATAGAATAGTGTTTTGACATAAGACATACGGATGACGAAGAGACTCAGATCAAAGTTAAGTGTAAATCTGTGTACACATACCGTACTGTTAATTGATGGATGAAACGCCGTGCCAATGTGTTCAAACATTTGGTTATGCCATACCTTAGCACAAAAAAATGTCAGTATGGTGTAATATTCGTGTCATAAATACATGCACTGAGTTACATGAATGATTGTCCAACAAACATGGGTTAATAGTACAATCACGCCTTTATTCGTGCAATTTTAGATTTAGTCAAAACGATCATACGACATAAACCCCAATATAACATCATGCCCAGACCAACATGCGACACGTGGTGCGACCAGAAGTGTGTAATATGATACCTGCGCTCCGACACAGTGGAGTTTGTTCCCCTGCTGGTTTCTCACATTCCGTGCAGTTACCCGTGTTTCTGTCGCACGTTCCGTCATTGCACGTGACAATGCACTGGTTTTCACACGCGAATCCGAAAAATCCACGATCACACCCAAGAAATTCGTTACATCGCCCATTTCGGTCGCACGTGCTTTCTTTGCAAGTGGAACTGCACGGAAACTGACAAGAGGGGCCGTAGTAGCCATTAAAGCAGCCGTGGGAGCATGTCCCGGTGTCAAAATCACAAACCCCGCTTCCGGTATTCAATGGAAGGCAGTTCACGTTACATATTCCGGTACAGTTTACATTATAAAACCCAGTTTGACACTCGGACACGGCGCAGTTACTGTTGACTTTATCACAATAAATGTTCCCATCAGTGGAGAAGGCACATTTCTGACTACAATCTCTGTCGCAGTTGTCTCCCCATATCGCAGGCTGGCATGTCACACATTCGCCGGACACGCGGTCACAAGCACGGCAACCGGAATGTTTGCATGGCAGATCGCACATGGCGCCATAGAAACCATCCAAGCAATCTGATTGGCAAGTTCCATTGGACTGAAAGCACGTGATTTCACTACAACGACCGCATGATTGGTCACATTCCCCGTCCCAATACCCGGATTGACAGCTGTCACAAACAGACGTGTACCGCCCACATGACGAGGCGCAATTTTCGGGGCAGGAGATATTGCAGAATTGTCCGTGGAAATAGCCGCCCAGATTGTTTGAATTACATTCTGAAAACATGAAACTGCGCTTATTAAATCTTACTTTCACACTCCACAAAACAATTCTATTCAACAATGACAAAACCCCCTTATCAAAACATATTTTTAAGAAAGGCTTATTTTACAAGACAGAAAAAGAAATTTGCTACGAAAAACAAAGTTGATAGAGGCTATGCAATGTTATTGATATGCTAGAATATATATTAGATAACAGCGTGACGTCTAGATACAAAATAATCAATATAATAGTCCGAATAACTACCAACAAGCAGTTTGAATATATCGCGATCTGTTACGTGTCTGCACGTGAAGCACATACCTGCGGACCTACAGAGCGACGACTGTACCGCCGGGGCTTTTTTGCACTCGTCACATCCGCCTTCATCCCTGTTGCACGTGTTATCGTTGCACGTGCTTATGCATACGGAGTTGCACATTGTACCGTAGTAACCAAGCACACAACCAAGAGAACGCAAGCATGTCCCGCCTCTTTCACAAATCCCGCCCTGGCAGTTACTACTACATGTAAAATTACAATGGTCGCCATAGAAACCATCAAGGCATCCATTACTGCAACGTCCGGTTTCGAAATCACAATAGGTCAATCCGTTATCGCGAGGCCGGCAGTTTTCATGGCACGTTACAGTACAATCCTCGGTGTAGTACCCTGGGAGACAGGCGCCAACCGTGCAGCCACCAGTTGTTTTGTCGCAGTAAACCAGTCCGTCAGATGACGCCACACATTGGCTACTGCAACCATTCTCGCAGTTCTCGCCCCAGAAACCGGCGTTACAATCCAAACAACTTCCGGTATCGCGGTAACATGACTTGCATTGTGCGTATTCACACTCTTGGTTACATCCGTCGCCATAGAAACCGTTGATACAACTTGACAAGCACGTGCCGTTATTCTGGTCGCACGCGACATTCAGACATTGGCCGCAATTCTGGGTGCACGTGTCTCCATGGTAACCAGATGAGCAGGACTGACAGATGGACGTGTATCTGTCGCATTTACTGAGGCAGTTATCCGGACAGCTAATGTTACAAAACTGGCCTGTGAATCCGCTAGGGCACTCTGTAACAAACAGGCGGGCCGTGGGGGACGGGCTGCATTACTGTAGATCAACTGACCCATTTTTTGTTCACATCTGATACTGATTGGCTGTTACATTATTTTTTTATTACAAATACAGTTGAACCTGTATCAGCGGCCACCCGTATTAAGCGGTCAACCTGCATTTAGCGGTCAGTTTTGACATAACCTTCATTTAGCGACCACCTCTGTTTTACGGTCACGTTCTCTTGTTCCCATGACTGACCGCTTAAGACAGGTTTGACTGTACATATACTATAATATAGTGTCTCCCATTATATCTTTCAGGTTTATCCAGGGTGCACAAAATTTCCCAATTTGGCCCTCAAATTGTGTAAATGACCCTGACATGTTTTAAAATTTACTTCACCATCTATATATTAAGGGGTCAAATGACCTCCTTTTGGCAAAATCAAGGGAATTTGCTTTCGCCTTCCTCGCATCATTTAAGTATATACCAGTTACAACGCACGGATGCTTGCCTTTAAATGTTTCGATTTTGTATTATGGAACACAAAAAGTATTATAATTTTTCCATTTCAATTTTTCTTTCAAGAGCGAAATTCAATCTTGAGTTGGGAAAAAGATTAACAAAAACATTCCAAAACTGATAATTACAATTAATAATAGCTTAGTTTTATTTCTCGCACGAATCTTACAAATGTTATACCGTTCAGTAAGTACTCGAAGATAAAAATGTGTGCTCTTTAGGTTAATTCATACTAGCATGTATGATAGAAAATATCCGGTATCTGTGTTTACTACAAAGAAACAAAGAACAATGTCAATATTTTACGTTGGCATTTATTCACACTGCATGTCTATGGCATGTCTATGTGATAAAATTCGTGGGCTTAATATTTCGTAGATCCATGCTCTTCAGAAATAAGTGTTATACTAAATTAACGAGTTTCGTTAAATATTATCATCCGGGGATCAACGAAAATTATTCCACCATTAAATTAATGATTGTATACATGTATTGTGAATTCGGACTGCGGCTATAGGGTAGAGGTGAAATTACCATGAACATGGTTTCACTGAACCATGGGTTTGACAAAATGAGCTGCCAGGCTGCCAGCTTACTGAGTCGTTACTTTTACTTTTTTTTGTTTCATTGACCACTTTTCCGACATAAATTTCTCATTTTTCTCATTTTAAAGATGTATTAAACACCACTGACCTCATAGTTTTCTACTGACCCTACATAAAAGTACATGCGTAAAGGGTTACCACGTGACCACGATTCAACCAGGGACTTGTGTGTGTGTGGAGCGGGGGCAGAAACAGAGTTTTAAGGCGCTAGATCTAAGTCATTTTTGTATTTCACTGCTTCAAATAAATGGTGTAACTTTAGAATGACGTATGTTTTATGGAATAAAGTGCGGTCGAAGAAGGTTGTTAAATATGCTGGTCAGAATATTATTATACAAATCTGAAATTATCATAAATGAACAGATCTTTCTAAATAATTGGCAATTAACGTCGCTTTTATATTTATTATGCCACTTATTATGTATGTATTTCATTTCTTCATGCGCAGCCTCTGCTCAGTTGCATAAGTCTAGAAATAAGGCTGAAGCAGACGAAATATTCTACACGTGCAATAAACAGAAAAGTCCCCAGCACCAGAGCGAAAGCATGCTTGTATCACGAGCATATAATTCTGCAAGCTATTGTAAGACGTTAAAAACTCATTGTCTGTTATCAGATATCTAATAAGTCATGGAAGAAATCTACAAACCAACTGGAAAGGTAAACGTCAAAAAGGAAGGTAAAACCTTACCTGCACTTCGACACAAAGCTGTTTGATCTTCTGCTGGTTTTCGGCATTCTTCGCAAATTCCCGTTTTTCTATCACACGTGTTGTCATTGCACGTGCTATCACATTCTGTTTGACATTGCTCGCCGTATCGATTATTTACGCAGCCGACCTGACACGTGCCATTCTGATAGCACAACTTGTCAGTACAGAAAAAGCTACATTGTTCGTCACAAAAGTTGCCTGTAAATGAAATTGGGCAGCCATTCGGGCAGTAACCAGTCATGAGGGCACATACTAAAACCCCATTGTTGTCCGGAAAACAGTTAGAGCTACACATGCCAGTACAATCGAGATTGTAGTATCCCGACAGGCAACTTCCCTGCTCGCAATTTCCGGTGACTCTGTCACAAGCCACGTGACCATCTACGGAAGGAGTGCATTGGGCGCTACATTGCCGTTCACAGTTTTCGCCGAACTGCCCTATCCTACATACCGTACATAGCCCCGTATCCCGGTCACACTCCTTACACCCCGGATAAATACACGTTGTATTACAGTACGGTCCCCACCAGCCTTGTATGCAAGCGGAGTCGCACACGCCGCTGTCTTTGACGCACGTGCCACTGACGCAATTGCCACACGTCAGGTTGCAAATGCTACCAAACTGGCCGTCTACGCATGCGTCACAAATGCTGGTATCGCGATTGCAGGTAGACTCGCAGTGATCCGGGCACAAGGAGTTGCAGAAGGTTCCCCAATATCCATCAGTGCACTCTAGAAATATCAAAACAAGGGAGAGCACTGGAATAGTCATCTAAAACCACGTGACACACACGTCTACAGACCAGCGTTTACAACTAATATGCATTTATATATCAAACAGGAATACTGGTAATATGAGATAAATCTACTGTAATAAAATAAGAGAACCCAATAAGGAAACAAAGGAATGACACCCTTTTATTATCGTCACATTAATCTGTTACCATAAACACACCCATTTAACCAAACTAGTGCAACCATTCCAAACCATGCTTTAAATGTAAAGTCAACTGCTGCTTCAAGTGCCCTTACGATGATGATGATGATGATGATGATGATGACAGCTGGTGTTTAAATGATTATCGTTTTTACACATATAGTGCTGTATTGCGTTTATACTGAATTTATTATGATATTGTATTTGGCTACTTCATGTGTTGTTGATGTCGTTGTTGCTGTTGTTGATGAGTTAGTTGTTGCTGTTTTTGTGTTGTTGTTGTGATGATGATGATGATGATGGTTCACCTGAGTAATATATATATATATATACACACCGTATAATCCTCAGTATGCTCTCTACAGAGGTAAGATTTATTTGGTTCTAAGACTCTAATATTAGCGATTAATTGAAGGAGATTGAAGAAAGTTAAATAAGCAAAAGCAAAACTATTCTACATTTCCTAGTATTAAAGCGATTATATAAGCAGATATAGAAGAAAAAGACAAGTTTACCAGTACTGCGACAGTAGTAGTCCGGCCTAGAGGTAGGACCGAAACACTCGGGGCACTCCCCGCCTTTTCTATCGCATTCATCATCAACGCAAGTGGAAACGCACGTTAAATCGCAAACATCACCGTAATTTCCCGTGACGCATTTGTCCGCGCATGCGCCTGTGGTCTGGTTACACCCACCGCCCACACAGTTTGCACTACAAGGCGTGATGCAGTCTGGCCCATAGTAACCGAACGCACATCCCTGGCGACAGTCAAAAGCGGAAGCGATGCAATCCGAATTAAGACACGTTTCGCTGCATCGCTCCTCACAATAATGACCGTAAAACGTAACGTCACATCCGTTTGAGCAAATACCGGTATTTATAAAACAAACGTTAAACCCATTCCCGTCTTCTGCGCATGCTTCATTACAATCTTTGTCGCACGTGAGGCCATGATATCCTGGACGGCACTCCTTCGACAAGCAGTTCCCTGTGGTTTTGTCACACACAATATCGCCATTTACTTCCGGGGTGCAAAACCCGCAAGTAAGCTGGCATTCGATACCGTAGCGACCAGGGACACACGCCGTACAGTCCCCTGTGGATTGTTCACACTGATAGCAGTTGGCGGAGGAACACTGGCTATTACATTCGTCCCCCCAGTATCCGGGTCGACAAGTTGTACATTTAGCTGTGTAGCGGTCGCAACGCGTCGCGCAACCGGAAGAACAATTATGGGTACAGTCTTGTCCATAAAAACCATCTTGACAAGCTGCAAGATAGGGAAGTTCAACAGTATTGCTATCGTTTTGCTAAACTAAAGAAAACAATTCAAAAAAAAAAGAAAAGAAAAGCGACAATTTCGAGAACTGAGGTGATAGAAAAGAATTTAAGGTAATCAATCCACCATTGAATTGTGATCATTGTCCATCAAGTATCGTGGGAATTATATAGTAAATGCAAGCCTTTTCAGTCTCAGGGCAATAGAATAATATGACTCCAAGTCAATGGTTGCTTGCATCTGCACTGAGGTCTTTTTCTAAGCATTTGAAAGACCATGATTATAATGTAGTGATGGATGGATTACCGTAAATCTACATTAACAAAATGAACAGGCATAGTATTTACCTATACTTATTTTAAAACTATTATTCAAACACTATTTGGTATATTGTGAAAGGGTCACAACAAATCAAGGTGAAGGATTTCTAATGGGACTGGGAAAACAAACATAGATAAACAAAATTTACCAGCGCTGGGGCATATATAGCCGGGGTTTGGTTTCAAACACTCTGTACAAACGCCTTTTTCTCTGTCGCATGTGTCGTCATAGCAGAATGAGTCGCATGCCAAGTTGCACTGGGCACTGTAAAACCTCGGTTCACAGTCTTGAAGACAGTACCCGTCCTCGATTCCGCACGTGATCGAACCGTCCGCATTCTTCCCACAATGAGAGTTGCATTGCTTGAAACAGTCGAGCCCCCAATAGCCGTTGAGGCACTGCCTGGACTCGCAGGCAGCCGTTCTAATGTCACAAGTTATCTGTCCGCCCACTGGAACGCACGTCGTGCTGCAGTTCAACTCGCATAGTTCTCCAGTTTTTGCTGGTGGACACCTGGTGCACAGTCCCGTGTCCTTCTCGCACGTGACACACGTCAGACATTCCTCCCTACAGAAGGATCCGTAATACCCAGGTTCGCATGCAGCATTACATTTCCCATCAACTTGGTCGCACGTGCTTCCCGCGAGACAAGTGTGACACGTGGTATTGCAGAAGGGGCCATATAGTCCGCGATTACACCCCACGCATTCGCCGGTCCCACGATCGCACGTGTTGTCATTGCAGTTGGAGCTGGGACAGGGTATGTCGCAATCTATTCCGTAGACTCCGGTGGTGCACTCTGAAAACAGAAGCAGTCCCGTCTGTCAAACACACACACTAACAAAGACAGGCCAGAATTGGATTTTACCAATATGAATACCAAAACTCAAAAGAATCACGCGAGAGCTATCTATCTCAAGTTATACACGTCAAACACTACCATGGTAAGAATTAAATGCTAGGTAGTTAGACTATTTCACCACGGCACGACATGCTACTTGGGAAGTCTACTGTTAGGTAAACGCCACGAAAGTGACATCACTAAGGGATATTTTTCTACGTCATGGTAAACAATATGACCCGTTATATCGTCAGTTACCAATGAAAACAGTCAGGCACATTGATTATAAAGAAAATGCCAAATAATAAAAATTTAGAAATCTAAAGCAATGAGTTAAAACGATTCATCAAATATCGTGATAGATGTAAAAACGAAGTTTTGTGATAGCGTTTTTATATATTTTGTTGTTTTTTGTTGTTGTCATTGTTGTTGCTTTTGGTATAAACAACATACATCGCGTTTACTTTAACTTCATGTGATTAACGTCAATGGTTTCAGAAATAAAGGCCATTTCAGGTCAAGAGTTGATTAATCCACAGACGTCGATGGTAACCGTGTTGTTGTCCCACACTAGAAGCTCATACCAAAAACCGAAATAAAATTGCGATTCACATATCGGTACATTGTATTATCAATTATGTCACCAGTAACGACGATTCCTACACACATTTTGAGTACATACTGCCACATTTGGGGCCACAATGACATATGTGTAAATATAAATTGTCACCCTCAAATAAAGACAATGGTGGGGTAACATTTAAACATTGGTATACATTAAAAACTTGACAGTGACGTAAAACCAACCTGCAGTACGGCAAAGAGGGCTTGGGTCCGGCTTAGAGCATTCCACGCACACTCCACTCTGCCTGTCGCATCTTCCGTCTGTGCAGGTGACCGAACATCGGTCATTGCAAAGGCTGCCAAACCACCCTGGCAAACATCCTTGCAGGCAATGGCCCTCGTCATTGCAGGCCGGTGTGGCGCAGTTGGCGCTGCAAGGAGTATCACAGGATTGTCCGTAATACTCATCGATGCATCCATCTAAGCAATCATCCGCAGTTCCATAACAGTTCTTATTCAGGCAGTTTGAGCTACACTCCCCGGTGCAATCGGAACCGTACCAGCCGATGTTGCACTCGTTCACACAATCTCCGCTGTTGTAGTCGCAAGCTAGGTCAAAACAATTATCGTTGCACTTAGTTGTACAAGTCTGCGTGAAATATCCGGTGACGCATGCGCCCTCGTCGCAGATTCCACCGGACTTGCTGCACGTGATTATTCCATTAGGCGTGGCCAAGCAATTTTCGCTGCAGTTTAACTGACAAGAAGAACCATATGTGCCGGCATCGCAGATTTCACATGAACCGGTCAGTCTGTTACACGATGTACACCGATCCCCGCACTCATTATTGCAGGTCAGTCCAAAGTAGCCATCAATACAACCCGCGTAGCATACGCCGTTGGTTTGGTTGCACATTCCATCAACACATGTGTTGCAGCTGCTATCGCAATTATCTCCATAGAAACCGGCGATACAGCCCACACAGACTCCAGTGTAACGTTCACAGATGCCGTCCAAACATCGCCCTCCCCCTCGGCAGTCATCCTCGCATAACTGGCCGAACTTGCCGACATCACAATCTGAGAGAGTAGATAGGCATAAAAGGAGACAGTAATGAGGACAAAGTATAGAATAATGTTTAGAGATATGAAGAGCTGTAAAATAATGAATTCAGATAAATGGAGAAATGTTTAAAAGTGAGGACAAAGCATGGAATGATGCTTCAAAAAGGGACACAGTTAAAAACGATACCTCATCGTATGGACAAAATAAGGTCATGCCTCAAAATGGGGAATAAAATGGTGTTTAAAGAGGAAAACAGAGAATGACACCTTAAATTGGAGACACTTATTAAATGATGCCTCAAATCGGGGACAAAATCTAAGATGATTCCTAAAAGCGGAGACACAGTTTAAATAATGCCTCAAAACTGAGACAAAGTTTAAGACAAGGCAGTCTAAAAGACAGATATATACCCTCCGCGAAATAGCGGTCAGAGTGGATGGGGAGGTATACCGAGGTAATTTCTTGATGGATGTCTTCTGTCATGAAACGCAAGGTCCAACTATTTGACTCTATACAGATTGTGAACTTAACCTTCATTTGTAACGATAACCGGTCATGGGTTTTACATGTGTTGTGCACATTGTCTTACTGAGGTGAACATATTAACCAAAGTTTAATGAACATCCTTTGAAGGTTAAGAGAAATATAAATTAGACATGATATCCGAGGTTCAAACTGGTTCTTTGAAGTGAGAATTCTTCCAGGGGTTGAAGTCTTCAACGTGAGGTCAAATTTTGAAATGGTGCTTCCAAGTGAGGACAACGTTTAAATGATATTCAAAGTGAGGGCAAAGTTCAAATGACGCTTCAAAGTGAGGACAAAGTTCACATGACGCTTCAAAGTGAGGACAAATGACGTTTAAATAATGCTTCTAGTTGAGTAAATAATAATAATGCATCAGAGATAGATAGAGACTAGACGAAATATGTATGGCGCTTCAGAAAGTTTTTGGTGAAATGATATTCAAGGATAGATCAATATCGAAATATATCTGGATTTTAATGCCAGTTTTATTATAATGTGAATATAAATATCTTTGTTATAGTATTTAATGTACATATTCTAGAACAATGTTTCAGAACATTATGCAAACATACAGAAAAAAAACTTTTATTTACAAATGTATATTATATGATTTAAATGCATATCCGAAATTGCCGAATAATTAGTGGTTCCAATTAGGTACACACTTTATACATAATCTAGATCCACTTTTAAGTATATGATACAATTCATTACCCACTCAATGGTTGTTAAGTATTTAATAAATAAGTATTTAACAAACCAATCATTTCAACTGTTAATACGGTAAATCGTAACAGACCCCATTTCAACACAAGCGCATGTTAGTTTCAATCAGTTAATGCATGGACGACATTATGTTATTGTCAAATGTATTCTGATTGGACAATTTGTTTGCTGTGGTTTTGATATTACTATTTATTCATGTCAGCGATGAGTGCCTACCATTTTCAAGACATGTCATTAGTTATATTTATATGAGTGCCACTCAGGAACACATGCACATTCTCTGGAGGTATATATCCTTATTTGTTAGAGTTAATATCCCGTCAACAGTATATTAGTCATTTGGAAAGTATGTCTATTTCAGACTTTATTGCAGTGTCAAGACTTGGCATGATATCACACCCAATCACATAACCATGGCAACTGGACAACCAGTCCTTGAACTACTCTGATCTACCAGTACTATTTCAACGACACTGACAGATCGCTGCCAGATACCGGATACAACCAGTAAAATGTAAACGTGTTTATTATACTCTATATTAATTAGTTACTTCTTGAATAAGGGAAGGGCTGACCTATAGGGTTTTCAAATGGCATTTTATCGCAGGACATCACCGACTGATCCATATAATTTCTCTCATGACATCGACCGCTGATACAGTGCCTTGTGTATTGTCCATTTTCAAGGTGTTGAATGAACGCATGTAGACTGGTTTAACATCTTCATTTAATCATGAAACAACCAATGAAAACACTGTATTGGAAACAACTGAAAGCGACAAAAATGCTATATAGACAGACATGTGTAGATTTCGAACGTTGAATCAAATATCTTTTCTTTGTCTATCTTAAGCATATAGCAACACTATATGATGATCTTTAAATTTCTTTCAAAATTAAGTTATTTCTATGGGCACTGTGAAGTGCAATGATTGAACATGAGGATCCTATATCGAATAATGCACACTAACAGCTTTCTGCTTGTGAGCTTGTGATAACTTGTTGGTATTAGAATATGCGTATCATAAAAGGATTATTAATCATACAAACCCATGCAGCAGATTCTACTCTAAATCATGCAGAGTAAAACTTTTCAACAGAAGAAGGAAACAACAAACGCATGCAAAATTAATAAGGGGAACTAATGCTACGTCGAAGTTTTATAATCGAAAACACAAGGGCACACCCTAACGTACCGGAAGTTCGACATTGAGGACCAGGAGAGGTTTCCTGACACTCGAGACATGTCCCCGAACGTCGGTCACAGTCTCCAGATATGCACGTCTCAGAGCAATCATTCTGACATTGTTCCCCAAAGTTCCCAGCCACACATCCGTAAACACAAGACCCGGTGACGTCATCGCAGGTCACGTTAAAACACCCGCTGCTGCAAAGTGTCGTACATCCCTGGCCAAAATATTCATCAACACAGCCGTCCACACAGTTGTACACATTCCCGACACAATTTGCGTTTTTACAGTTCTGGCTACACAACTGAGCACAATAAGAACCAAAATAACCGGTTTTGCAGTTGTCGAGGCACAGTCCGCTGTCTATGTCACAGCGGGGCAAGAGAGTGCCATCTGGTCCACAGTTGCTGCTGCAAGGAGTAAAACAGTGCGGATTGTAGTAGCCAGGGCTGCATACCTGCTGGTCACAATACCCTGTAATCTTAGAGCAAGCAATAACTCCATCAGCGTTAGGAAGACAGAACGCACTGCAATTGAACTCACACTGTCCCCCGTAAGTACCAGTGTCGCATTTTATACAAATTCCGATGGTTCGCTCGCAGGAAGCGCAACCTTCTTCACAGTCTAAATCACACGACTGACCATATTTTCCATCTATGCAACCTTCAGTGCAAGACCCATCAGTTTGAGGACAAGAACCATTGGCACAAAAGTCGCAGGCATGTTGACAAAAGTCACCATAACGACCAGGCACACAACTTTCGCAAAGGCCGCTGTACCTGCCACACGTGTTCTCTGAACAGTGAGTTACATCAGGACAAGTGTCATTGCAATAGTTACCATGGTAACCAGCAGCACACACTAGAACATAACAGGTTAAAGAAATCAGACCGATTCTGGCCAAAACCGAACAGTGTTTACGGAATCTGAATATTCCGTTTGTAAATAATCTCTATCATTTTAAATGTACATCAGACCAATCAATTAGAAAAAAATGCTTTACGAATTAATACAAATTTTGCGGTAACATCAGATGCATAAAATATACAATTTTCCACTGATTGAAACCCTAGATATGGTGTATTAAGGAAACTTGGAATGTACAATATTTTTTTAATTAACCACATTCATACGTTAATATGGTGAACCTACCCGTGGAGCGACACTGAGGCCCTGGGTTGCTTTGGAAGCATTCAGAACAGCGGCCGCTAAGCCTGTCACACGTCCCGTTAATGCACGCTTCTATACACGAAAAGTCGCATTTGCGACCAAACTGGCCTGCAATGCAGCCTTTGGTACAGTTTCCTGACATGTCATTACATGCATTATCTATGCAACCTTCGTCACAAGAAATGTCACACTGTGGGCCATAGAATTCATCGACACAACCTTCTACACAGGTATTGAAATAATCGGAACAATGGCTGTTTTTGCAAAGTTGGCTGCAAGATTGTGAACACGTTTCCCCGTAAAACCCTACCAGACAACCAAGGGAGCAGAAGCCAGTATCTAAATCACAAACTGGTCCTGCATCAGCACCCGAGACACATTTATCACTGCAAATGCCAGTGCAGTTCCTCAAGAAGTGCCCAGCAACACATTCATCTTCGCTGCAATGTCCCTCTTGTTTACTACATCGGATTAACCCATCAGAACTAGGAAGGCAATTTACACTGCAACTATATGAGCAGTCTTCGCCGTATAGTCCTGGTAAACATTGTAGACAAGTTCCTGAATCTCGATCACATTCAAGACAACCGCTTTGACATGTATCGTTGCAAAACAATCCGTAAAATCCAAAAGGACAGCCTGAAAAGTGTCCATAAATCAAAATGAGCAACTTACTACATATACACTCGTGTAAATTTTCCCTTTGACCATAATTACGTAAAGTAAGATTCAAAATATAAATAATTGTATTTCGAATATTGCCGTCCCTTGTATAAAGAGCCTTTGTAATTTGGAGAAAAAATGTATCTGCAACTCAGTCTTGCAAAAGTGCTTATTCTGAATTTTCCGTTATGAAGTTAAACCCGGCAAAATGTCATACCATGCATTGCGTTTTTAATGTTACGCAGCATTTATAAAATAGATTATGTTAATTTGGGACCTCAACAAATCCGACATTGAAATGCCTCAGTTAAACTGTTAGGAATCACAACGCAAAACTGCAAACTTTATAGATACATTAGATATATGGTTACAGATTAGCACATTAACTGTTAGCTTGGTTGTAAATGAGGCATGGGGATGAATATTAAACGATGTTGGGATGGTGGTGCACCAAAGCAACTCGAGTGCAAAGCACAGGGTCCACTTGTTACCAGCAGAACGACACTGGGGCCCGGGTATCTCCTTGTTGCACTCCTCACAGAAGCCACTGTTCCTGTTGCAGGTGTTGTTTATACACGTCGTGATGCACTGACGGTCGCACATGGGTCCATAAAACGCCCTTTCACATCCGAACGTACACTCGCCATTGTCATCAAAGCATGTGTTCAGAATACAATTATCGTTGCATTCAAACTGACACGTGTTCAGACCATAAAACTCATCAATACAACCAGCTGTGCAATTGTTCTGAACACCGAAACATTCCCTATTCCGACAATGCTCACTGCATGTCCCGAGGCACCATGGCCCAAAGTACCCAACATTGCATCCCGAGGTGCAGGCACCTGAGTTGACATGGCATGTGACAACGTTTTCAGAATCTGGGCCACAGTTTTCACTACATACTGACAAGCACTTAGAATCATAGTAGCCAGGCAAGCATTGACCGGAGGAGCAAGAGCCATCCTCTTTTGAGCAAGTGATTCTTCCATCTTCATTTGGAAAGCAGTTAGAGCTGCAGTTCTGCTCGCAGACCTCACCAAATGTCCTAACTTCACATACCTCACATTCAGCTGTACCGCGAGAGCATTTGACACATCTATCATGACATGGACTTTCACACAGGTTTCCATGGTAACCATCCTGGCAACCTATCTCACAGACGCCTCCATCCTGGAGGCACCTGCCTTCCAGACAGTTCAGACACTGCTGGTTACAAATCTTCCCATAAAGGTAGGCCTCGCAACCATCACAGTCCCCTGTGTACCGGTTACATACCCCATCCAAACAATTGTCCCCGCCCACACATATGACGTCACAAAACTGGCCATACCTTCCCACATCACACTCTGAAACACCGAAATATAGCGCTGTTGAAACTCTTTGGTCAACATATTCAATCTTTTAACCCTTTACCACGTGGCATTTACAAACTTAAATGGATTGAATATTTGACCAGCATTAAACCAGTCCTGCCTGCATGCACAGCGCATTCCTACCTGTTTCATAAATTCGTTTCTTTTCACTGGTTTCCTTAAATGAGGTTATACCTCAAACCCTGCTCTAATTGTGGATTTCTTTTTATATAATCTGATAATTCAGAAGTATTGCCACAACTTCTCAAAATCAAACAAGTGTGTTATTGAGGCTCAAACTCAATGTATGGCCATAAGGGATTTGAGTATGGTATTTAAATTTGAGACTGAGAAATTATACTTAAGTATTTGTTCGAGAACTTACGGCCAGATCTTAGTGGTAAAGGGTTATTGGTCAGGTTAATTTCTCTGCTTCGTTTATCAATCGGCTATAATGTAACATTATTTAATTCAGGTACTTATTCGTCTGTTTCTTTTTTTTTCTTTTATCCTACTTATTCTTCATTTACCATTTCGTAACTATCTTTTTATATATATCAAAACAGTCAATGAGAAATTCTAAATAATTGTCATTGTACAAGATAGTTAAGTTTCAAACTGAAAGAGAAGTGCTTTAAGTCAAGTCCATGTGTTTTTATTAAAACATATACTCAAAACTTCAGATTAGTATGTTTTCATAAAAAACACAATAGCAGAAAAATTCAAACAAACAAGTATCTGTAGTGTTTCAATAAAACTCTTGCTGGTTTAGGAAACAAAACTTTGCGACATTGCAAACAAACACGTAGCCAACATGGAACCTAGCAACAACAATGACACAGTTTCGTTTGGATAAGTGGGAACCAAGGTTTTCCAAATTGGCGCACCACATTGCTCATTGTAACCCTCAACTTTTCTAAATGACCCCCTAATATTTAGAAATATGTTAATTTATCTATAATCAAGGGGTCATTTGACCCCCCCATTTGGAAAAATAAAATCCAGGAGAACTCCAAGGGGAAGTGTTGTATAAGTCATCAAGTCCTTACAGAGTATCATCATGCAATCACCTAAATCTAAATAAAAAAATTCTCATGCCCCGCCGACTTTAAATTTAACACTGTTAACGTTGTAAATCAAGTCAGTTCTTTGTTTCCAAAGCCGATTTTATATGAATTAATGGTTTACTTATGACTAGTGTACTAGTATGCTATGAAATCATAAATTTTGTGTGAATAAAAGTACTACCATAATCTTTATGTAAAACAAGTATTATACTATTCCTCTACACATAGATTATATCAAGACATAGAGGCACAAGAAGCTGCCTCAGTATATTTAGAAAACTATCGCTACTGTATTCTTTTAGAAATAAACATTCACACATTATTGGCCATAAGACCAAATAACTTCATTTCACATAATGTGTTATAATCTATTAAAGGGGAATATCAATCGGACAGTATACACCATTGTTATTTGTATTTTGTTAAAGGGGATTTTTGTGGCAGGGGGAGGGTTGGGGCAGTGATTTCAAGCAATGACAAACGACGCCATAATGCGAGGAGCACCTTTATTTAACAGCATAAAAGCACATAAATATTTACATGACACAAAAGTAATGAATGAATGAGATGAGAAACATATAACAAAACACATATTGATTTTCAGAAATATTCACTGTTTCAAGATACAAGTTTAGCACAATATCAATGTAAAAAACATATTTCATGTAGGTCTTATATGTTGCTGAAAGTAACATTTAATACAAATAACAAAAACAAACACTTTAGAAACATGGAACAAGGGAAACATCTGAAAAATAATTGCTTGGACATTACCTGTTATCCAAATAGTTATAATGTTTAACAGTGGCGGCTAACATTTCTGATAAATCCACCTACCTTTTCTTATCGACGTCTTGGCATTGGTGCTTATCGTAGTGACGCAGAGTGACGTCATTTGACGGCTTGTTTTGACGACATAAAACTGTATGAACGTTTAACGACAGAGTAGTTACTACGAACTAACATAAAGGGGGTCAAAACTACATGTTGATATAATACTGGACACAAAGAAGCTGCTAACTAGATGTAGTGTTGACTAAAGTACAGGCGTTGGCTTGAACACGTGACAATGAGATGCAGATGATGATGGATGATGGCGTGGTGAAAACATGGTGGTGTGACAGAAAACACTACAAACACGCATGCGCAGATTATGTGTTATTAATCTGGAAGTTAGGCAATGCATTACCACATGCAGTGCGTGCCTATTTGCATTTTTTTAGGGAGGAAAGGAGGACACTATTACATTAACAACGTCTTTTCTATGTGTGCCGTGGATAAAAAGAATACAAAAAAAAAATATATATATATATATATATATATATATATATGGTTTCCAGTTTGAATTTCATAAATTGTCCAAATTTGTGATAAGTGACGTCATGGATGTCAGTACTGATATAATTTCTATTTTAAGGCTAAATCAGTTTTTAAGGATTCCATTCTAAGGGTATTTTTATGTGTATATATGGATAGTGCAGAGTACATGTTATTGATGTCACAGCAAACAGACAGAATAGATTCAGAAGCCAGGCTGGGGCCCAGTCGGGGAACTATAACAATATATTTCTATGGCATATTGTCTTTAGTATACCTCACTGAGCCCCTTGACACAAACACGATCACAGCTGAGAGAATTATCGCCCCTATCAAATATAAAATGTGTTTTCATGCTAAAAAACCTTGTTTTAACCATGTTGCCCAAAAAAAAATAGAGGCGAGTCTTCCATAACCATGCTAAATGTGTTTCCATGGTATTTTAGCAAGATGGATAAAAAAAGTGAATATTTTATTTTATTTATTCTTCATATTCAAAATATGCTTTTATACATTTTTTTAGCCAAATACACAAAAAATGTAAGCGAAATGTGGGATTTGTGTTTTAACCCTTTTGCCTGTTTCCATGTTAATTTTAGATAAGTTGAAAAAAAGGGAAATAACTAAAATCATAAAGCTATGGAAAAATATATTTAACGTATATTCTGAGTATGATGATAAATGTGATAATTACTTCAATTCTAAGAAGGCGAATTTGATCACAGTGCATTCGACAGACCATCAGACATTCATAATATGCAGGGCGACAACTCTAGGAAGCCAATTAGAACACTGGTAAGAGTCAGCGTACGACGCATAATGTTCAGATAAATATAGAAGACGGACTCTTAGTATGTGCAGTGGTTATTTGCATAAATATAAAAATACAATTTCATTATTATATAATTAAACGTAGTCATTGTGTTCTCTCGACATACTGCACGTCGGTGTTCCAAGTCCGTCTTGTATGTATAAAAGGCGTACAGCAAAATTGCGGTTTTCCGAAGACTTATCAGAAAAAATTAAAAGCTTGGATTTTCGAACGGCTCGAAAAAAAAAAGAGAATAAATTACTTCTTGAGGATATTTCTATTGTATTCCGCCCTTAAACTCGAATTATGCACGGTGCTCGAAAGGTAGCTCTTCGGAATATAGCAAGTTTATTATACACTGAATACATAACTATAACTCAGTCCTGTATAGGGCTACACATGAGAAATATGGATTTTTTTAAAATATTTTTTTATTAATGTATTTAAAGACTAAAAAGTCTGAGGAAGTTTAAAGTAGCCATATATAAGATGAGGCACAATAAAAACACAGCATGCCTTAGAGTGTTAGAGTTAATTTCTACGTAAGAGCCGGGTACCCTATATTTTACAGATCTATACTAGGTATACAAGAATGTCGGTGAAAAGGACTTCCGTTTTTCTTGAAATAAAATCATTTACCAATTTTGTGAGTAAATCAAAAGCGTAATAACAAAGAGGCGCTCAACGCGTGCCAAAATAAACAATCACAGTTTGTAAATCAGATCTAGAGACATGTTTTATGATCAAATTTGATAAATAAGTTATTTCATCAGGGGAAAAAAATCTAGCCACATATAGACTCTGATTGGAAATGTTTGCATGTATCATACCATGTAAATAATACAAGAGCTGGTATTTTTACTTTGAAGGGAAGTGGTATGATAACAAAACATTTTCTTCCAGAATCAATGTTATTTAATACATTCAATTAAAAGATTGCTGCCTTTTTTACAAACTCTTCCGCAGTGGTGTCCCTTGTTATTGTAATAATCTTCTTGCCAAATATTTATTTATTTATTTATTTAAGCAAAAGGGATTGGAATTCAATTTAATTTAAAAAAAGGCGAGAGCTGTAAAGGGAGGGAACCACTTCGAATGAATTTGTTAATTCATCAAGCTATGGGGACGGGAACTAGTGGAGGCAAAATGACTTACTTCCGTAGGGACACAGGTAGCCAGGGTTGGTCTTGTCACACTCTAAGCAGCCTCCTGTGAGTATATCGCACGTGTTGTCAACACAGAGCGCTTCGCACGTGGCGTTACAGTTTACGTTGTGGTAACCCGCTTCACACGCACTGAAGCAATAACCGTCATTCTGTCGACATACGGGTCCTGAGAAAGGAGATTCATGTGTAAATAGTTAGGAGATATCTGATTGATTGATTGATTGATTGATTGATTGATTGATTGATTGATTGATTGATTGATTGATTGATTGATTGACTGATTGATTGATTGATATCTATAGTTGTAATATAGGATAAAAACGACTAACAATGACATTTTAAATTGAGATTTTACATTATTGCTTGTACTTGTAAATAATAATGTAGTTTCTTCCTTTGAAAAAAAAATCTTCCATTTCTGCATGAAACTTGTAAGCTACCGGAAAGCCTTACCGTTTTCTATGTTACTTCCAGAACAGTATGGGCTGCAGGGGAGCTGGCAGGAGGCGCCATAATAGTCAGGCTGACACCCATAGGTACAGGTGCCGTCATTGAAATTACATGCAAGGTCGCCCGAGGGGTTGGCGGCACAGGTCGGCGGGCATTGGTTGACACAGGCAGTGCCAAAATATCCCGGGTCGCATACACTGTCCAGGCAGATTCCTGGTGGAACATTATTAAACTGATTGAAGACATCATTATCATCATCCATATTCATTATTATTAACAACAGGTTAGTCATCATCATCATCAGAATTATCATAATTTCATCAGAATTATCATAATTTACAATCATCATCATCATCATCAGAATTATCATAATTTACAATCATCATCCGAATTTATCATACTACGCAACAACATAAGTCATCAACATCATCATCATCGTCGCCGTCATTATAATTCACTGCAATGTGGAAGCACTATATTTGTCTAATGTAATCAATCAAAAACAAAATTGCCGACATGGAACGTCCCTTCCCCCTCCCTTTGTTACTGACCTGTGGTGATGTTACACCTGTCAACACCCCCACAGTTCGGGCAGTTCAGCCGGCAGTCAGCCTGATAGTGACCCGGGAGGCAGCCCAGGATGCACGAGCCGTCCAGGATATTGCACGTGTGCTGGGTAAGGTCGTTAGGCACACAGTTATCACTGCATTGGTACTGACACGTGGGGCCCCAGTATCCCGGCTGACAGAGTGTGCACCTGTTCGAAAAGACAGACAGATAAACAGAATGTACTTCCAACGTTAATAAATATATTTGGTGTTTGCTCACTGTGTTTTATTTGTTTTATTTCGGTGGGGGTGCTTTTAAATGTTCATAACAAACTGCAATATACTCAGTTGCAAGAGAAAACCTGCATTCTGGTTTACCTCAATTTTAATGCGTTACTTCTTTCATAAAGTTATATTCGGGACATATCCTGAAAATAGCAATACTATTGCATGTTACATTGGTTATATACATTATTTTTTTTTGCAATTTTTGTTCACTTAGCATAAATTTATGGAAATTAAATTTAAAAATTACGGGATGATGAGTGTTATTTGACACAACCTTAAATGACGGGATGATGAGTGTTATTTGACACAAACTTAAATGACGGGATGATGAGTGTTATTTGACACGACCTTAAATGACGGGATGATGAGTGTTTTTGACACGACCTTAAATGAGCGGATGATGAGTGTTGTTTGACAGACCTTAAATGAGGGATGGTGAGTGTTGTTTGACACGACCTTAAATGACGGGATGATGAGTGTTGTTTGACACGACCTTAAATGACGGATGATGAGTGTTGTTTGACACAACCTTAAATGACGGGATGATGAGTGTTGTTTGACACAACCTTAAATGACGGGATGATGAGTGTTGTTTGACACAACCTTAAATGACGGGATGATGAGTGTTGTTTGACACAACCTTAAATGGCGGGATGATGAGTGTTGTTTGACACGACCTTAAATGACGGGATGATGAGTGTTGTTTGACACGACCTTAAATGACGGGATGATGAGTGTTGTTTGACACGACCTTAAATGACGGGATGATGGTTTTTTTGACACGACCTTAAATGACGGGATGATGAGTGTTGTTTGACACGACCTTAAATGACGGGATGATGAGTGTTGTTTGACACGACCTTAAATGACGGGATGATGAGTGTTGTTTGACACGACCTTAAATGACGGGATGATGAGTGTTGTTTGACACAACCTTAAATGACGGGATGATGAGTGTTATTTGACATGACCTTAAATGGCGGGATGATGAGTGTTGTTTGACACGACCTTAAATGATCGGGATGATGAGTGTTGTTTGACACGACCTTAAATGGCGGGATGATGAGTGTTGTTTGACACAACCTTAAATGACGGGATGATGAGTGTTGTTTGACACAACCTTAAATGACGGGATGATGAGTGTTGTTTGACACAACCTTAAATGACGGGATGATGAGTGTTGTTTGACACGACCTTAAATGGCGGGATGGTGAGTGTTGTTTGACACAACCTTAAATGATGGGATGATGAGTGTTGTTTGACACAACCTTGAATGACGGGATGGTGAGTGTTGTTTGACTCAACCTTAAATGACGGGATGATGAATGTTGTTTGACACGACCTTAAATGGCGGGATGATGAGTGTTATTTGACACAACCTTAAATGACGGGATGATGAGTGTTGTTTGACACGACCTTAAATGACGGGATGATGAATGTTGTTTGACACGACCTTAAATGACGGGATGATGAGTGTTGTTTGACACGACCTTAAATGACGGGATGATGAATGTTGTTTGACACGACCTTAAATGACGGGATGATGAGTGTTGTTTGACATGACCTTAAATGACGGGATGGTGAGTGTTGTTTGACACGACTTTTTATTATATACCTATACATTTTCTGGCCCTAAAACACGCAAAATACGAGACGCAAATACAACTCAACAGATTAAAAATCCGTATTATATCAGCGTCTAATACATAGTATGACGTCACACTGTGCGGACTACTTTCTGCATGGTTCCCGCTGTAAGTGGGCGCTACGTAGTAAATAGAGACGAGAACCAATACTACTGGGAGAACCAGTTTCTAAATTCCATGGTAAAATTCATCCGCCATTGATGATCTTTTTTTTTTTTTTTTTTTTTTTTTTTTTTTGTAGAAAAAAGTAAATAAGCCATCAAAACCCTAAAAACTGACTTCTTCTGTTTTGAAAATGTAAAGGTATATAATAAAAGGAAAATATGTTGCAGTAGCTTTCGTGCTTCGTATTTTGCTTCTCGCAGCGTAGAAGAAAGATATCTCGCTCGACCTTCGGTCTCGCGAGATATCTTTCTTCCCACGCTGCTCGGAGCAAAATACAAAGCCACGGAAAGCTACTCTGCAACATAATATTCCCTATATATGACAGGATGATGTGTGTTGTTTGACACAGCCTTAAATGACGGGATGATGAGTGTTGTTTGACACAACCTTAAATGACGGAACAATGAGTGTTGTTTAAAACAACTTTAAATGACGGGATGTTTACACTCACTTGAAATCATATCGGTCACAAGAGAGACAGTTGGCCATCCCATTCTCCTCTGAACATCTCCTGTCACATTTGTCAAGTCTCCAGCCGGGGTTACAACCCGAGTCGCACGTGCCTAAAGAAAATAAATAACAGGTTCCGTGTCTCGTGGCTGCCACTTGTTAATAAAGTGTATAAACATGAGGGAGGAATTAAGGGTTCAGAGACCGTATTTAATATACATTTTAACTTTAAGATAAATCTTAAATAGCTATTTTCTCCTTAGAATTAAGATTTCAGTAAGATTTTCCTTAACTTTTAAGATTTTCCTTAACGTTCAAGAAAAATATTAAGGTCGTTTTTTTCCTCCTTAGATTTAACCTGAATTTTAGGGAAACGCAGGTGTTCCCTTAAATATTTCTCAACTTTATGATTGAGTCGATACCATGTGCAAAATTATTGTTTTAGCGATTCATAAGTATTTTTACTTATATATGTGAACTAACACTTTAAGGGGCTTTTCGATCTACCGGTGTACATGTTTAGTGCCGTTATTTACCGTCAACAGAGAACATAAAATTCTTCCCAAAAATGCATATTAATGTCAATCAAAACTGACTGACAAATGACATAAAAAGTGTGCATATATAAGTTTCATACAAGTTTTCTGAATACACTACAAGAATATTTTCATAACTACTATGAAAATATTTGAAACAAACATTTCTTTACTGTATACTTTTTCATGTATAATGCAATGTATCTATAAAATAATGAACTTGTCAATGTTTAGAAATTAACTTGAATGCTCATTGAATAATTTACCGAAATGATATAATATTTAGACGATTTGTGTCACATACGTTTTACAACAGACCTACATGACCTATCTGTCTTATCAATAAGATTTCACTAAGATTGGATCTAAGAATAAAAAAAAAGGTTATGGAATATCTTTAAGAAAAATTAACGATAAGGAAATTTCATTTTTAAATTTAAGATGTATATTGAACACAACACTATATTTATCAGTTGCATTTTTACATAGGTATACGTTTAAATGCAACGAAGAACACGTGACATGTTAATAGTGTCAATTTAGCAACTCAATACATGAGCGACAAAAACAATAATCGTTTCATGAAATTGAAAAAAATTTAGAGGGTGTCTTAAACTTAAATAAACAAATCTAAGTTAATAAATACACACTATGTGTAATAGAAATATTTCGGAAAAATCTTTACGTATAATGTCAGCTTTATTGACACTTTGTGTGTGTGTGTGTGTGTGTGTGTGTGGTGTGTGTGTGTGTGTGTTTTGTTGTTGTTTTTTTGTTTTGTTTTGTTTTTTTGTTTTTTGTGTGTGTTTTTTTTTTTCTTTCTTTTTTTTCAGCCATGAAATGGGATATGTTAGTAATAATCCCTATCAATGAATAATCCCTATCATTGGTTCCAGGGTTGGACCAGTACTTTGCGTCCTGGAAGAGCCATGAACTATCCTTGTTCCTAACAGGGTTCGATCCCATAACCATCGGACCCGATGTTATATCCGTGACCAATGTTCTCTGGCGCCCTTTCCAACACGCACACATGGCTTACCTATCTGGTTGCAGACGTCCTGGGTTAGAACCCTGCAGTTGCTGCTACATTGTTCACATGTGTCACCGTAGAAGCCGGGTTCACAGTCCGCACATCGCAGTAAATCAACGGACTCGATATAAGAGCACGTTTCACATCTGCAAAACAGCCATGTCAGATGAGATACTTTTACTATTGTGACGACCATGCATTTAATATAAACACCCGGCCCAACAGACCTATGAGTAACCCTATCCATTTAAGTAAAGAAATCACAGGAGTAAGAAAGTCTGTTTCGAGTATTATCACATGCATTGTATATTATATAGGAAGACGGTTGACCTTCTATGTGAAACAATGCACACTTTCGAATATGAATCAATTAATGTAAAAAAAAATATGTTTGTTTGTTTATTGGGTTTAACGTCCCACCGACAGTATTATAGTCATTTGGAGACGATGTCTACTTGAGACACTACAGTATCACGCCGTAGATATGTGGCATGATACCAACTCTAGTCACATTATCCTGACACCGGACCAACCAGTCCTGGAACTACCCTTATAGGTTTAGCGCCAAGCAAGGGGGCGTTGACGATATTAATCAGATCTTTACTAAATGTACATTGAGCGATTCGACAACACTAAACACTGTCTTAAACAACCATCGACAAAAAAAAGGTGACATTAAAACACAGGTCTCTGCTATATATGATATCTGGAATACAGAATAACATTTCTTGATGATACAACCAAGCCGATGAATCGATGCGGCCATTGACTACAGAAACAAACGTTGTAGACTCGATCCTCGCTGTAAGGAGGCGGAGGGTGAGAAATTGTAAAGACCTCGTAAAAAATGTTTTTTGTTCGTTTTTTTTGTGTTTTTGTGTGTGTGTGTTTGTGGGGGGGGGAGGAGGGTCATAATTAAAGTCTAATTGTAAAAGTCCCTTTATACGGACCAGATTAGGTTCCTACTCCAGGCTTTGTCTATATAAGACAATATCTACTACTGATCAGCCAGTAATTAGTCAACATCTACATAAATATGACAAAATCTTTTGAGAATCATTATCTAAACGAATAGTCACAAAAGATTACTCAGTTACTCAAGCTGGCACGGAGTTTGACCCGTTTAGAACAAGCCCAATACCGCCCAACACACCCTCCCTTTACGACGTAAGCTAATAGAAATTGACTCACCGGGAAATAGTACAGGGCACGTTACACTGAGATCCATGCCAACCACCCAGACAGCCATAATAACACTCTCCATTGAATGGGTTACACCTGCAGAGAAAGAGTATATCACATCATTGACCACCATCATAATCATCATTACCATCATCATCATTATCATCGTCATCATCATCATCACCACCACCACTATCATTACCATCATCATCATCATCATCTCATCATCATCATCATCTATTCGTCTTTCATCATCACCAGCGCCACACCACTCATTACTCATCTATCGTCATCGTCATCGCATCATCATCACACCACATCATTACATCACCATCATCTCATCGTCATTTCATCACTACTACCACCACCACCACCACTATCATTATCATCAATCACATCATCATCTCATCCATCGTCTCATCATTCATCACACACCACCACGACCATCATTACATATCATATAAGCCCCCTTGCATCATTCATCATCATTCTTACATCACGTACATCATCATCATCGTTTCATCATTATATTATCACCACACCACCACGATCTTACACATCATCATCACATCATAGATATTATTTATTATTATTCACCGTCGCCATCACAGTCTTTTTCTTTGCCATCGTCTTTGACATCATTATCAACACCATTATCACCATCATTGTCGTCGTTTTCCTCATTACCATAATCATCACCACCCATTATCATCAATAGCACGTAACTCACCTGGCGCTTCCGTTCGTTGGCGGTAGACAGTTGTTTCCACACGTGTCGCACCCGTTCTGATAGAGGTAGTACCCTCCCTTGCACGTCTGACATACGTCACCTGTAACACACGGACACACGTCTCAGGTGGCGCTGGTTCACGTTATATGTACACACAATCACGGTCAGAGGACTGGCTCTACACACAATCACGGCGCAGAGGACTGGCTCTACACACAATCACAGCCACACTAAGTTACCACGTGATAATGATGTGCTCTAAAAGTCACACTATTGATTTAGCTGAAACTTAGTTGTTGTTTTTTGCAGAGGACTGTGCGAGATCTCTTGCGTTGGAAATTGATGTGCACAATGTTAACATTACCTCGTTTCAGTTTACAACTGTACAAACATAGAATGCAATTGATAGAAGATCAACCGTAGCATTACATTTTGCATGCATTAAAGAAACATGAAGATACTTTTTATATCGCGTTCACGCAGTTGGCTATCTATCGCGTGCGCAAGCAATAATAATTTTTATGCGTTACGCCAGTGGCAGATATCGTGCTGCCTAACAAGAAAATATTTTTAAACATATACTTCACTACAAATTACTCAAATGTATGGCCAGCATAATATGAACAAATTACTTAGGATTCATAAATTAATTAAACCGGAAGTTTTCTCGGGAACTTAAGTGTCTGGATTAACGAGACAACGGAATTTTATCAGGAACCAAAGTGGCCGGATTAACGAGACATCGATGTAATATAACTGGGAAAAGTAGCCATCTCTGTTTAAGGGTGGATTGGTAAAGTTTTCTACTACATCATGCACAGCTATTGCTCTGTGTAGGGATCGGGTGAAATGAAAAATATTTACTGTTACAACTGTCACACCCATCGGGACAGCACTGCTGGTTGTTCGTGGTCGTGAAGTAGCCGGTTCCACACGCCG
Source organism: Solen grandis (assembly GCA_021229015.1). Taxonomy (NCBI): domain Eukaryota; kingdom Metazoa; phylum Mollusca; class Bivalvia; order Adapedonta; family Solenidae; genus Solen; species Solen grandis. Next base: position 29,608,321 of record CM037791.1, on the reverse strand, counting down.
TGCAGTGGAGAATAGTAGAGCCGGACACATAGTCGCAGTCATCGCAGTTCTATATATAGTAACAAACCAAACGACAGAAATATATATTTTAAGCGAATTGACGAACATATGTGTTGTAAAACAGCCAAACAGTATTCTGAATATTTCAGTAAAAGAACAATTTTTTTTAAGTTTATGGACATAATTCGGCAAATACGATTTGCCTTTGGCCATAATGAAGATCAACACTCGATACATAGTAGCCATTGAGATTGTGTTAATATTACTATTTATAGTAATAGTTGTGAATTTGTGATTAAAACGTTCTATATATAGCCCCTTAATCAATCTACGTAAATCATTAGCATGAAGATGGATTTTAGATTGAAAAAGATTAATGGATTATCCTATGAAGATTGCAATATAAGTGGTTAAGTTCAGACCTTCTGTAGGGTAATTAACGGTGTAGCAGTGGATACAGAGTACAATACAATGCAACTGTATTAGGCAGCCACGTCGCTTGATTGTATTTAAGGCCTTCTAACACACTATTTCGTTCTTCCGCGAAATCACACAAAATAGTGCACTCTTTGATCCGTTCCATTGTCATTATATAACTTACTTGACTGATACTGTTTTGTAATGTTCGGTTCAGTTATGTTCTTACTCATCCAAATTGTTATTTGTTTTTGATATTATTATTTTATACTTGATGAATACATAAATATGTGTGCGTATTTATCATTTGCAACACCACTGTTCAGCACACAAATAATGTTACATCATTGCTTTAATGCACTGAATACATCAGTGCTGAAAAGATTATACTTTTTAATGAAAGCGCTTCCTTTAAGCATGTAACCACGTTCCCTTTAAGAATGTAACTGGCTATAAATAGATCAATGCACGTGACTCTTACCCCTATCTGAGTCCCGCAAGCGGCACACGTGACCCCGAAATATCCACTCTCGCAGTCCTGGTAAGTGCAAATGCCATTCGCTATATTGCACTGATGGTAACCGTCCGCGTCCTTGCTGCAACCCTTGCTGCAACATCCGGTTCCGTCTCGGTTCGTGGCGTACCCGTCGTTACATTGCAGGCAGAGGTTTGATGAACATGACTTGCAGTTCAGGATACTTGTACACGCTGGAAAATAGTATTATGACGTATGTTATAGATACATCAGTTGCGATTCTATACGAAAGCCAACTCGGAAAACCTCGGTCTTTTCCGGAGAACGTGCATTACAGTGGCCTGCCATCTAATATTGTTTATTGTGTGTAAGGGGGGGGGGGGGTGTAAGACCAGCGCAGAAGCAATGAGGATTAAGGTGTACATATGTACCCCAAAGTTTAAATATCTAGCTTTGACTGCATTATTTTACCTAACAAAAGATTAATAAAATTTATCAATCAATCAAATGTAATCCCGAAGATAAATCTAGAAATTAGGAAATTTAGGATTTACTGGAACTCTGAGATTATGTGGTGTTATAAATCGTATCAAAGATAATAATGATGAATCTGGTGTTGGTGATGACATTGGTGTAGGTGCTGACACGGAATAAGGAAAGTGGGGTGGGGCATGGTTGTAGGTCAAGGTGATATCAATGAGGGTTGTAAAGATGTTCAAAGACGGTGATTAATCAAGCAGGTATGTTCTCATACACTTCAAACACTGTTGATCAGCGGATCTCGGTAGAACAATAGCCCAGCCCGTCCCTATTGTTCGCGTACACCCTGACAAAGGGTGGATTCCATAACCGGTTCTGCCACTTTGGTTGAGCTTGGTGAATGACATTGACAGAATGTTCATTAATAGATTATAACTCCATTGTAGACTCTTAAACAATGGGACTTGCTCCTCAGATGTCACTGGTCCCCAGTGTTAAATTACCTATTTAGACCGGACACCAGAGCTATGGCTGATGCTGTTTATACAATCACGTGAACAAGGGAGTCATGTTACTCATGTTTATAATTTATTTGAATTCGATATTATCTTTACAGTTAGAATTCAAAAATGAATTTTAGAATATAGTACAGAGGCGAGTTGCTCACACAAATACTTTTAATGTGGTTTGTAGTCTGCTTCCGGCATAGAACCAAACTTATTGGAACACATTAACAACTTATATTGTAAGGTTATATGCATGGCTTTGATGGAATTGATGGTTATTATGGGGCGTATACCTTAACCCTTTCCCTCATATAGACTCATTTTGACGCACTCAATAGGTACCACATAAAGCCTGATCTGCAGAAAGCCAAACTCAAACCTTACCAAATTTAATTACAAAATCCTCATTTCCAGACCACTGAGGAGCAGCGAACAGCATAAAACCTGATCAGCCTGCGAGTTACTCGCAGGCTGATCTGGTTTTATGCTGTTCGCATAGGTTTTTCATGGTGTCCTCTATGAGGGAAAGGGTTAACACAGGAGACCCAGAAGCCTCCTCTGTCTGCCATACAATTCTCTACAGTCTGCATATCAAACATAAATCCATTATTTCATACGCTAGTAAATCAATATTCTTCAAGTCATATATTAGTACGTGAGTATACCTAACGTACAGAGTCTAATAACCATCCGTGTTTACTTTTTACCAAATTACCGAAACTGGTTACGAACACAAAACATATAGACAATTTATCTTTATGAAAATCCTAACGAGCGCCGAATTCCAACCACAATACCGATCGCTAAGTAATACCATAGTCTTTTTTTTACTTTACTATATACATGTACAGAGACGCTGATTAGACCTAAAATATTATAGAGATTCTTACTTTACAGACAATGCAAGTAATCATTAAGCTAACATTAAATAATACTTAAATAATTGACTATAACTTTTTTTAGAGAAATGAAAATTATGAAGTATACCCTTAAAATTTTGAGTATGGACTTTTTCACTACGGAATGAGATGTAAACCTACGTAATCAACGAGCACTTTCCGTACACCTAATCTACATGCTGGTTATAATTCCATACATTTTGCAATGGGAAATAAACATACATATGAGATTTTTCCCAGGCACTGATTGTTCAATTTAAATCGGCAAATCATACCAGGTATTGCCGATCCTCTGGTGAAATCACCAAGTATTGTTGATGTAAATATTGCTGAATTGACGAATTTCAAATGACTGAGCTTAAAATTGCCTTTGAAAGAGAAATGCTTTTATTTTATTTGTCTTTTTTTCTTTTTCTTTTTTGCCATGCAGACTGTAGAATCTGAGCTACACTTTTGTATGAGCAAAAAGAGGTGACCCTGTTAGACAAATGTCTGATCAGGGTCTCCTCTGTTTGTCAATGCGTCAAAATGGGTCTATGAGTACATGTAATTATGGGCTAAATAAACAGCCGTTATTTAAAAGAACAGAAGGTAATTGTTCGAGGTTTATAGTGTATTACCAATTTGATGCATCATTGCTACCCCTATCTATTTTTTACCCTTGTCTCATGCAAAATGCATAGTTCTATGCTTAACGATTCACTTAGTTCTCTGAATACGCAAGATTCGGATCAGCGAAGACTTCAGCTAATAAAGTCTACCATAAAAACAACTACACTATATATTCTCGGGAAATATGCTCTTATGTCCAAGATCTGTATCCTTTATAGCCCAAATGGCCACCGTGATTCTGAGATAGCGTATATAATGACATGGTTCAGAGGTGCGTACATGACGCAGTGATTCAGAGGTAACGTACATGACACTGTACTTCAGAGGTAGCAAACATGACGCTGTACTTCAGAGGTGGCATACATGACGCCGTGATTCAGAGGTAGCGTACATGACGCAGTGATTCAGAGGTAGCGTCCATGACCCCATAGTTCAGAGATAGTGTACATGACGCAGTGATTCAGAAGTAGCGTACATGACGCTGTACTTCAGAGGTGCATACAGACGCCGTGTTCAGAGGTACGACATGACGCGTGTTCAGAGGTAGCGTACATGACCCTTATTCAGAGGTAGCGTACATGACGCCCTTATTCAGAGGAAGCGTACATGACGCCCTTATTCAGAGGTAACCGTACATGAAAAGACGTTTACAGGAATATGTATGATGGCAGGCCAGTAATCATCATCTCTATGTATGACAGTTTTGTTTTTGTATCATGTTCAAATTTATTTATAAAAAAAAAAACAAATTAATTTAAGCACGGCCATAATCACGCCTTTTTGATAACTTTTTTTTTTTTTTGTATGATTTTTTTCACATTAAAGCTGTGGAAGCCCAGTTTCCACCTACCGAGCCATATATAATTTCTAGTATTCTGTTTTATCAATTATTTATCATTTTAAGTATAAATATTTCAAATGTTTATATTTCGCACCAATAAGTTTGCCTTTTGAACTTTGATGTTGCCACTAAATGATTCATCGTATTGCTACTACACAGTACAGTTTCTATGTGTCCATGTATTGTAAGTTAAATTCAGATAACTACGCCAATCGTATATATTCGGAAATCTCCGCCCAAACTCGACAAAAGAAAAATGGCCACTATTTGAACACAGTCCAACTTAAGCTGTACCATAACCGAGAACAACTAACTTGGTTTAACGTGGAACTAAACAGTTTTTTTTTTAATTATATGACCGGTCCCGCCGGCTGAATTGTTAAAGACCGTCGTAGGTTCGATCCCCGGTCGCGACACATATCGGTGCGATATATCATATAGATGTATAAATGATACGGGTATATAATTCCTGGTCTTCAGAACTGTCAGGGTAATGTGACTAGGTGTGATATCATGTCTCTCGTATACGGTGTGATATCGCAGTGAGGCATCTCTGCCTCATATGGTTACAAGGCCCAAAATGACCCATCTACTGTCGCTGGGCCGTTTAACACAAGCAAACGGGCTATCGAACTGGTGTAAATATCAGTAAATATCTGCCCCCTTTCTTTACAGACTTGAAAAGTTTGCATCAAAAGCACATATAGAAAATAGTTTACATAAAATGCACATCTAAAACGCATTCTCAGTCAGATGTACATCTAGACAGTCGCTGAAAATTTTTCCAATTAATCTAGATAAATAAAAAAGCTAAAAATATACAGCTGTAGAAATTTTGGTAAATGTATATATACACAACAAAAATTGCTTTAGTTTCGTTTAGTGAATACATTTACGAATATTATAAAAGGATGACAAAACAAAAACTTGATTTCGAGTATTCTTAGTAAATCTCTATATACCGGTATAATCAGTCTTCATTCGAGAAGTAGGCAAAACAAGGTCTCGAAACTAAACAGAAAGTGAAATGTAGAGACCAAATACATCTAAATTTATCCGAAAATATGCAAAAAAAAGTATCTACATGTGTCTAAGTTCTCACCGTAGATTACCAAAACTGTCTCGTTCATCATTATAATCCAATGTACAGTCAAAACCACCAAGAGAGGATACAAGTTCGCACCACAGACTTGGAATCAAAGATCAATCATTTAACAGGAATCAAAGAGGTATGAATTCACTTAAGCGCATCTGATTGGACCAAAGGCAATCAATTAAGAGAATTGATTTACATCCCTGTTTCCCCTGGGTAGTGTATAAACGATGCTGTTTTATCTCCGAGATATTGTGTTAAGATAGTCACGCGTATACATATATTTATAGTTTGCCTTTAAGATGGCGTTCCGGGTGATACTGCCCCACATTGATGTTGCAGACGATACTTCGCCATAATCCTGATGCTGAAATTAGTGTGCCATTATGACACCCCAGACAGTTCTGTGCCACTATGACGTCCCGAACAAAAGTATCCAATATGACGTCGCGAACAATAATGTGCCACTATGATGTCGTGAACAAAAGTATTTCAATATGACGTCGCGAACAATAATGTGCCAACTTGACGTCCCGAACAAAAGTATGCCAATATGACGTCGCGAACAATAGTGTGCCACTATGACGTCGTGAACAACACGTTTGTGACGTCAAAACTTCAAAATCAATCACAAGATCCCAAAACGATTAAGAACATGTACATTTATTCATTTTCTGAACATTTCTTTTCGGGATGGGGTGAAATTTTTTTCTAGCTCGCTACCCGTATCATCAGTAATTGTGAGTGGCCAAATATTTGGTAGGTGTTATCTAATGGAAACAATTATACGAAGGTCATTTGTACATGCATATACTCCATGCCTTCAGTGAAAAGACTGAGAAATATCAATTAATGACAAAGCATATCCCTAACCGTAGGATATAAGATATATATAAGAATATAAGACGTTGACTTAGCCGAGTTCAAATAATAATTGATGACGTCGAATGGGTGAAAATGACTTCATTGTGTCACTGTGGTTCCAAATGGTAAAAAATGTTTAAAAAATTGTTATACTTACATGAGCTAAATAATAAAACGTATTTTTTTTAAATGCAAATTAGTATTTCCGTCACATATTGTCATATAAAATGCATGTTTATGACAATATTTGATCGTACAAAACTTCAACAGGTATCCTCTGTATCTATATGTGGTAACCATAACATTCTAATACTTTGTTCCCACAAGGTGTCCAAAATCTAATTCCACCAACAATACTAGTGTAATGCTTAGATACTTAGGGAACAATGCACCAATCTTGTTTCTGTTACTAAAACAGAACTAATTTTTCATATAGTATGATATTGTTAGTTAGCGGGGGTATTGTTGAAGGTTCTTAAATATTTCATAAAACAATGATGGCGAAATATGTTCCTAAATAATTCAAGAGTCACTTAGCGCTAAGTAATCCTTAGATACTTAGGGACGAATTTCATAAATCTTAGTTCTCTAACTAAAACATATCTAATTTTCTCATATAGTATTATGTTGTTAGTTATTGATATATTGATAAAGGTTCTTAAATATTTCTTTAAAAAAGTGATGATGGAATATGTTCCTACATAATTTACTTAAATACTTATAAGTCTAAATACATATAGACTTATTTTGACGCAGTGGCAAACAGAGCAGACCCTGATTAGACAGCACCTATAGAAGCTATGCTCAGGGTCTCCTCTGTTTGATCATACGCTATTATAGCTCAGTTTCTTCATAGCCTTCGTGGCAAAGAAAAATTCATGATTTCATATACCATTTTAAGTTCAGTTAATTGATATTCATTAAGTCATAAATTTATACATGAACATTCATGAGGTAAAGGGTTAAGAGTAACTTAGCGCTAAGGATTGTTGATGAATTGCGAGCCAGAAGTGTCCGTGTTTGAAGTAATATTTCATATTTATGAACCAGACATGCTTCTTTATTCCCGCCCTCCCTCGGCTTTTTTATATAAATATATACTAGTTTTTGGCATACAGCATACAGTGTCATAATTTTCCTGCAATATATAGATAAAAATAATAATAATAAAGCATTTTCACCGAATTGAATCTCATTAAAAAAATGCCCATATTATTCAGTCCGAACTTGATACATTCAAGCCATTTGATACATTTTTTTGCCGATTAGGAAACACATTATCACATCTAATACTAATCCATACTGACGGTTCCTGGGTTGGACCAGTACTTTGCGCTAGGAAGGTCCTGAAAAAACACACACACAATATTCGAGTCTGCATCACAGGACCACGGCGCTCTCTGCCTTGACACATTGATGTAAAAATGGAATGCTACAACTTATTATGCACGACAAGGTCACTCAGAATAATTTTGCTGAATTTGCGATTCACTACTTACATTTTTTTTTTTTTTTTTTTTTTTTTTTAAGCTTGTTTACGGGTCTGAAATTAGACCTAGGTATAACGTGACGGGAAAAAAATAAAGACAAAACTATTGTATTCTACAATAAACATTGCCGCCAAAGGAATAAATTAATGAAGTGAAAAGTGCATTGTCTTCTGTGATCATTGATTACATTGCGTTATTTTCCTGTATGTGACACGCTTTCATGGAATTGAATATTTTACGCATAAAAAATCCATGATAAAAGATTGTCATGATGAAATGTAACACTTGAGTTATCTGTCTTGGAAATCTTTACGTCCAATGACGTGGTGTACTTTTTGAAAATTTCAATTTTGAGCCACGTGTGGTGACCTACTTTTACGTCTAATGAAAATAAATAATCTTTAAAACATAGTATCTCTGTTCTTCAAAAAAAAAAATTACCAGTAATCATCAGAACGTATATCCTTGTATCTGTTATTAAACTGGAATGCTTTACAAATTTTAAAAGTTCTACTAAATTTGGCCCCTCTGATTATATATTCGTAACAATATTTTATTATATTAGTTTACAAATCTCTCCATGATGTTCATTATACTATATTTTCGTTATAATATATATTTCGTTCTGTTGTCAGTTAAAATAAAATGGCAAAGAATTTCTCTGATATGTTTGTTGTTGTTATTTTTGTGTGTGTGTGGGGGGGGGGGGGTAGAAAAATATTATATTTGATATAAAAAGTAATGTGTTTATAGCATGACCAATATCAAAACACATGTACATATATCTGAAAGATTATATATGTTATATTGACTGTTTCCCCATTCTGAACTATTTTTGCCATAAAATAGCCAAATTCGTTTATTTACTGGTATGTCTACAAACGGGCGTTAAAACTTGAACTTACATTAAGAGATACCTTACAAAATGCTATGTAAACTCAGAAAAGAAATCCAAGCTAAGATCAGTAAGTTCTAACATTCCAACTCACCGTTGACACCCGGGTTTCAATTAGAATAGGGCCAATTTTACATGTCAACGACTTTCAATACGGACAACCGGAGCGGGAATTGATCTAATCGGCGCACGTTTGTTCCCAGGCGTGATGTATGTATTTGATAACAGCCCGAAAGGGTAGTGACTCTGAGTTACATATTAGTTATATTACCGTGGGTAAAACAATGGAACAATGGCCTGACTATGCCATATAATAGGCCATACTCATTTAGCTCTAAACTGGGCAGTTCCCGTGATTATATCGCTCTGAGTCCTAAGTCAATCTGTTCTGAATTCTTTTGAGGGAAAATAGTCCCCTGCAGTCATGTTGTATTAATCCATTACATTCTTTCAACGTTTGTATACCAAATACGAATGGGCATATGTACGTAACAATTACTAGTCTACTGTTACTGATATGAATGGAGATCTCTCAATAGTCGGGGGTTTTACTCAGCATACGATTTAATACAATTATATGTAATACCCTTTTTTATTATAATATTGATCTGTATTATACACTACTGTCAATAAATGTTATTTTATTTTTATTTCTTTGTGGCAATTTTGATTCGAATATTATTCGTAATATCGATTAAACAACAATTACAGTGGTGACAAATATAAGTCGGGTATTAATCCTATAGGAGAGATGCGTCACATAACTTTAGAATCTTAAAGTACATGTATTGGTTATTTATATCTCATTTTCTTCATCTTTGGGATAGATTTTTGTTGTTTACTTATTCACCTTAACGACTGCTATATTGCTCTTTGAAAATTCTCGAAAGAATCTCTGAAATTTTTCTGCCGGTAATTTATACGCATTGGCGTACTTGCGTATGCCTGGATACGCCTCTGATGTGCTTAATATATGGAGAATATTTGCTGATTACGTAAAAAAATCTTTTTTTCATCCACGCTTGGTGATAGAAAACAATATCTCAAAATGTAAAAATTAAAATATATAAAAGATAATGCGATTATACAAGAAGATTCAATCATTGTTCTATTTATTTCATGGTTTTTTTGTTTGTTTTTTGTTGTTGTTGTTGTTGTTGTTGTTGTTGTTGTTGTTGTTGTTGTTGTTGTTGTTTATTTAGGTAAAAGTGAATCCCTCTTTAGTGATATATTGCAGATGAAAATTTGATTTTCTCCTGTATTTACCAGAAGCATGGAAAAAGTTGAATATCCCAGTATAAGAGTTAAATGCATTTAAACTTTCTGTTTTAGGGGTCGCCAAGGCTGAGTAGTTAAAGCCGCTTAAAATCTTAACATGACTAAACCACGGCTGTGGGTTCGAATCCCAGTATGGTCATTCAGATTTGTTTCATGTGAGGAAGCCTTCCAGCTGACTTACGGTAGCTTGGTGGTTCTACCCGAGTGCCTCTGTGAACTCAGGCTCTTCCTCCACTTGCAATAAGCTGGACGTCGCTATATGACTGAAATACGATCGCAGCAGCGGTAAAGTCCAGCATAACAATAACAGAGGGTTAAAGTTTAAAGAATAGATGAAAGTCAGATGTAATTGTATCGGTCTGATACATATGTAATGTGAGAACAAGCAAGGGATATTAACTGCATAAAATAAAATCTATTTATCAACCACGCACCTCAATCTAAAATGTGCAATTCGGTGTATTAAACATGCACAAAGAAAGCTTAAGAATGTTAAGCTAATTTGTAAAGAGCTCCCACTTTAGTTATGTGTTCACCAGTTTGTTTAAGAACGTATCAGCATTAAATTTAGGTCAAGGTTTATGCATTTTGCAGTTAACTGTGTTTGAAACTGAAAATAATAGCTTTGTGCTTCTGTTTAAGGTATTATCGATATATTGCGTGTATATTACAAAAAAAAAACTTACTTTCCTATTGGATGTGCAACTTTACTCAAGTTTTATTAAAACTGGTTCTGAATATATTCTTAAAGCCCCGTTTGAAGATAGACCACGACGTATCTCATTTCTTTATCATGTTTAAAACTGTGACCACATAAAAAAGTCGTTGATAAATATGTTCAATTATTGAGTACATGTGAGGACCACAAATTGTTTCATAGAAGATCCAAGCTCTGATAATGCAAGGAATCGAAAGGAACGTCCAGTTGGAGTTTGTTTGCTTTTAGGATAAGGCTAGTGTCGAAACGGAACCCTTCTCTGCGTCTAGAATTAAGGAGAAAGCGAGAACCATTTTTATCAGTTATCCTCTTGATTCCGGCCTCTGGATCCACACATGAAGTAACTTGATATGTATTCAATTAAACCTTTACATAACTGGCGTTAAAAACATAATTGATGTGCTCTTTGTCAATACTTAGAGCCCTTTAATAAGGAGACATTGAATAAGCGGACAGCGAGCGGTGCCTGTGTGGAGAGATACTTGAATTGTGCGACTATGGTCTCGGTATACAACCTGCTTTTCCTTTGTCATCATAATTGTTTGTCAAA
>CM037791.1:29572367-29597103 GCA_021229015.1 Solen grandis | reverse complement strand
AATAACATTTATAGCAACTGTAGTAGGAATGATTGTAGCCGTGAGTTATCTTGCTGGTTACGGATACAAAAGAGAGTTGGTTCAACCGATGAGCGATTATTTACCAGGAAGGTCGGAACAACCTTCGCTAGACATAAAGGGTATACCGAAGAACCTATCAATATATCCTGTTGCTTTGAGAAATCTTTTTGGAGAACGTAAGTAACCAGACAGCTTTCGTTACTATGTTACGTGTCTTAAATATCATCAAAATGAAATCATATCTTATAAGAACAAAATCAATCATGAGATGTCCGTCAAATATAACAAACCACTAAACGAGACTGTGACACTAAAAGGAAACCGCAACCCTGAGGTAAATCTCAATTTATAAAAAAGCACTTTAACTGTGTTATCGGTAAAAGCATAATTCAATCTGATGTTTCATAGAACATATTTTCATAATATAATTCGAAAAATTGCGGTATTAAGCTAACGTAAGGGAGTCGCCATTTTAAATACCTCCCCTGAAAAACATCGGAGAGTCGAGACAGTGACACGTCACACATTAGTCGGAATAACTTGCCAATCTTTGGGCCAGGGATTTCCGAAAGGAAACGATTGTAAACACATTGCTGAATTTCTTCCCAAGTAAATTTTTTTGTGTTTTTACTTTGAGATCTACTTGCGCAATTTCTCAAAATGATATAAAAAGTTTGATCAAGTATGCAAGTATACTAAATAAAGCTTCATAATGAGGCGCTTTTTATTATTACCCAATTAAAGAAATAACAATTGACAACATTGTTGCTTCTGTATATGTAAAGCATATATGTGTGGATGACATGTCGCAGTTTTAGATAAGAATCATTGGTAAAAACCTGAGTTATCTGAAGAAAGAAACTGAATTTAAAATCTGTGAGAAAAACTTAAATCCTTACTTTTCTTTCTTTCTTTTCCTTTTTTTGCCCATGGAAGCTACGGGCTCTTAATTTACTGTTAAATAATTATGTATAATAAATAGCACATACGTTTTTGAATACTGGCAACAACGCATTTATTAAATAGTTCATCTAAACAGGTCCTCTTTATACTCATGTTATATTGAGTTCCTTAATAGATCAGTATTACTCTCTTCACTCTCTCTAGAGTAACTTCTTCCGCTTTCGAACGTAAATTCATTTCTTCCATAAGTTTAAATGATTTATTGTGTAGTGATGCCGTCCAGAGTGAAAATATCTGTTATCTTTAAGTCATTTAGTTGTCGGTCATTTAGGCGAACTCTTAATTATGTATTTATAACCACACATATTTCCATACCATAGTTCTCATGGATTTCTTTTAGAAGTAGCTTATACACAACAATATACATATCAAGGTCACAGGAACATGGCTTCGGTCACTCTCACGCATAAATAAGTTAACTATGAGTTGAAATTACTTTTCCAAAGATAATACTGTAATAATAATGATACATGAACATAATACTAGTACGGTCTTTACGGGAATTTTTACAGAAGTAGTTATTAAACATTTTGTTAATATATGCAATTAAACGCATGCACAAGAAATTAAATGTTGTAGACACAAAAAGCAACATTCACCTTTTCTTCTAGACAAAGTTGGCTAACATTACTTCGCCTGCTTTTACCTGCTGGCGAAAAGGATGTGCCGTAATACTGTCTTAGATAATGTTCACGTGATAAGAAAATGGCGGCCCCACTAAACGTTGCTTTTTCGCAAATTACAAAATCATTTTTTTTATTAATTTGAAATAGAAAGAGTCGAGTTTGTTTTTCATTTCATAATGATATAATGTATAATATGTAGTGTTTTCTATTGTAATTTCTTCTATGTTTTTCCTGAATTCAGAAATTCGTACTTACTTTAAGCTGATTGTTCCACGCAGAGAAGGGCGTTCTATCAATACATAAATGGAAAACAATGGCGGAAATCAATACAATATTGCTAATCTATGTGTTAAGATAGTAAAGTTTCATGACATAGCGAATTAATTCTGTCACGTTGCTAGTTAATATATATCGGGTGTTATACTGTATAAAATAAAGACCTCATTAAGATCACGTGATTTTATTGAAAATGGCCTTATAAATACTTAAATTAAAAATGACATATAATTAAAAAGATATAAATAGACAAAAATGTAGACAATCGACAATCTTTTATGGGCGTAATTACATGACAAAAAAACTCCTAGCATTCTTCAAAGGGTGGGGCTCATCCCTAACTTTAGTTCTACCTTCATTAAACATTGACACCCACCTGGCAATTGTACGATATGGAAGGGAATTTCATCCATAAACCAAATCTAGATCCGTTTTTATTTCTAACGCGCATTTACCCAATAACCCACGAATTTTGCAATAAGCTCTTTGCTCCTCTCTCAAATCACAATGGAACTCAGCCATGTTTACAACCTGTATACAAAACCACATGTATTTATATGACCTGCTAAAAGTTTATTGCGCGTGAAAATCGTGCGGAAATAGACTATTGGTTACAAAAATTAATAATCTTTCCAACGGTATATTATACATATACTTTCACGTGCAAATCATGGTTAAAATTGAGTTGTTGCCACTACTTAAAATATGCCCCTCGTACTTATATAGATACGTGATGTTGAATTAAACAATTGCTAAATTCATCTTTTTTTCGAATACTTTGTATAGAATATAGAGGGTGAAAAACGATACTCAATTTGCCATTGGATATAATATATTCCTCATGGGCAAATATTGTTTATAAAATGATATTGGTACATTTCCTTAATAAAACGAATGTTTTATCCCTAAACGAACGTATCATCAGTAATTACACACATTTCTCATTCCATATTTAGAAGTCATGTAATATTTTTTTGAAATAACACATATCGTTCACTTGAAACTTTGTAAGATAATTAATAATAATATTCATAAATATACGTGTAGACCGAATATAAATATTGTTGCAACGTAGCTTAACGAAAAACTATAAAACAAAAACCTACTTAATGATTAAATATCTTTTTTACGTCGTAATTGAATTAATTGATTCATTAAGTTTAAGTATATACATGTCCGAATCTTTTAACAAGCGTTGTGGTATAGATAGTTAAAACAACATAGTATTATGCTTTCTCAAAGGAACAGATACACACTACACATACTTATCATAATGTTTTCTTTTTTGTACTTTTTCGCATATAACTATAATAATCACTGTTTTTTTATATTTAGTAAACTACAAATACTTTCAATCTTACACCGAGACACGTGTTTAAGAATGTTGCTGTTCATATTTGTCAAAGCAAGCGAATGTCCTATAACTTAAAATGGCAAGTTACGTAAAAATAATTTAATGAAGACTGGGTATTGCAATGGGGTCCAAGGTTACACTAAAATCAAACCAAAGGGAAAAAAAGAAGAATGGCATTTTTTTCTTCGTAACAATCGTAAAAATTAAATTAAGAATCAAATTTATTTGACTTCAGGAGTTGCAATCATGACTTACGGGTGGAAATGCAGACTCTACTCTAAAATAACATTTGTAGCAACTGTAGTAGGAATGATTGTAGCCGTGAGTTATCTTGCTGGTAACGGATACAAAAGAGAGTTGGTTCAACCGATGAGCGATTATTTACCGGGAAGGACGGAACAATCTTCGCTAGACATAAAGGGTATACCGAAGAACCTATCAATATATCCTGCTGCTTTGAGAAATTTTCTGGAGAACGTAAGTAACCAGATAGCTTACATTACTATGTTACGTGTCTTAAATATCATCAAAATGGAATCATACCTATTTAGAACAAAATCAATCATGAGATGTCCGTCAAATATCACAAACCACTAAACGAGACTGTGACAATAAAAGGAAACCGCAACCCTGAGGTAAATCTCAATTTATAAAAAAGCACTTTAACTGTGTTATCGGTAAAAGCATAATTCAGTCTGAGGTTTCATTGAAAAGATTTTCATAATATAATTCGAAAAATTGCGGTATTAAGCTAACGTAAGGGAGTCGCCATTTTAAATACCTCCCTTGAAAAACATCGGAGAGTCGAGACAGTGACACGTCACACAATAGTCGGAATAACTTGCCAATCTTTGGGCCAGGGATTTCTGAAAGGAAACGATTGTAAACACATTGCTGAATTTCTCCCCAAGTAAATTTGTTTGTGTTTTTATTTTGAGATCTACTTGCGCAATTTCTCAAAATGATATGAAAATTTTGATCAAGTATGCAAGTATACTAAATAAAGCTTCATAATGAGGCGCTTTTTATTATTACCCAATTAAAGAAATAACAATTGACAACATTGTTGCTTCTGTATATGTAAAGCATATATGTGTGGATGACATGTCGCAGCTTTAGCTAAGATTCATTGGTAAAAACCTGAGTTATCTGAAGAAAAAATCTGAATTTAAAATCTGTGAGAAAAACTTAAATCCTTACTTTTCTTTCTTTCTTTTCATTTTTTTGCCCATGAAAGCTACCGGCTCTAAATTTACTGTTAAATAATTATGTATAATAAATAGCACATACGTTTTTGAATACTGGCAACAACGCATTTATTAAATAGTTCATCTAAACAGGTACTCTTTATACTCATGTTATATTGAGTTCCTTAATAGATCAGTATTACTCTCTTCACTCTCTCTAGAGTTCGTATAATGGATGGAGTAACTTCTTCCGCCTTCGAACGTAAATTCATTTCTTCCATAAGTTTAAATGATTTATTGCGTAGTGATGCCGTCCAGAGTGAAAATATCTGTTATCTTTAAGTCATTTAGTTGTCGGTCATTTAGGGGACTCTTAATTATGTATTTATGACCACACAGATTTTTATACCATAGTTTTCATGGATTTCCTTTAGAAGTAGCTTATACACAACAATTATTACAAATCAAGGTCACAGGAACATGGCTTCGGTCACTCTCACACACTAGTAAGTTAACTATGAGTTAAAAAAACAACAAAAAACAAACAGCGGAAATTACTTTTCCAAAGATAATACTGTAATAATAATGATACATAAACATATTACTAGTACGATCTTTACGGGTATTTTCGCAGGGTCAACATTCTTCTTAAATTTTTTACAGAAGTAGTTATTAAACATGTTGTTAATATATGCAATTAAACGCATGCACAAGAAATCAAATGTTGTAGACACAAAAAGCAACATTCACTTTCTTCAAGACAAAGCTGGCTAACATCACTTCGCCGGCTTTTACCTGCTGGCGAAAAGGATGTGCCGTAATACTGTCTTAGATAATGTTCACGTGATAAGAAAATGGCGGCCCCACTTAACGTTGCTTTTTCGCAAATTACGAAATCATTTGTTTTGTTTAATTTGAAATAGAAAGAGTCGAGTTTGTTTTTCATTTCATAATGATATAATGTATAATATATAGTGTTTTCTATTGTAATTTCTTCTATGTGTTACCTGAATTCAGAAATTCGCACTTACTTTAAGCTGATTGTTCCACGCAGAGAAGGGCGTTCTATCAATACATAAATGGAAAACAATGGCGGAAATCAATACAATATTGCGAATCTATGTGTTAAGATAGCAAAGTTTCATTACAGAGCGAATTAATTCTGTCACGTTTCTAGTTAAAATATATCGGGTGTTATATTGAATATAATAAAGATATAGACCGATTTATATCATTAATCTCGATCTCGTGATTTTATTGAAAATGGCCTTATAAATACTTAAATTAAAATTAACATTATTAAAAAAGATATAAATAGACGAAAATGGAGACAATCCTTAATCTTTTATGGGCGAAATTACATGACAAAAAAAAAAAAAAAAATCTAGCATTCTTCAAATACTTTTACAACTCAAATCTGCTAACATTTGAATATGTTTTCATTTTATTGTGCCCAGAATAGTCCGAGTTACTTGGCAGAATACAAAACTCCATGTTGGTATCAATACGGGAATAAACTTCATTGTTTGCCGTACTTCTATCAAATCGGGGCTCCTAAGTCTGGCACTTCGGATCTCTGCAATAGAATTAGGGCTCACCCTGAGATTATTGAATATACCAGGAAAGAAAATCACTGGGTTTCCAGAGAGATCTTTTCTGTAAGTAAGTATTTTTCCAGCAAAAACTATGTGTGTGCATCCGGTTCCTTTTAAAGTCTTTCATTCTAAAAATACACATGCTCTTTGCTACGCTACATTTTGTGTAATGTCAGATGAATAGATGATGGCAAATTCATTGATCAGTACTTCAGCCATAACATAACAAGGAGAGTAGTTCTAGTTGAGGTTGTTTATATTATGACTTTGTAAACTGTCTTTACGGGCTTGACAGACTGATAATAGCCCATCCAACATCAATCGAAATTGGTATGTTTATACTAAAAACGACGTAAATTTGTCCAATATTTATGCTAACACTACAGTATAATAACAACTTAAATGACGAATCTTCTTAATCCAGTTTCAAATTAACATTTTTTTTCCTTTATATTTAATGCAAAACTTATATTTTATACAGGAAACGGAGAACCATATTTAAACCCGTTGACTGAATTCGCAAGAAAATATACAACAGCTATAGGAGATATACAGAGGAATACCGATAGCTCGGGATACCATTTCAAAATACTCGGTATGGTATTTTTCCATCAGAACTAAAATGGTGAATTCATGCAGGACATGTTAAAAAAGTTAATACTGTTTTAAAATATAAATAAAAATGCATGGGTGTAAATAACATGTATTTTTCTCTTTCCTGTTTACAAGTAATATACAGCGATTTGATTGTCTGTATATATTTACTTTTATCGCTAAAAGTATTTTATTCATATAGTTAATTAATCATTAGAAAATAAATAAACAATCTTGAAACTTGTCCGAGGATTGAGATAGAACCAGTGCCTTCATTCGACTTAATCTAGATTTTCAATGGGATTATCTCTCATTTATCCGATTTCAACGAACTTTTAAATAAAACATATAAATCGAATTTCTCGAAATCTCCTTCCTTAACAATTCCTTTTTTATAAAATATTCCGTATTTCTAATTTATTTTACATGGGTTTTCTAATATCTATAACATATTTTGTCAAATGAATCATTGAGCTCGAAAAATTTAGACAAATTGATGACGAGAAAGATATTAAAGCTTTAACATTATTTTGGATCAGAATGCGCGCTAGATAATCAAAACGAAACTCCAAGCAGTGATTTCCCTTGCACGATCGCTGAGCAAAAGAATCTCGGCCGTCACCAATGTCACGTGATGATCGTTATCAATATGGAGAAGATGTATTATTTATAAATTCACTGAAATATCTTGATATTAAAAAAATAAATAAATACAAAATAAAAACCCTGATCACAAGGCGATAATTGATGTTTATTTAAGAAAATATACTAAGGAGTGTCATTCGTAGTAAAATAAAATAAATAAGTGTAACTTGTGATGGCACAATTATTCCTCCAACAGGTGACTGCTCTGCGACAACATCGTATGAGAACTACTACTGGAATCTTATGCCTTCTGAGGCAAATAAACCAGGTTACGAACCTGTATTCACTAACTCCGAACTTATTCACCACTTCAATCCAAAAGCAAGGATAATTATGATCATACGTGATCCGATAGAAAGGTGTGTATCTTATCCCATTACCGATAAGGGTATTAGGTTATATATTCCAATGCTCATCACGATTTTGCGAATATCGGTTTTCCTATATAATACTTATTGTACTCCAATAAGAAGACTCTACTCTGGTGCATAAACACATTGGAGTTGTTAAAGGTGAATGCAATACGAATCACTTTACCGACCACGTTGGTACTGTAGTTCATAAACCGATGAACCATTAACAATCGTCGATCAATTCTTATATTTACCTTTATTTTTTCATTATCGTGATGAACATAACGTCTTTACACCATTCATTGCTGATCTAAGACATTTTGTAATTTATACCTGTACGTGATGTCAATGTTTAGACGAACAGTCTCACCAGCAACTCCAACGATTATCTTAGTCGTGAAAATGTCACTGTATCTTTCTTTTAAACGTAGATATATCTAACGTCAAAACCCAAGATAAAAATGTAAACACAATCTTTTTCTTGTGTATATGTAATCATTTAAAACAGAAATCATTAAAGAGGATAATGTTTTCAAGCGACGTCTGATTTAAAGTCATTTGATTTTTGTTGTATTTAATGAGTTTGTGTGTATTGGTTGTTGCAATATTTTTAACACGACATAAAAATGAAAATATTCGATCATGATTACATGTTTTGATACTCTCACTACACTGCAGATTGACATCCGTAGTCAAGCAGTTGAAACCATCTGGCACATAAGAGCTGTGAGATCTGATCTAATCCATGGAAATGTATATATGTTAGAAATCAATTCAGCTATATGTTTGCCTGTGGTTAAACAAGTGTGCATATGAGCACGCGGGTATATTCCTTAACCTGTATTTTCTGGTACTTTTCGAAATACGATGTATTTTGTTTCGACAGATTTACAAAACTTGAACAATATCAAGTCTTTAACGATAAATTTACCATAACATCAGTTTTATCCAAAAAAAAAAAATCCATTTCAGCATGGAGGTTTTACTCCGATTTTTATACGAGGTGTGTCCAAACAGTGGACGCCTACACTAGAATTAATTCATAAGAGAAACATACCTCCGTAATTACAATAATATTGGTGAACATTATATAAAAATATTGCGAGTATATGTTCAACTGTAAGAAATTATGACAGTTCAAACAAACACCCTATTAGACGTGCGGCGCATTTAAAATGGCTTTACGGCGTAAAAATAACGATACAGTTATGAGAGGTATAGACACTTCGGATTTTAATTTTGTATATTTTATAGCTTGCATACCTTGTTTATACCTAAATTATGGTTTAGTTTGTTATTTACAGTTTATTTACTTACTTCGAGATGCTCAGTAATATGGTAACTACTGGTGCGACGGTCTTTCATTTCGAGCTTTTTTACTGTTTCGATGACGACACCGTTGGCAATATTTGGTAGGCCATACCTCTTATCATCCTTGTCGAGGACCGCCCTTTTAAATAACGCTTGTGTCACATGTATACACCAACGCCTGTCTAGTTGTTGTCTGAATATTTTAAGGTTCCCTTGGGTGTTTTATCAAATGATTAAAAATCTCTGGTGATAATCCACTGTTTCCCTGCATTAAACGACGTCAGGGTTCTCAGGTAATACAATAACACGTGCGCAAACGATAGTTATTATTCTATGCAGTAAGCAAATACGTAAAGAATTTCAGGAATTAATGTCACCATATAGAGTACTAATAACGTTGATGGTATTATCCTTTGTGCTATTAGGAATTTATTTTCATGACAGCGATAAACACAACATTTGCTTCCGCCACGAAATGTATTTTCGAGCAAAACCTGTGTCTATATTATTCGCTTTTCACGATATTCTATTGCGATTGTGTCGCAATATGTTGAAATCATGAATATAAAAAAAATGTTTTGATCAAAACGTATTTAATATGACGCTATTTTTCTTAACAAAACAAACCTCGTATTTAACTTTTTCTTACATGAGACATTTACTAGTCTGTCTATTTATATAGACAACGTATCTGATGATTACACGTATGTTAGTTATATATCGAATGGATCTCTGTTGTTAGTTTATACAAATTTTAATTGCGAGGAGACAATATGGCATCTTTTATATCGGAGTGCGAATTTTTATCATTAGACTTGAGTAATGGTTTCTTTGTCTCAGTTTTTTTTAAAGGTAGTGCCTTAAATTGACCTTAATTAAGCACATTTTTTTGATTATACACAGTTCTCCTTGAATTTATCTTAATCTGCATCTCTTTGAAAACAATATTTTGATATTGTGATCAGATCGTTCGGATCGTTCTTGTCCAAATAGCTAATTCATTTCTTTAGAAACTACGATTCGATACAAGCACAACACAACAACCACGTGTCAGTGTACTGAAGCAGGCAACACGTCATTATGAACAAATGTTTTCCTTAACAATGACATATAAACAGTATTGTGTTACATGAATGTTTAAAAGTAGAGATATATTTTTTTTATCTTTCAGGCTGTATTCTGGTTTCATGTTTTATAGATTTGAAAACACAACCCTTTCACCTGAAGGGTTTGATACTTATGTAAAGAAAAGCATTGCTGAATTCAATTCCTGTTTAGAGAAAAATATAACACTACGGGGTTGTGTATACGCTCCATATCCTCGTTTCCCAAGAAAGGTAAGTGTTAAGATCATCGAGGCGTATAACATAAGATGGTGTTTATCGTTCACTATGATTATTGCTAAGTTATAAGTTGTCGTGGTAAGTTGATCTTTGTTCTATTGCGCTAGTGTTTTGTTTCTGTTGTCTGCTAAACGGTAGTGAATATTGTGATTAGATTCCAATGCATTATTTTATGATAGCCTAAAATCGGAGACCAAACGCGCTTCCCACAAGAAGCCTAGCACTCATTTTTAATTCCGACCCCATCCACCGCTCTTTAAAAGAGAAAAAAGTATCTGTATTAGCAATCTCTTTTTTAAGACAAAGGGATATGCATTTTGCTTTATGTTCAGTCAGGTTTATTACTTAGTTAATTTATGCGCTTTCATTAAACTATCAATAATTCTTGCTATGTATGTGATTAATACGCTGTTATTGAATAAAAATATACTATAACTGATTGTCAGTGCTTGTTTTTTAAGATAAAATATGTAGTTTTAGGTTATTGTAATAAAGGCTCATCCGGAGGTTGTTTAGTTATCAAAATGTGATTATATTTCTTGTAGAATGGACACAGTCTTCAAAGGCACTGACTCCTTGGTATAATTGATACATAATAATTTGGCGAAATTGAATACATTATTCATCAATATTGATACACCGGTGTAAATTGATATATTTGGTGGTTTCAGATGCACATCCGTATGGGAATGTATTACATACATATCATGGACTTCGGGCGTGTTTTCCCCAAGGAGCAAATATTGATTTTAAAACTGGAAGAGTTTAGCAAAGATATACCTTTCTATCTGAAGAAAGTGTACGCTTTTCTTGACCTAGGTGAGTGTGTATAACATTAAGAATTGTTTCTGTCCTAATGAAACATGTATTTCGCTATATTTTCAAATAAATATTGAATGTGAACATTCTTAACTTTTCGAAACATATGAATTAGGAACGAAATTTGCGTAAAGGTCCGGTGACTCAAGTTTTATTTTCGAATAATCAAACCTTGTCACGGGAATTGGAGGAAATACATCCCCCCTATATATATAGTGACATGATTGTGAAATACCAAATTATTGAATACTTTACATGTTACGTGTTATATTTTTTGGGGGTAAATTTCGGGCAAGTGAAAGAGAGAATCCATGTCGCCTGTATTTTATTTCAAAGGTTAAAGTAGAACTAATTGTCTACAAAAAAATACAATTGAGACTCAATTCCAATATTTATTTGCTTTTTTAAAAGGTCGATTCCGTTTAAAGGGATTTTAAGGTTCGAGACTGTACGATACGAAAGTTTAGGTTGTGGTAGCGATATTATCCGACAGCTAATAAGTATAACATAGTAAACCTACAGTTTGACTCTTGGCCGGCTTAGGATACAGAAAAGTAAGCATATCGGAAAGTGTAAACGTCTAATGTTGCACATGAAGTCTCACCGCCCAGCTGTCGAAATGCGAAGCTGTGAACTAAAACGTTGTCAAAAGAATGTTGTGCGCAATATAACAAACCAGGCATCGATTCGTAGTATTTTCAGTGTTAGAAATTACAGGCATCAATGGGAACAACAGCTATTAAATATGCAGTGTATTCTAAAGATCTTTGAAACTTTACGGGTTTAATTTCCTATACTCTGATTTACATTTAAAAATCTCAATATAGAATTATTTTAAAATTTATTTAGCTTTTGTTCTTGTTTCTCAATTTCAATATTATTTTATACATTCAAACAATGACATAGCTTCCCGCTGAGTATCTGTTGTAATTACATGGAGTCTAGAATAAAAGAAGAAGAAAAAAATCGCTGCAAAACAGTTTTTCCACTTGCTCAATATTTGATGAAAGAAGGGTTGACCCAAATGATATCAAAATAAATTTACATTCAACTAGATACAGATGCAAATCATTGTAATAAAGATACATTTAACTTTAAAAAATAGCTAAGTTGATATAATATTTAGGTTTTTCACTTGAAGTATAAACAGATAAAGCTTCATAGGTGAAATGATTAATGAAAAACGCATTTTGGGAATAAGGACCAAATGACAATAACTAAGTCAGCCTTTGCTACAACCGAAATATATTGCAGTTTTATTGTCCCTTCCATATACCAATTTCTAAATTATCCATTATATAAATAAAAATGCTCATATGTGCATTAAACTAGCATGCGTAGGAGACCAGTATAGTGTATAACCAACGTGTTCATTAGTCTTCGTATTGACGTTTTCCCCCATTTTCAAAAAGCCATATACAATGCCCTTCTTTTGAAAATTCAATAAAATTATCTGTAAATGACGTTGCAAGTTTAGATTTGGTAATATCATAATGAAAACATTGCCAAAACTTTATATTTAAAAACGGATTTTTATTGTTAAAACTTATGTTTTGAGATTTAGTTACGCATGGTATCAAAGAAGTCATAAATATCGTTATATCTAGAGCGTGAGCTGGTATTTAAGAGCAAAACATTAATACGGATAACGTCCTTATACATAACAAAAGTTTCCCAGTTTGTGTTTGTCGTAAATCGCAAGACGGCAAGTGCGTTAGAATTGATTCTTTGTACATGCTCAATAGACGTTTTGAATGTGTTTATTTATATGTTTTATCAAATACATAAAACTTATCATCAGTAATTACACGATTTTCTCATGCCATATTTAAAAGTTATATAATAATTTCTTAAATAACACATATCGTTCGCATGAAACTTTGTAAGATAATTAATAAAATGCAAATCATTGTAATATAAATACATTTAACTCAAAATAGCTAAATTGATGTAGTATTAAGGTTTTTCACTCGAAATATAAATAGATAAAGCTTCATAGGTTTAATGATTGATGAAAACGAGTTTGGGAATAAGGAACAAATGACAGTAACTACGTCAGCCATTGCTACAACCGAATATATATCGCAGTTTTATTGTCTCTTCCGAAGACAACTTCTAAATTATCCTTTAGATAAATAAAAATGCTCATATGTGCATTAAACTTATCAGTAAATGACGTTGAAAGTTTATATTTGGTAATATCATAATGAAAACATTGCTAAAACGTCATCTTTAAAAACGGATTTTTATTGTTAAAACTTATGTTTTGAGTTTTAGTTGCATATGGTATCAATGAAGTCATAAATATCGTTATGTCTAGAGCGTAAGCTGGTATTTAAGAGCAAATCATTAATGCGGAGAACGTCTTTAAACATAACAAAAGTTTCCCAGTTTGTGTTTGTCGTAAATCGTACGACGGTAAGTGCGTTAGAATTGATTCTTTGTACATGCTCAATAGACGTTTTGAATATGTTTATTTATATGTTTTATCAAATATATAAACACATATTTACTGTACAATTGCAGGATTAATACTTTTGAAATAGACATCTATCACATGATATTTGATGCTTATACAGATACGTGATGCTGAATTAAACAATTGCCTAATTCATCTTTTTTTTTCGAATACTTTGTATAGAGTATAGGGGTGAAAAAACGATACTCAGTTTACCATTTGATATAATATATATTCTGTAAATATTCTTCTAGGGCAAATATTGTTTATAGAAAGTATAAAGTTAAATTTCCTTAATAAATTGAATGTTTTTGTTCCCTAAACGAACTTATCATCAGTAATTACACGAATTCCTCATTCCATATTTAGAGTTATAATATTTTAAATAATTAATAAAAATATTCATAAATATGCCTGTAGACCGAATATAAATACTGTTGCAACGTATCTTAAGGAAAAACTATATAACAAAAACCTACTGAATGTTTAAATATCGTTTTTATGTCGTAATTGATGTAAATAGCATTTCATAAATTCTTAATTTTTTAAGTACATACACGTCCGAATCTTTTAATAAGCGTTGTAATATAGCTAGTTAAAACAACATAGTATGATGCTTACTCAAACGAACAATACACACTACACATACTTATAATAATATTTTCATTTTGTACTTGTTCGCATATAACTATAATAATTACTGTCTTTATATGTAGTAAATTACAAATACTTTCACTCTTATCTATAAACTCCAAGACAAGTGTTTAAGAATGTTGCTGCTCATATTTGTCATAGCAAGCGAATTGCCTATAACGTAAAGTGGCAAATTACGTAGCAATAATTTAGTGAAGACTGGGTATTGCAATGGGATCCAAGTTAACACTAAAATCAAAGCAGAGCAAAAAAAAGAAGCATGGCATTTTTTTCTTCGTAAGAATCGTAAAAATTAAATTAAGAATCAAATTTATTTGACTTCAGAAGTTGCAATCATGACTTACGGATGAAAATGCAGACTCTACTTTCAAAGAACATTTGTAGCAACTGTAGTAGGAATGATTGTAGCCGTGAGGTATGAGGGAGTCGCCATTTTAATTACCTCCCCTGAAAAACATCGGAGAGTCGAGACAGTGACACGTCACACATCAGTCGGAATAACTTGCCAATCTTTGGGCCAGGGATTCCCGAAAGGAAACGATTGTAAACACATTGCTGAATTTCTCCCAAAGGAAACTTATTTGTTTTTTTTCGAGTTTGAGATCTACTTGCGCAATTTCTCAAAATGTTATGAACAGTTTGATCAAGTATGCAAGTATACTAAATAAATACTAAATAAATCTTCATAATGAAGCGCTTTTTTATTATGACCCAATTAAAAGAAATAACATTTGTCAACATTGTTGCTACTGTATATGTAAAGCATATATGTATGGAGAACATGTCGTATTTTTAGATAAGGTTCATTGGTAAAGACCTGGGTTATCTGAAGAAAAAAAAAATCAAATTAAATTTAAAATCTGCGATAAAACTCAAATCCTTACTTTTCTTTCTTGTCTTTATTTTATTTTTTGCTAATGAAGGCTACCGGCTCTTAAATGACTGTTAACTAATTATGTATAATAAATAGCACCTATTTTTTGAATACTGAAAACAACGCATTTATTAAATAGTTCATCTAGACAGGGACTCTTTTTACACATGTGTATTGAGTCCCTGATTAGATCAGTATTACTCTCTTCACTCTCTCTAGATTTTGTATAATGGAAGGAGTAACTTCTTCCGCCCTCGAACGTAAATTCATTTCTTACATAAGTTTAAATGATTTATTATGTAGTGATGCCGTCCAGAGTGAAAATAAATGTTGTCTTTCAAGTCATTTATTTGTCGGTCATTTGGGCGGACCCTTTATTATGTATTTATGACCACACAGATTTTCATACCATAGTTCTCATGGATTCCTTTTAGAAGTAGCTTATATACAACAAATATTACATATCAAGGTCAAAGGAACATGGCTTCGGTCAATGTCACGCACAAGTAAGTTAACTATGAGTTCAAATAAAACAGTGGAACTTACTTTTCCAATACTGTGATAATTATGATACACAATCATAATATTAGTTCGGTCTTTACGGGTAGGGCCGCAGGGCCAACATACTTCTTAATGTTTTACAGAAGTACTTATTAAAGATTTTGTTAATATATGTAATTAAACGCATGCACAAGAAATAAAATGTTATAGACACAAAAAGCAACATTCACTTTTTCTTCAAAACAAAGTTGGCTAACATCACTTCGCCGGCTTTTACATGCTGGCGAAAAGGATGTGCCGTAATACTGTCTTAGATAATGTTTACGTGATAAGAAAATGGCGGCCCACTCAACGTTGCTTTTTCGCAAATTACAAAATCATTTTTTCTTTAATTTGAAAAAGAAAGAGTCGAGTTTGTTTTTCATTTCATAATGATATAATGTATTATATGTAATGATTTCTATTGTAATTTCTTCTATGTGTTACCTGAATTCAGAAATTCGTACTTACTTTAAGGGGGCCGCCGTGGCCGAGCGGTTACAGTCGTGGACTACAAATCTCTCAGCCCCTCACCGCTGTGGGTTCGAATCCCGGTAGGGACTTCGGATTTTTCATGTGAGGAAGCCTTCCAGCTGGCTTGCGGTAGGTCGGTGGTTCTACCCGGGTACCTCTGTGTACTCGGGGTCTTCCTCCACCTGCAATTAGCTGGACGTCGCTATATGATTGAAATACTATCGCAGCGACGGTAAACCCCAATACAACAACTACAACAACAACTTACTTTAAGCTGATTGTTCTACGCAAAAAAGGCGTTCTAGCAATACATAAATAGAAAACAATGGCGGAAATCAATACAATATTGCGAATATGTATGTTCAGATAGTACATTGTCAGTACATAGCGAATAGGAGAGATCAATCACTGCATTGGAAATGGGATCTTAAACTAGACTTGACTATTTGAGTTTACCGTCGCCTCGACAGTATTTCAGTCATATAGCGACGTCCAGCTAATTATAGGTGGAGGATGACCTCGAATGCACGGAGGCATTCGGGTAGAACCACAGACCTACCGCAAGCTAGCTGATATGCTTCCTTACATGCAAATCCGAATGACCCTGCCGGAATTCGAACCCACGCAAAGAAGTAAGACAAGAATAAATGCAACCAGTCCGAGTGTTTTTTGTTGCCAAAAACAATTGTATACTGTGATTTAAATAATAGTAAATATTTATCAAATAATAACGCCTGCATAAAATCAGAACAGCTCAGAATAATAAAACTGAAGACACTAAAGATTAAAATAAATGTACTTTAATTACACAGAAACATTCAGAAAACTGAATAAAAATATAAAAAAAACATTCCCATTTTAAACTAGAACTATCACTGAAGGTGATTAATATCCCCGCAAAATGCTTTGATACAGAAGAAGCAAGACTACAGGCGGAGCATAGATAAGAACCTGTATACATAGTATATTGGTTATGATAGTAAGTAATAAGTTAGTTTTTTTTTTATAATTAAAGTGGACAGAAAGTCAGTTATGGTTGTTTGGTACAAAAGTTTAAAAGTGTAGAGTTACAGTTCTTGGATACTGCACTTCTCCTAGTCACCTTCTGTTTACATTTTAAGTTCAAGTAAATACCATGTATACTATTCTAGTTATGTTCGGGACAAAAAAACAACAAACAATTTAACAAAGGGAGATAATTAAAAATGGAACCAGAGAGAGTCATATGCCGTTCTTTCAATCAGTTTTCGGTGATAGGCTAAAATACGAACTAATCTTTAATGACTATAACCGGGTTATCAAGGCGACCGGAGACTCCAGTTTCACGGTGAAGGATTTCGCTTTTGAGTTCGAGATGTCACTAACCCACAGCTGGCTGCAACTGTCCGTAACAAGTACTTTGAAAGGGTGAGCATCTTGTTCGACAGAGTACATAGGCACAGAAAAATCGTAAATCGATGCCATGGTTGCTAAGGATTTAGGGCTCCACGCGTGTGATATCGGAAAGTACCTCATCCATGAGTACGCCCTTTGGCTTGACCTCAGGACACACGACGACGACGGCCTGCATTGAAACGGAAGGAGAGTGAAAAACACCAGCGAAGGCATTACCATCCAATTAACGAAGGAGGTGGAAGCGGATTGAGCTTTGAACGTTTCGTATTTGTAGTGATGGACGCCCAGCTCAACATAGAAAATGGCAGGTTTGTCTCGGCTGTGTACTGAGGCCCAAACAGCAACAATATGTGGGATGACGGGCTGTGGAAAAACTAAATTCGCTTTGGACCTCCTACAGGGCGCGTACCGGCACACTTTCGACCACATTCTGCTACTCTGCCCCACCATTAAGTATAAGGAGACGTATAAAAGTCGATAGTGGATTTGGAATGACGATGAAGTTTATGTTGTAGATCCCAGTGAAAGGCTATATGACTATTTACGAGCCCCTTGTCAAATATTTCAAGGCCAGCTGACTTTATACATTATTGACGAGATGGCCGCCAGCAAGCAGCTTACCAAGAAAAAAACATGCTCTCCGAATTGGCTTTTTCCGGCCGACATGCCAAGTAATCTTTATGGATACTTTCTCAGCGGTATAATGCTGTACTCAAAGACCTACGAGAGCCAACCCGCTTGGTAATTATTTTTCACTGTAAAGACAGGGATAGCTTTGACGAGTGCTTACGTGAAAACGACATCATACCTCCGGCTGAGCGCAAGTTTATGGCGGTACATAGAGCCGAAACACCGCTGCCGAATATATAATGTTAGCGGATCTACTATGTTGCCTTATTTTATCTTGCTTTTCGTTTCTGGCAATGTCTGCCTTGTATAAGTTTACAATTTGAGAGGTACGTGACTTTAGCAAGGGATTGCGACGAGTTACTCGATGATCTTCTTGTTGATCAAGGCACTACGTGCCCCGAGGAAAAGCAGGGTGACACTTCGCCCGATAGTCTTAAGAGGCAAAGATTGTCAGTCTTCGCCATGGGAGGTCAGATCGAACGCCTTCCAGACGAAGAGACTGACAAACTCTACTCTCGTTATGAAGCCAGGCTAGGAGCGAGTATGACCAACCAAGGCCCTCGGCTCCGCAGCACTCCAGATTTACACAATGGTGGTAGGCCACTTTCTATCTATCCCACGAGAAAATTGACTTATTGCTGACTTGGAGTCTGACCCTTTCGTCGGCCACTTGCTAAACACCACTACCTGCGAACTATACCATCGCTTTGGCCCGTACTTAGCCCCTGTCACAGCAATGCTATGAACTTTTAAACATTGCCAATCACTTGGTAAGCAATATGTTATACTAAGTGAAGATGACAACAGTCGAGGAACCGCAGGAAAAGCAGCCGGAGCCGGGGAGGGTGACATATCCGTCGCCCACGGATCCTAGGCGTGTTGCGGCTGGTAAGACAGGGGTGGAGGCCAGAAAAAAAGAAGCAGAAAGATCTCTTGAAGCCTCTGAAGGCGGCGGAGGCCCGGTAGATGGACTCTCGAAAACCCACTCAGGAGGAACCGCCCACTCAGGAGGAACCGCCAAACCTTCTGACAATACAAATAGCGTTATAATGGCAGCTGGTATAGTCGCCGTCCTTGTTTTGGAAAACTAAGGCGGCAGACACTACCGCTGGAACTCAACATAATCCTGTTGCCGAATTGAATAAGCCCGTCTATTATAAACCCGATCCTCATTAAGTGGAATAAGAATGTCTGCGGACAGAAAGGAAAAATAAACGCCATCTATCACTATCGTTGTAGCTGGAATTTCAATAGGATACGCCAAATTAGGTAAGGCTGTATTTGGAGGTAATTTTTCAAAGCTAGACTTCACTCCTCGTGACGTTGGCATGGCCGTAGTCGACGTAACAGCCGCACTGGCAACCACAGATCTTCAACTCAAGCAAGGAATAATCCCTGATAACATATTAAAATAGAGATGATTCATTAACATTACACGAAGATGGCTAGTATTGCAATGATGTTGGGTAGAGATATCGCTAACGTGGTGGCGTTCACTGGGAGTAACTTCTTATTCAGCAGTCTTAAGGACTCCAAAGTTGACGAAGAGAGGCGTCGCCACGACCTCGCAGTAGAACAATTACAGGCGGCACAAGCGGAGAGGACTGAAAGGCGAACTCAATGAATTGATTCATCCAAGTCGACCTTAGGCGGCAAGGCCACGCCGTCCAAACCTTTAATGATGTAGATGAGGCTATGCGGGACTATTCTTTAGTCAAGGATAAGCAGTGAGATCCAGTTGACCCCGAGCCAAAGTTGTCTGACTTTTATACGCCTCCTTTAGAACAACAAGATAGAGAAATTGGTTTTATAGTATTTAGCTCTGGGAGCTACCGGTCTTGTCGGCTATTTTGTCGAAAGAAAAAATAATTAAAAAGAAAAAGTTTTCTGAATAAGCATGGGTATGTTTGAGGTCGGATACAGCGCCCGCCGCCATAACATCCCAGGTCCTCTGGCCCGCACAATGATCGATGTCGCACAAAAATCTCTCGATCTTTGGCAGCGGGATGAACGGGCTATGGAAGGGAATCGCCGCCAATATTCTGTCTTACAACTTCTAATTTCTATGTTCTAACTTCGTTCTTACAACTTCTAATTTCTTTCTTCTAACTTCTATATTTACAATTACAATTTCCAAATGCTTTGTTCGAATATCTGAATTCAAACTTATAGATAAATTCCATCCTCTAACTTTTAGGTTTCAATTTTCAAATTCCAACCTCTTATCTCAATCATCTGAGTCATTACTTCTAATTTTCAACTCTCAACATCTTTATTCCAACAGATATATTCTAGTTTCTATGTTTAGAAAGTGCGGTTTATTTTGCGACAATCGAATGAAAATGCTATAAATAGAACATAATCGGGATTCCAAGCAAAAGTACCTGTACTTTTTTCTCTAGTGAGGTCGTATTTTTGATGTTTTATTGAGCTACTGCGTTATTTGTGTAAGTCATAATTTGAAGATAGCATCAGCACTATAAAACTTTTTTATGCCCCGCCAACTTTGTTGAGGGCCATATAGTGTTTCGGTCTAGTATATCCGCCCGTCCGTGCTTACAAACTTGGTTTAAAGGGCGAGGGAACAATGGGTTAGGATCCTTTGATCTCTGGTTTTATGTGGCATTTCTATGAGAACATTAGACTTAATAGACAATTGATAATAGGAGAGTCACTTTAAACCAATTAGTTAGAACGTCCGTCCGTCCGTCAGTCTTGACACTGAGGTTTACCTTTACGTTTAAGCTGATTTCTCAGGAATGGAACCGTTAATCCGAGTCTTTATGATACTTTGCACACTTATTCATCATAACATGGACAACCCATCCCAGCAAAAAATAAAAGCCTTGTACTTTCGAATTATATGCGCGCGGGGCATCAATACCGTTCCTACACAATCTTATTTTTTAATGAATATCACAATCCAATTAATTATTTTTTTTGGTTTTCAAAATTCTCAACAATATAAAACTTGGCAAAGAAAACAAAAGGCATTATTAGAAATAAACTACAGGTGTAGACCCGTGTAAATTAAAGCTGCATTTAATGAAATGATGATGTATATGTGTACAGAATGCAAATGCTCTATATGCATTTTGGAATAACTAGGAGAGTTGCCAGATTGAAGCCTACATGTGCCTTATTAGTATACCCATATTCACAAAGTATTTTGAAGAAATGAAAGTGACTTTTTTGGCTGAATTTTACTGCCCTCTAAGGGCAGTTTCTCCTCGGCATAAAATGTCAATTTTTCTTCCAAATGGCACTGAATTTTCCCCTCAAAAACGCTTTTTCCCTCTCATTATTTACTTTTCAATGCAAAAGGATGGTTTCTAAATTGTCTTTTTGCCTTCATTTTATAATACTTTTCCTTATAGGTTGAAAATTATAACAATTCTTAAATTCCCCCTTCTGATGGTCCGTTGCGCTCTCTCTCCCCCCACCCACCCCTGTTAAGGGGTATGGGTAGTGGGGGGATGCTTAATGTAATCTAGAGCTATCACTAAAGGTGATGAATACCCCCCACACAGCCTTTGTTTACAATCAAATGCCCAGCTATAGGAGATAAGTCACATTTACTGAATTGATGAATTCAAGTGACAAATTATAAAAGACTAATAAAAAAATAATATCTTATTATGTTCAGTGGTTGTCTTTAACAAAAAATTCCAACATTCATCAATTCAGTAAGGGCACCGTAAACAAATTAGTCTGAACAATGCAAAAAAAAAATAATAATAAAGAAAAAAAAAATCATAACATAAATAAAAAATAATGAAGCTAAAGAAAGTAAATTAGTTATTGCGAAATAATGCAAAGAAAATCAGCAAAGGGCAATAACACAAAAGAAAATCAGTGAACTGTAACCATTTCGCAATATGCACATCTAGTCTTGCTAGTGAAGCTTCCTAGAAATTTGATTTAGTTATTAAAGGAAAAAAAAAAACAGAAAGGGCCATAATCAAAAGAAAGTCAGTCAACCATAACCATTTAACACATCTGTGCTTGATATTGAAGCTTCCTATGAAGTTTGATTGAAATCCATCCAGTAGTTATTGAGAAATAGTGTGGACAAAGAAAACTTCAGAAATCAGCAAAGGGCCATAACTCAAAAAAAAGTCAGTCAACCATGACAATTTCATAATATGCACATCTGTGCTTAATATTGAAGCTTCCTATGAAGTTTGATTGAAATCCATCCAGTAGTTATTGAGAAATAGCGTGGACAAAACGGACGGACGGACCGACCGACCAACATGGTGACTCCTATATACCCCTATATACCCCGTGTGCCGTAAAGTAGTCTCGACTCGAGGGAAGTCAACTTT
The DNA here is from genome assembly GCA_021229015.1 of Solen grandis. Taxonomy (NCBI): domain Eukaryota; kingdom Metazoa; phylum Mollusca; class Bivalvia; order Adapedonta; family Solenidae; genus Solen; species Solen grandis. The sequence goes on along the minus strand of CM037791.1, from coordinate 29,574,663 downwards.
GCGCTGTTTGCGCTAGAAGGGTACCAGTAATACTGGTTCCATCTTCAATACAATTTACGTTGAGCCGAGAATCAATGATTTCTGGTGCCCTTCTAACTTTCAAATTCTATGTCCTAAGTTCTAACTTTTAAATTCTATACGCTAGCTTCTAACTTCTAATTTATGAGTCTCTGTTTCTAAATGTTATCTTTCCGAATGAACATTATGTAACTTTTAATTGCTTGGTCATTATAAGTAAGCGAATAAAAAAAAGATAAAATTTAAATTAACGAAAGTTTACAAGAAGTTGGAAGTAAGAGGTATGAAATAATAACCTCAAGATGTTGGAAAATGTACTATGAGGTATAGAAATTAGAAGTTAGAACATAGAAATTGGAAGTTGTAAGATAGAATATTGGCGGCGATTCCCTTCCATAACGGGCAGTTGTAATATTTGCTCGCCTTGTGCTGACAGGGCCGACCAACCTCAGGGAGACCGTCAGGCAGCTTCCGGAACCAGTCTATGAAGCCTATTGGAGACTGATAGGTCTGTTGGAATAAATTGCGGGTCATGGCTTCCCTTTCGAGCATTTACAACAGCCCTCGCGGCTATTAGAAGGGGCTAGCGGCGGTTCAAAAACTGGCGGCCGCGGCTATGATTTCTAATGTCAAAGCCAGGGACTTCCTGAAAAAAAAAAAAAAAAAAAAAAAAAAAAAAAAAACAGGCCATCTGGCAAATCTACCTTCCTGCTCCGCGTCATATACCGAGGCCCAAGTTTGACGTTTCAGTACCGAACGAAGTGCACCAGGCCGATCTCTTATTTTCATCACAGGACACGGTTCGTCGGAAGAGATACAAGTATGCCCTGACTGTTGTCGATGTGGCAAGCAGGTTCAAAGCCGCCGAACCGCTTACTACTAAGTAAGCTAAAGAGGTCGCCGCTGCTCTCGAACAGATCTAAAAGCGGGGTCCTCTGAAGTGGCCGAAACTATTTTAAGTCGAACTTGAGCGCGAGACAATGCCAACTTGAGACAGATATAGTGCTGCCACAGGCTGCAGTATCACACCCTTGACATGTGACATGATACCACACCATGTCACATTATCCTGACACCAGGTCAACCAGTCCTGCAACTACCTTTATATGCTAAGCACCAAGCAAGGGAGCTATACCAGTACCATTTTTCATGACTTTGGTATATCGCGGTCGGGATTTGAAGCCATGACCTCCCGCTCCCGAGGCGGATGCTCTTACCACTGGGCCACCATGTAGGTGATGATTTTGAAAACATGGTAGAGGTTTACTAGATGATGCTACACACCAAATATCTAAGATCTAGACAGTGGATAAGTATTTTAAAGTTTATGTCTATTTTGTCTAAAGTTTTATTTGGTACCTAATCCACATAGCAACAGGGAGATTAACTTTGACTGGAAACGTTTTAAAATATTTTTTCTTCCCCCCATCCCTGTCTAATGATGCTTCTGACAAAGTTTGGTTGAAATCAATAGTTTCAGAGTAGATCTCAAAAAGTGAATGTTCCCCAGATGGAGAGCAGCAAAGTTTTTAGAGAAAGGTCAAGTTTTAATCTTCTCCTGAATAGTATTTCTGACATACATGTTTTGTGCAGAACTGCTCAAAAAAGTATTCATATTTATAAAATCCAAACAATATTGCAATTTTCACCATCAAGCAGATTTTTAAGGCATTATTAGTTTTGAATGTTTTGAAATCCTTGTCTTAGTTTTAGACATATAATGCAAGCTGTGTATCAGATGAGATAAAATATAGAGGACCATGCACTTACTTGATTTCTGCTGTCTGTCATTTTGAAGCTGATTGTAATCATCACTTTCTGAATCCAATCCTTCGATTCCTGAACACAAAACAATTTTAATCAGAGCTTGCATTGTTTTCCTAATTACGTCAGACTGAACTATTGACATTTTTTTCAGCTTTCATGATATCTGATATTATGTGAAGTTCCATAACAATATGTCATGCAGTGAATTCTTTACAATTTTTGCTGCACATGTCCGGAAATTAAGAGTCCCAATATGAAAAGAATGCATCCTATTTTAATTTCAATAGTTTTTCATATATTTTGCAGCCGGGAAATTTAGAGCTCAGACAAAAAGATTCAATACAAACCATCGGGCAGACCGACAGATGGACAGCTAAGTGATTCCTATATAACTACCCCTATCCAGGGATAGTGGGTGTATATTGAGACTTTTCAAACACATATTTCTAGATATTTTTTCCGGAAATTAAGAGTCCCAATATGAAAAGAATGCATCCATTTTCATTTTAAC
>CM037791.1:29553845-29572267 GCA_021229015.1 Solen grandis | reverse complement strand
TGCACATCTAGAGCGTAACATACACATTCTGTGAAATTTTGGTGAAAATGGGTTAAAAAATACTGGCTGTAGACCGCGTACAAACTTTTGTAGACAACGTCAAATGTGACGTCGACGTCATACGCATATGAAAATCATTGAAATCAAATTGTTGTCCCGAACAAACGATAGGGCTTTCTGCTCTAATGACCTAAGTGTCATTGTAATCTTGACCTTTGACCTTATTACCTCAAAATCATAGGTGTCAAATACAGGCCCTGGGCAATGTCCCTACTAAGTTTCACAGAAAAGGGTCTATTTCTTCTGAGGTAATGACCTCAAAATCAATAGTGTTCATCCACTATCCATGTCAACCTCTCATCTAAGTATGAAGACAGCACACATATTAGTTATCAAGTTATTGAGTGGATATTGATATCGCTAACGGACGAACAGATGGACAAGCACCTTATCATGATAAGGGTGTATAATAAAACTTGGTATCCTACGAAAGCTCTTACGATATCAATAATTTCACTTTCTTATTATTTTCACCTATCACCAATTTCGAAAACCTAGGTACCGTTAGAAAGGTCTTCAAATTCCCTAAATTCCACATGCTTTATATATGGATGTATCTTTAATCACTTGTAAGATATGGATAGTTATACCTCTAGAAAACTGCAAAAATCGGCTAATATATGTTCATGTCGTTTTGTTTTCGCCCTAAAACTTTATGAAACCTAAGGTCAATCTTTAAAATTTAAACTCTATTAGAAAGGGCAAAGGATCGTTCTTCAAATTATATTCATACCCTAATTTACAAAATTCAATGTTTCTTTAGATATAAGCAGTTAAATTCACTTGGGGTTACACTATTTTCGTTGTTCTGCAAAAACTCAACGGATCCCACCCCGATCATCAAAAACTAAATATCATCTGAGAGGTCTTTCAAAACTCTACAAATTATACCATAGTGTCTCGATAGAAAATTTATCGTTTTTGAGATATTTAAGGCCGAAGAAAAAACAATAACTAAAAATGACCTTGACCTCTGTGATTTTCCTGAAACGGATTTCACCATGTTCGACGGGACACTAGGTTGCACATTAATTGAAAGTTACATGTAAATCGGTCAAAAAGTAAAGCCTGCATGGCCTAAAAACCGCTTATTTCAAATGCAAAATTGCTTATTACATTCTGACGTTAAATGAAGTAACACGACGTCAGTTGTCATGAATACAAAGGAGACATCAGGACACATATGCTATCCAATTTTCATGCTTCTAGCTCATCAGGAGCCTTTGTAATACGAAATTATTTTTTATGACCAAATTTCGAATCTCGATTTTGACATTAAATCTCGAACTTTTAAAATTTCGTAAAGTTAAGTAAGTATGCATATCTAAATTCTAATGTACACTTTCTGTGAAAATATCAGGCGACCCGGACTAGAAATGACTGCTGCAGAGCGCAAACCAAATTTGGTAGAATTTTTCAACTGTGACGTCACATGACGCCATATGAAAATGAAAATTGTTGCATTCAAAAGCAACAAAGTCACCCTGATCACTGTTTTAATTTGAATCTCAAAAGGAGGAAAAATAATAATACTAAGAAGAAGAAAAAACATAAAAACCCAATAGGACTTTCAGCTTGAGGCAGAAAGCATTAATAAAATTTTGAAGAAAGCCGTAATAACAACGTAATGTACATCATTGCATCCTAAAATGCACCTCATTCTCTCAAATATGCAACGCAATTAACCATTCAACATGGGCACTCATTCCTGCGTAGGAACGTCCGGATCGTGGGTAACCAACCCAATAACCGATTTTTTTTTTACCTTCAGATTGCTAGATTTCCATATAAAAGCCCTTATCTGAAAAACATGAATATCTGCCATGTTTGATGACGTAAACGCTTAAAATTTTCACCATTTTTTGTACATCTTAGGTTGCGTCATTCCTGCAAATTTGGACTTCATACATCAATTTGCTAATTTTGTAAGATTTTTTTTAATAATTCATGCTTTAATATTCATGACGTCACAATCACGTGAGCAAGCAAATATTCCTGGCAGTGTACATCACTTCACTTTTAAGTTTGTTTATCCTGAAAAAAATCATAATGACTGACTTAAAGTTCATGAAGCTACAGCGTTTCAATTTCGTGAAAAGTACACTTTTCGTTTTTCTGCTTTATCTCAACCATTTTAACCCAGACCTTCAAAAACTAATATCACCTGAAATGTCTTTCAAAGAACAACAAAATTTACTCATAGTGTCAAGGTAGAATATATTTCGTTTTTTGAGATACTGATGGCCGAATAAAAACACATAAACTGACATATGACCTTGACCTTTGCGATTTTCCGTAAACGGAGGTCACAATACACGGAGGGACACAAGGTTGCACATGAATTGAAAGTAGCATGCCAATCCGTCAAAAAATCAAGCCTGCAGGTCCTTAAAACCGCTTATTTCAGAAGCAAAATTTCTAATCACAATGTGATGTCAAATGCCGTCACACGACGTCAGTTGTCAAATAATACAAAGAAGACCCCATGACACAAATGCTATCCAGTTTTCACGCTTCTAATTCATCAGGAGCCTTTGTAACACGAAATTATATTTTTATGACCAACGTTCGAATCTCGATGTTGACATAAAAATTCGAACATATGGAATTTTGAAAATTCAAGAATGTATGCAAATCTACATCCCAACTTACACCTTCTGTTAAAAGATCAAGTCAACCGGACCAATATTAACGGCTGCAGAGCGCGAACCAAATTTGGTAGCTTATTTGAACTGTGACGTCAAATGACGTCATATGAAGATGAAAATTGTTGCATTTAAAAGGGCCAAAGTCACTTTGATTACAGTAAAAATTTCATGCTACTGGTTTATTGGCAACATGTTTTAATTTGAACCTCAAAAGGAGGAAAAATAATAATAAGAAGAAACTAGATGTCATTCGTCTAAACGAATGATAGGACTTTCTGCAACCTGTGTTAATACAAAAAGCAGGAAATAGAAGTTTCATGTAATGACTCACCTCTGGTAGTATTTCATGTTCATGCTGAACAATTGACATTATATTCCGTGAAAAATAAGCGTTTAGTTACGAAGAAAAAATAATAATAAGTAGTAGTAGTATGCTTATGACGTCATATGACGTCACGACTCAAAATATATTAAGAAATTATGCAGAACTGCAAACTGTGTAAGTGTCAACTGTCTATCTCATCCCGAAGTTCTTTAACCCTAAAATGAAATTTTTGGTCCTATGTTCGAATCTTACTTCAGCCACAATACTTCGGTTTTTCGGAATTAAGGTTAGCTGACAAAATATTCACACCTTAGTTTCAAGATGTACCATCTGTAAAAATTTGAAGAAAATCTGATCATAAATGGTGGCTGTAGAGCGCGAACACCATTTTTCACTATTTTTAGCTCTGACGTCACGTGACGTCATAGGGTGCTGAAAATGCTGTTGCTCAAAAGCGCACACTTTACTGTCATAACTCTAAAATTTTCATTATTCTGAACAACTGCCATCATGTCGAAATCATTGCCCTAAAATGAAATTTAAGAAGTATGCTTATGACGTCACATGATGACATTTGACGTCACGATTCAAAATATATTAAGACATTCTGCAGAACTGCAAACTGTGTAAGTTTCAACTTTCTATCTCATCCTGAAGCTCTTTAATCCTAAAATGAAATTTTCGGTCCTATGTTCGAATCTTATTTAAGCCACAGTACTTCGGTCTTTCGGAGTTTCGGTTAGATGACAGGATATGCACACCTTAGTTTCAAGATGTACCATCTGTAAAAATTTGAAGAAAATCCGACCATAAATGACGGCTGTAGAGCGTAAACACCATTTTTCACTATTTTTAGCTGTGACATTATGTGACGTCATAGAGTGATGACAATCATTGAAATCAAAATTTCCTCACGTGACTAATAACCCATAAAAATTTCATCGTCCTAGGACTATTGCAACATATTAAAATAAGCGTTTAGTTTGGAAGAAAAAAAGAATAATAATAATAATAAAATGACGTCACATGACGTCATATGACGTTTATTTTCACATAATTGTTAAGACACCCAGAGACCTACTAACTGACAAAATTTCAACTTTCTATCTAAAATAGGACAGTCTTTATAAGCATTTAAAAATTGACGTCCTTGGTTCGAATCTTGGATCCGCCATAGATGCTTGGACTTTTCGAATTTTGAAAAACGGACACCGGTATACACAATAAGAACGTAATATACACATTCTGTAAAAATTTGATGATAATCGGCCCATTAATAATGGCTCTGGTCCGTGTACAAACTTTCGTAGTCAATTTCAAATGTGACGTCATATGACGTCATAGGCTTCTTAAAATCATTGAAATCGAAATTTCAGCGTCTGAATCATTTGTCATTAAATTTTCATTGCCCTTCGAAAATTTCAACATATAGAAATAATCTTGTTAGAATTAGAAATTCATTATCATATAATGACGTCACGTGACGTCATATGACGTTTATTTTCACAAAATGTTTAAGACTCCCAGAGACCTATATACTGACCCAATATCATCTTTCTATCTTAAAAAGAACCGATTTTAAAAGAATTTGAAAATTTACGACCTTGTTTCGAATCTTGGAATCGCTATAGAACCTTGGACTTTTCGAATTTTGAAAAACGGACACCGAGATGCACAACTAGAACTTAATATACATATTCTGTGAAAATTTGATGAAAATCGGTTCATAAACAATGGCTGCAGACCGCGTACCAACTTTTGTAGCATATTTCAAGTGTGACGTCATATGACGTCATAGGCATATGAAAATCATAGAAATCAAAATTTCCGCTATTGAAGCATGTGTCTTTAAATTTTCATTGCCCTTCGACAATTTCAACATATAGAAATATTCTTGTTAATATTAGAAATACATTATCATATAATGACGTCACGTGACGTCATATGACATTTATTTTCACAAAATGTTTAAAACTTCTAGAGACCTATATACTGACTAAATATCAACTTTCTATCTCAAATAGGACAGATTTTATAAGCATTTAAACAATTTACGACCTTGGTTCGAATCTTGGATTCGCTATAGAACCATGGACTTTTCGAATTTTGAAAAACGGACACCGGGATGCACAACTAGAACTTAATATACACATTCTGTGAAAATTTGATGAAAATCGGTTCAAAAACAATGGCTGTAGACCGCGTACAATCTTTTGTAGCATATTTCAAATGTGACGTCATATGACGTCATAGGCATATGAAAATCATAGAAATCAAAATTTCCTCACGTGACTAATAAGTCATAAAAATTTCATCGTCCTAGGAGTATTGCAACATAGAAAAATAAGCGTTTAGTTAGGAAGAAAAAAAGAATAATAACTAGATGTCATTCGTGAAAACGAATGATAGGACTTTCTGCAAGCTGTGTTAATGCAAAAAGCAGGAGATAGAAGTTTCATGTAATGACTCACCTCTGGTAGTATTTCATGTTCATGCTGAACAATTGACATTATATTCCGAAATTAGTGCAAATGATAAGAACTAAGTATTAATCTGTGACTTAACATGATGTCATATGATGTCAGGACATGACTACAAACTTGTTTTCTAGTTTAAAGGTCCTATGTACGAATCTTACTTCAGCCACAATACTTCGGTTTTTATGAATTAAGGTTAGCTGACAAAATATTCACACCTTAGTTTCAAGATGTACCATTTGTAAAAATTTGAAGAAAATCTGAGAATAAATGGCGGCTGTAGAGCGCGAACACCATTTTTCACTATTTTTAGCTCTGACGTCACGTGACGTCATAGGGTGCTGAAAATGCTGTTGCTCAAAAGCGCATACTTTACTGGAATAACTCTGAAATTTTCATTATTCTGAACAACTGGCATCATGTCGAAATCATTGCCCAAAATGAAAATTAAGTGGTATGCTTATGACGTCCTATGACGTCACGATTCAAAATATTTGTAGAAATTCTGCAGAATTGCAAACTGTGTAAGTTTCAACTTTCTATCTCATCCTGAAGCTCTTCAATCCTAAAATGAAATTGTTGGTCCTATGTTCGAATCTTATTTCAGCCACAGAACTTCAGTTTTTCGGAATTTCGGTTAGCTGGCAGGATATACACACCTTAATTTCAAGATGTACCATCTGTGAACATTTGAAGAAAATCAGACCATAAATGGCGGCTGTAGAGCGTTAACAATTTTTTTCAGTATTTATAGCTCTGACGTCACATGACATCATAGGGTACTGAAGATGCTTTTGTTCAAAAGCGCATACTTTACTTTCATATCTCTGAAATTTTCATTATTCTGAACAATTGGTATCATTTCAAAATCATTGCCCTAAATTAAAAATTAAGAAATATGCTTATGACGTCACATGACGTCATATGACGCCAGGAATCAAAATATATGTAGAAATTCTGCAGAACTGCGAACTGTGTAAGTTTCAACTTTCTATCTCATCTTGAAGCTCTTAAATCCTAAAATGAAATTTTCGGTCCTATGTTCGAATCTTATTTCAGCCACAGAACTTCGGTCTTTCAGAAATTCGGTTAGCTGACAGGATATGCACACCTTAGTTTCAAGATGTACCATCTGTGAAAATTCGAAGAAAATCCGACTATAAATGACGGCTGTAGAGCGCAAACACCATTTTTCACTATTTTTAGCTGTGACGTCATGTAACGTCATAGGCTGCTGACAATCATTGAAAACAAAATTTCTTCACATGACTAATAACCCATAAAAATTTCAATGTCCTAGGACTATTGCAACCTATTAAAATAAGCGTTTAGTTAGGAAGAAGAAAAGAATAATAATAATAAAAAAATGACGTCACGTGACGTCATATGACGTTTATTTTCGCATAATTGTTAGACACCCAGAGACCTACTAACTGACAAAATTTCAACTTTCTATCTCAAATAGGACAGTTTCTATAAGCATTTAAAAATTGACGTCCTTGGTTCGAATCTTGGATCCGCCATAGATGCTTGGACTTTTCGAATTTTGAAAAACGGACACCGGTATACACAATAAGAACGTAATATACACATTCTGTGAAAATTTAATGAAAATCGGCCCATTTATAATGGCTCTGGTCCGTGTACAAACTTTCGTAGTCAATTTCAAATGTGACGTCATATGACGTCAAAGGCTTTTGAAAATCATTGAAATCAAAATATCAGCGTCTGAATCATTTGTCATTAAATTTCATTGCCCTTCGACAATTTCAACATATAGAAATACTCTTATTAATATTAGAAATACATTATCATATAATGGCGTCAAGTGACGTCATGTGACGTTTATTTTCACAAAATGTTTAAGACTCTCAGAGACCTATATACTGACCAAATATCACTTTTCTATCTCAAATAAATCCGATTTTATAAGCATTTAAAAATTTACGACCTTGGTTCGAATCTTGAATTCGCTATAGAACCATGGACTTTTTGAATTTTGAAAAACGGACACCGAGATGCACAACTAGAACTTAATATACACATTATGTGAAAATTTGACGAAAATCGGTTCATAAACAATGGCTGTAGACCGCGTACAAACTTTTGTTGCATTTTTCAAGTGTGACGTCATATGACGTCATAGGCATATGAAAATCATAGAAATCAAAATTTCAGCCTTTGAAGCATGTGTCATTAAATTTTCATTGCCTTTCGACAATTTCAACATATAGAAATATTCTTGTTAATATTAGAAATACATTATCATATAATGACGTCACGTGACGTCATATGACATTTATTTTCACAAAATGTTTAAAACTTCTAGAGACCTATATACTGACTAAATATCAACTTTCTATCTTAAATAGGACAGATTTTATAAGCATTTAAAAATTTACGACCTTGGTTCGAATCTAGGATTCGCTTTAGAACCATGGACTTTTCGAATTTTGAAAAACGGACACAGGGATGCACAACTAGAGCCTAATATGCACATTCTGTGAAATTTTGATGAAAATCGGTCCAGAAATAATGGCTGTAGACCGCGTACAAACTTTTTCACCTGACGTCAAATCTGACGTTATATGACGTCATATGAATATAAAATTCATTGCATCCGAAAGCTCATGGTTTGAAATATAAGCCATAAAATGTTCATTGTTCTGAGTCAATGGCAACACCTCGAAATTAACACAAATATAAGAGGAAGAAAAAAAGAATAACTAGATTTCATTCGTTGATACGAATGATAGGACTTTCTGCTACATTTGTCAAATACTTAAAAGCAAAAAAAGTAAGAGGATATGTAATTGCAGCCTTTAACTTGCTTTTGTATGGCCATAACTTAAATGAACTTTGAAAAATAAACCGTTTAACTTGGAGGAAATGGCAAAAGTAACTGAAAATCATTTTTTTATAATCGATTTATTTAACTTGGACTATTTTTATAATCTATGTTACAAATCAAATTCATTTAAAACGCTTACAATTCGAATTCCATCCTGTAATAATGGCTGTAGACCGCGTACAAGTGTGTGTAGACAACGTCAAGTTTGATGTCACATGACATCATAGGCATAAGAAAATCAATGAATTGAAATATTAAGTATCTTAAATATATCAAGTAATTTTTTCATGCTCCTTGCAACTTTGCAACATATAGAAATTAACACGTAGATATATTAACATTCTTTTTGACCTTATGACGTCAAATAATGTTAATCCTCACAGAATATAAATAAGTCTTAAAGACTAATATTCAGTCCAAATATCAACTTTCTAAATCATCTCGAAGCGATTTTATATGTTTTTTTAAATTTGACGTCAATGTTTCGAAACTTGGATTCGCCATAGAACCATTGCTTTTGGTCTTTTCGAATTTGTAAAACAGGACCCGAGATACACAACTAGAGCGTTACATATACATTCTTTGAAATTTGCTGAAAATTGGTCCAAAAATAATGGCTGTACACCGCGTAAAACCTTTTTGTCCTGACGTCAAATCTGATGTGATATAACGTCAAATTAATATGAATTACATTGCAATCTAAAGCATTTCTAAAGTATATACCATAAGATTTCATGGTCCTGGGAAGTTAACAACATATTAAATTTACGCGTATATATCAGAAATAATTTTTGACCTTATGACGTCATATGACGTCAAATGACGTTCATCTTCATAGAATGTTAAGCACTCTTGGAGACTTATTTACTTTCCAAATATTAGATTTCTAACTCATCTGGAAACGATTTTATACGTATTTAAAATTTGACGTCAATGGTTCGAATATTGGATCCGCCATAAAACCTTTGCATTTTTGATTTTGGAAGAACGGACACGGGGATGCTCAACTATAACCTAATATACACTTTCTGTGAATTTTTTATGAAAATCGGTTCATAAACAATGGCTGTAGACCGCGTACAAACTTTTGCAGCATATGGCAGTTGTAACGTCATATGACGTCATAGGCATATGAAAATTGTAGAATTAAAAATATCAACGTTTGAAGCAAAATGTCATATAATTTCCATTTCCATGGACCATTTTAACATATAGAAATTTTCTTGTAAATATTAGAAATAGATTTTCATGTAATGACGTCATCTGACGTCACATGACGTTCATTTTCACAAAAACGTTCAGTCATCCATAAACCTACATAATGTTCAAATATCAACTTTCCATCTCATATGGGACCGATTTTATAAGCATTTGAAAATTAATGACCTCGGTTCGAATCTTGGATTCTCCATAGAACCATGGTCTTTTAGAATTTTGAAAAACGGATAGCGGGATGCACAACTAGATCTTAATATACACATTCTGTGAAAATTTGATGAAGATCGGTTCATAAGTAATGGCTGTAGACCGCGTACAAACTTTTGTAGAATATGTTAAGTGTGACGTCATATGACGTCATATGCTTACAAAAAATATTGAAATAGAAAATATATTGTCTGAAACATAGGCCATTAAATTCTTATTACTCTTCGACCATTTCAACATATAGAAATAATCTTGTTAATTTTAGTAATATATTTTCATATAATGACGTCACGTGACGTCATATGATGGAAATTTTCAAAATATTTTTAAGACTCCGAGAGACCTACATACTGACCAAATATCAACTTTTTATCTCAAATAGGACTGATTTTATAAGCATTTGAAAATTTACGACCTTGGTTCGAATCTTGGATTCGCTATAGAACCTTGGCAATTTCGAATTTTGAGAAACGAACACAGGGATGCACAACTAGAACTTAATATACACATTCTGTGAAAATTTGATGAAAATCGGTTCATTAATAATGGCTCTGGACGGCGTACAATCTTTTGTAGCTTATTTCACGTGTGACGTCATATGACGTCATAGGCATATGAAAATCATAGAAATCAAAATTTGAGCTATTGAAGCATGTGTCATTAAGTTTTCATTGCCCTTCGACAATTTCAACATATAGAAATATTCTTGTTAATATTAGAAATACATTATCATATAATGACGTCACGTGACGTCATATGACATTTATTTTCACAAAATGTTTAAAACTTCTCGAGACCTATAAACTGACTAAATATCAACTTTCTATTTTAAATAGGACAGATTTTATAAGCATTTAAAAATTTACGACCTTGGTTCGAATCTTGGATTCGCTATAGAACCATGGACTTTTCGAATTTTGAAAAACGGACACCGGGATGCACAACTAAACCTTAATATACACAATCTGTGAAAATATGATGAAAATCGGTTGACAAACAATGGCTGTAGGCCGCGTACAAACTTTTGTAGCATATTTCAAATGTGACGTCATATGACGTCATAGACAAATGAAAATCATAGAAATCAAAATTTCCTCACGAGACTAATGAGCCATAAAAATTTCATCGGCCTAGGATTATTGCAACATAGAAAAATAAGCGTTTAGTTAGGAAGAAAAAAAGAATAATAACTAGATTTCATTCGTTGATACGAATGATAGGACTTTCTGCTAACATTGAAAAATATAAAGATTAATACCGTTAGAAAGAATATATATTAAATTCCCTACCTTTAACTTTTTTTTTCGTATGGACTTTTCATGCATGATCTTTGTGAAATAAGCCATATTCCAAAAATAAATAAATCTTTATTTTGATATCGCTTTCTTATAACTTGACCAATTGTAGTATTCTAGGTACCAAAATAAATGGCCTGAAAATCCCGACAATTCCATTGTAGCATATTCTAGTTTATAGGTATTCAAAATATAAGCAATTATATTAATTCTGCATATCAAAATTCTTTTTTTTTTATTTTCGTGTACAGTCGCGGGAATAAAATAGTAAATCACGGTGCATACCCATATCGGTAGGCTCTCTGCGGAAATCGCTATATCAGCAGCTCTCTGCGTTCGCACCGGTCATTCTCTGCCATAAACACTAGCAAACGCTGGACGGAAGGGAAAGAAACAGACCAATGGTCATTTTTCAAAGGTGAGTTGCTCAATATTAAGTATTGCACGGAATATTAGAGTATTTTAGCTATGTATATGCGTGTAAACTTTTCAATTATATACATAGCTAAGATACTCTAATATTCCGTGCAATACTTAATATTGAGCATTTCACCTTTGAAAAGTGACCATTGGTCTGTTTCTTTTCCTTCCGTCCAGGTTTGCAAATTTTTATGGCAGAGACGCATAGAGCCTGCCGATATAGCGATTTCCGCAGAGAGCCTGCCGATATGGTTATGCACCGTGTAAATGCTACCATGCAATAGAATCGTCGACGCGTGTAGCCTCGTGAGTTAAATTCCAATAACGCTTGTATATACGATCGAGACGACTGTATTACACAAAGTTACTTCATTTTGCGCTTTTAGCTAACGGACAAATTAGCTTGCAGCGTCTTGAACGGATGACATGTGTTGATCATTTTGTTTCAAACGTCTACACTTATACACGCTCATGGTATCTCAAGCTGGCAATTAAATTACATTGTACTATAACATATATTTTCACATAATTTATCATTTATCATAAATTTGGAATATAGCTTGTACAACATTTATCGATTGATGCAACAATGAAGTCGGGATATTATGGGTAACGCAATGCTGCAACTAATATGTATAAGTAACGTAAATAAAATGATTTGACAAAACATTAAATCATTGTCAACACTTGTTTAGTTTGTTTGTTGGGTTTAACGTCCCACCGACAGTATTTCAGTCATTTGGAGACGATGTCTACTTAATGCAGTTATAGTGCTGCCACACTGCAGTATCACGCCGTAGACATGTGGCATGATACCACACCCAGTCACATTATCCTGATACCGAGCCAACCAGTCCTGCAACTACCTTTATATGCTGAGCGTCAAGCAGGGGAGCTATAACAGTACCATTTTTTACGACTTTGGTATCGAACCCACGACCTCCCGCTCTCGAGGCGGACGCTCTAACCACTCGGCCACCGGGAACGGTACACTTGTTTAGCTAGTAATATCAATATGATATATGTAAAAAGTTGGGTTTTTTTGCAATTTCTATGACAAATACATATCTGTAAACTTACATTTCCGAAAATGCTTCAATTAAGGTGAAAGCGAAAGTAGGATATTTTATGAAAATTCTTACAATTGGCTTTAAATTGGTATTTTTTATGTAACTTCCTTATTTTTTATCAATTTCAAAACTCTAGGTGCCAAAATAATCGTCTTAAAATTCTCTACATCTCACTTGCTTAATTTAAGCACTTATTGCTAATGATTCTTAAGATATAAGCCGAAAAACTCGGACATGACGGCAAAATCGCTGAAATTCTACATGTTTAAACTCTTATTTTTGATGTAACTCCCTTATACTTTGTTTAATTTCAAAACTTAAGGTACCAAAATAATCGTCTGAAAATTCTCTACATTTCACACGCTTTATCTATAGGAATATTTTTAATATTTTTCGAGATACAAGCTCTTAAACCTCATGAAAAATGAAAAAATCACCAATGCTATATGCACGAATTTCGTTTTTTCCCTATTACTCCATGAATCTTAGGTCAATCATGAAACTTTAAGCATCAAAAGAACGGCCAAACATTGCTCTACAAATAATATTCATCATCATATTTTCAAAAATCAAAGGTTTTCGAGATATGAACTGTTAAACACACCGAGGGTTACCAAATTTTTGTTTTTCCGCCATAACTCAACCGATTCAACCCCGATCATCAAAAACTAAATATCATCTGAAAGGTCTTTCTAAGCACTACAAATTATCCGCATAGTGTCTCGATAGAATGTTTACCGTTTTTGAGATATTTAAGGCCGAAGAAAAACCCGATAATTGATATATGACCTTGACCTTTGGGATTTTCCGGAAACGGAAGTGACATGCCTCCATAAAATCTAATACTGCATCTTCAGACAAAATTTCAAGCAAATCATACAAAAAATAAAGCCTACAGGGCTTAAATACCGTTAAGTTTTTATACGAAAGTTTTATTAGCATTATGACGTCATGTGACGTCATATGGCGTACATCTTTTCAGAATGTAAAGAAGATCTAGAAACTAATATTCAGTCAAAATATCAGCTTTCTAGTTCTTCTGGAAGCGATTTTATACGCATTTGAAATTTGACGTCATTAGTTCGAATCTTGGATTCGCCATAAAACATTTGCCTTTTCGAATTTGGAAACACGGACACCGAAAGGCACAACTAGAGCCTAACATACACATTCTGTGAAATTTTGATGAAAATCGGTCTAGAAATAATGGCTGTAGACCGCGTACAAACTTTTTCACCTGACGTCGAATCTGACATTATATGACGTCATATGAATATGAAATTCATTGCATCCGAAAGCTCATGGTTTGAAATATATGCCATAAAATTTTCATTGCTCTGAGTCAATGGCAACACCTCAAAATTAACACAAATATAAGAGGAAGAAAAAAAGAATAACTAGATTTCATTCGTTGATACGAATGAGAGGACTTTCTGCAATATTTTGAAATGTAAAGATTAATACCGTTAGAAAGAATATATATTATATTTCCTACCTTTTACTCTTTTTTCTTTCGTATGGACTTCTCATGCATGAACTTTGTGAAGTAAGCCATACGTCAAAAATAAATAAATC
Source organism: Solen grandis (assembly GCA_021229015.1). Taxonomy (NCBI): domain Eukaryota; kingdom Metazoa; phylum Mollusca; class Bivalvia; order Adapedonta; family Solenidae; genus Solen; species Solen grandis. The sequence continues at coordinate 29,558,121 of CM037791.1, read as the reverse complement.
TTTATTTTGATATCGCTTTCTTATAACTTGACCAATTTTAGTTGGGGTTATTGTTGTATTGGGGTTTACCGTCGCTGTGATAGTATTTCAATCATATAGAGACGTCAGGCTAATTACAGGTGAAGGAAGACCCCGAGTACACAGAGGAAAGGGTACGCAAAACACTAAGTAGGTTAGTGTTATTTAGTCCATTAAATCGGTCGAGCGGCTTTGCCGCGCGAGACCGATTTAATTTCATTAATGCTTACTAAAAAACACTAACCTATACTTAATTAACACAGACTAACTTAGAGTTTGCCCCGCTCTATTACTGCGTTATGCTGCTATATTAGGAGATGGCGCCATATAAGTGTTAGTCAGCGTGTTGTTAAAGTAATCACACACGTGCACGTGCTTTCCAAATATGGATGTAACACATAAATTTCGCGCATTTTTTGACCGTCGGCTCATTTCTTTTTCAGATTTCAATCAAATTATGTGATGGCTGTTTTTTTTTTATTTATTTATCTTGTTTTAATTAGTTAAGACTAGAAAATATCAACTGATTGACATTAAGGAAAGAACGAAATATGTAAATAATAATAATCGTTTAAAAAGTCTGTGTCAGCGGAAGATATCAAGGCCAGGAATACCCCGGAAATACCAAATCAAACGAGTTAATACATGATCTGAAATTTGTTTAAAAACGTTATATCAATTATTTCAATTCTTGTATTTACCAAATTCGTAAACATAGGTACTGGTATAGCTCACTTGCTTGGCGCTCAGCTTAATAAGGGTAGTTCCAGGACTGATGGCCCGGTGTCCGGATAATGTGACTGGTTGTGGTATCATGCCAACTGTCTACGACGTGATACTGTGCAGTGTGACAACACTACATTTGGCTCAAGTAGACATTGTCTCCAAAAGACTTAAATTCTGTCGGTGGGACGTTAAACCTAATAATTTGTACTTGTATTTTAGTATTTAATTTAGCATCTTTTTCTTTCCTTAGGAGTCCCTTTGCAAAAAATATTTCCGAAACTCCTCATTCTTATGTAAATGTTTATCTATAAACATGATTATTTAAGCAACTTTACTTAATGTTTACAAAAGACGTCAACATGCGCCAGTGGGCACTGCTCATGTGTAGGGATCAGTGTAGTAAACAATGCGATATATGATATCACGTGAGTATAATTTGAAATAATGGCATGCGTATTTCGCCGTAAACTCTTAACAGTTAAATAACAATTAAGTAGACAAGTCTCGCAAAATCTCGAACTCTTAAATTAAATCGACCAGGAATTTGAAATTTTGGGCTCACTGATTAGATAGAAATAGCGGGCAAACTCTAAACAAAGTTACTCCATTTGGCCCTTTTAGCTAACGGACAAATTAGATTGCAGCGTCTTGAACGGATGACATGTGTTGATCATTTTGTTTCAAACGTCTACACTTATTAACGCCCACGGTATCTCAAGCTGGCAATTAAATTACATTGTACTATAACATATATTTTCACATAGCTTATCATTTATCATAAATTTGGATTGATGCAACAATGAAGTCGGGAAATTGCAATATTTCAACAACGGTCTAAATGACATGTGTCAAAACGCTCAAAGGATTATGGGTAACACAATGCTGCAACTGATATGTATAAGTAACGTAAATAAAATGATTTGACACAACATTAAATCAATATCAACACTTGTTAAGTTTGTTTGTTGGGTTTAACGTCCCTCCGACAGTAATTCAGTCATTTGGAGACGATGTCTACTTCATGCGGGTATAGGGCTGCCACACTGCAGTATCACGCCGAGGACATGTGGCATGATACCACACCCGGTCACATCATCCTGATACCGAGCAAACCAGTCCTGCAAATACTCTTATATGTTGAGCGCCAAGCAAGGGAGATATAACAGTACCATTTTTTACAACTTCGGTATGTCGTGGTCGGGGATCGAACCCACGACCTCCCGCTCCCGAGGCAGACGCTCTAACCACTCGGCCACCGGAAAGGGTACGCTTGTTTAGCTAGTAATATCAATATGATATAAATAAAAAGGTTTTTTTTGCAATTTATATGACTAATACATAGCTGTAGACTTACATATTTTCCGAAAATGCTTCAATTAACGTGAAAGCGAAAGTAGGATATTTTCTCGAAAATTCTTACACTTGGGTTTATATTCGTATTTTTGATGTAACTTTCTTACTTTAATCAATTTTAAAACTCTAAGTACCAAAATAATTGTCTTAAAATTCTCTACATCTCATTGCTTAATATGTGGACCTATTTCTAATGCGTTTTAAGATATTGGCCTTAAAACTTTGACAACACGGCCGAATCGCTGAAATTCTACATGTTTAAATTCTTAATATTGATGTAACTTCCTTATGCTTTGTTCAATTTCAAAACTTAAGGTACCAAAATAATTGTCTGAAAATTCTCTGCATTTCACACGCTTTATGTTTAGGAATATTACTAATACTTTTTGAGATAAAAGCTCTTAAACCTCCCGAATAATGAAAAAAATCACCAAAGCTACACGCACGAATTTCGTTTTTTTTGCATTACTCAATGAATCTTTGGCCAATCATTAAACTTTAGGAATCAAAAGAACGGCCAAACATTGCTCTACAAATAATATTCATCATCATCTCAAAAGTTTTCGAGATATAAACTGTTAAACACACTGGGCGTTACCAAATTATAATTTTTCTGCCATAACTCAATTAATTCAACCCCGATCATCAAAAACTAAATATCATCTGAAAGTTCTTTCTTAGCCCTACAAATTATACGCATAGTGTCTCGATAGAATATTTACCGTTTTTGAGATATTTAAGGCCGAAGAAAAACCCGATAATTGATATATGACCTTGACCTTTGGGATTTTCCGGTAACGGAAGTGACATGGCTCCATAGAATCTAATACTGCATCTTCAGACAAAATTTCAAGCAAATCATACAAAAAATAAAGCCTACAGGGCTTAAAAACCGTTAAGTTTTAATACGAAAGTTTTATTAGCATTATGACGTCATGTGACGTCATATGACATTCATCTTTTCAGAATATAAGGAAGACCTAAAGACTAATATTCAGTCCAAATATCAGCTTTCTAGCTCTTCTGGAAGCGATTTTATACGCCTTTAAAATTTGACTTCATTAGTTCGAATCTTGGATTCGCCATAAAACCTTTGCCTTTTCGAATTTGGAAAACCGGATACCGAAAGGCACAACTAGAGCCTAACATACACATTCTGTGAAATTTTTATGAAAATCGGTCCAGAAATAATGGCTGTAGACCGCGTACAAACTTTTTCACCTGACGTCGAATCTGACGTTATATGACGTCATATGAATATGAAATTCATTGCATTCGAAAGCTCATGGTTTGAAATATAAGCCATAAAATTTTCATTGTTCTGAGTCAATGGCAACACCTCAAAATTAACACAAATATAAGAGGAAGAAAAAAAGAATAATAAGAAGAAGAACTAGATGTTCTTTTGTTCTGACAAAAGATAGGACTTTCTGCGACACTGAGTCAAACTTGAGCGACTGAGTCACTTTGATCCTTTTACACATGCTATCTAAATATCAGTATCCTAGCTCATCTGGATAAGATGTTATGCTTGAATGGATTTTGACGTTGTCTTCTTCCAAATCTTGAAAAACGGACACCGGGATACACAATAAGAACCTAATATTCATATTCTGTGAAAATTTGATGAAAATCGGCCCATAAATAATGGATCTGGACGGTGTACAAACTTTCAGAATCAATTTCAATTGTGACGTCACATGACGTCATAAGCCTATGTTAATCATTGAAATCGGAATTTCAGCATCTGAAGCATATGTCATTAAATTTCCATTGCCATTCAATAATTTCAACATAGAGAAATATTCTTGTTAATATTAGAAAAACATTTTCATGTAAAGACGTCATGTGACGTCATATGACGTTCATTTTAACAAAATCGTTAAGACTCACAGAGACCTATAAACTGACCAAATATCAACCAAATATCTCAAAAAGGACCGATTTAATAAGCATTTAAAAAATTTACGACCTCGGGTCGAATCTGGGAATCGCTATAGAACCTTGGACTTTTCGAGTTTTGAAAAAAGGACACCCGGATGCACAACTAGAACTTAATATACACATTCTGTGAAAATTTGATGAAAATCGGTTCATCAATAATGGCTGTAGACTGCGTACAAACTTTTGTAGCATATGTCAATTGTGACGTCATATGACATATGAAATTCATAGAAAT
>CM037791.1:29503745-29553745 GCA_021229015.1 Solen grandis | reverse complement strand
TCTATATATTTTTGCGCATTTATATATTTATGTACACATGCAAAGGAAAAATAATCCAGGAGAAATTTAGATTACGAAAAACATAATAATATGATTATCTAAATAAAATACAAATATAATTAATTAGTTCACAATAAAAAAACCCATCTCTACTCAATGCACGATCTAACACACAAATACACACAACCTGTCCGATTTAAGGATAATTGAATCCAGCAAAAAGGATATCAGTAAATATGTACATCATTAATTGTTAAGAACGATATATACATTGATTCATCATATCGTAAAATCAGTTGCCAAAGGTATTTGTACGTTATGTGGCAGGTATTTAACACGATTGGTCAGCATATAAATCACAGTAATTGACTTCCGTCTGACTCGTCCTTTTCACGCTATTTGTCCTTGGTATTATTTCAATTTCCAGATGGAAGAAGGTCCATAATACACAGTTATAACCGAATCGTTTATCAATTACTTTCCAGTACATAAGCAACGAGATTACTCCTAAATATGGATATTAACCCTTCTACATCGTACATTCAGCGTATTGAATGGACTTAGAAATGAATCCTTTTGACATGTATCGTTACTGAATCGCATCTAATCATGACTTCTAAGTTTATATTTTGTGAAGTGAATCTTACCTTTCTGGTACAAAGACAAACATATCTAAAACAAGGAAGTTACATATCTGCATAGTTAAAGCAATTTTATATATGAGTTACAAATCCATATTTTTTTTTAATTTCAGCCTTCATAATATTGTTGTCTCTACGTATGCATTTAATGTATTTTCAAATTTCGAATGTTGTCCTTGATCAAAAAGCCTGTCAAATCCGTAAAAAGGTGACAGTCAACAAACCCTCATGTACGAAATTAGATTCGTGGTATAGCGGATAATATTCATTGAAATTAAGCTAGCGGTGATCCATATGAAAATCCGAAGAATGTGCATTACATTCAAATTTATATGATAAAGGCTACAATGTTGTTGCTCATAAAGGATCAAAGATATCCAAAGTACTTTATAAAGTGACAAAATAAGATAATATTCGAAGGCACATATAATATGAATCGTTATCAATGTGATGTTACATATTTCATTGACAGGTAAGAGTAAAATAAAATGTAAGAGTGCAATAAAAATACATGGATTACATTGTTCTTTTCGTGTAGCTTCTAACTCAAACATGCAAATTTTCTCATTCATGTAGATATCAAAATCGACATAGTTAACCGTATTTTGAATACCATTCTTTAATACTGTTGAATGTATAAACAATGAGGGCCTCAAAATTAAATATTGCCTAATATGTTTTTCATAGTTGAAGGAAAAACATATTTAGGATAAGCTTTAAAAACCAATTGTCCATCAATAAAAAAAATTAACCATGAAACTGATTATAATGAAAAGAAAAAGAAACTAAAAAAGAAACACGCTTGTTAATACTTTTGAAGACTATGAAATATATCTTCCTATACATATAAGTAAATCAGCTTATGAAGTCCTTCTGTAACTACTTCCCATGACGTTTTTTTCTTGTCATGATAAGCATTTCTATACAAATATTTTATATTGATTTTTTGTTTTGCGATCTTTTTCTCAGTCACATATGTTTATATATGCATAATCGAAACATGATCCTAAAAAACACAAGGAAAAATAATACATAATTAGTACAATAATACATGCATGGTTATAAGGTCAATAACACAAAAAACCCAATTCCATCTAATTACGGTTATATATGATAAAACATTATATACAAAAATGTATTTTAAAGAAGATCTGAATTGCATTAATGTTGCAAATGAAAATCATCTGTCAGTATTCTCATTGTGTTATTAGTAAACACAATTGTTCAATAAGCAGTTCTTCTTACAAGAAATATCAAATCGTAGTATCATATTGATAATGGTATGTGATAGTCAGAATGTGTATAAAATGGGCCATTATAATATTGATACAATATTAGTTCCATACGATATGAAATAAGATATATTAAAATTGCATTGCCTTGTACCATTTTTAGTCAGAAATTTAACAAGAGTGTTGATACTTATGATACTTATAAAAAAGTACTGATAGGAAGTGGCTTGTATAATATCACACTTTGAATAGATAAACAATACACGTCTATGGTAACAGGAAATGTATACGTTTTAAGAAGAAATGTATAAAAATCAGTTTTTGGAAGATAACACGACTTGAACATTTAAGAAAATCTCTTAACTACGTAACATATATGTGAAAAGACGATCTGAATAAAATAGTGAACGATGTATGTACACGTATATTGTTACAGTTGACAAGTTAATCAATTGATCCAATATGTACAAATAGGTGACACAGATAAGTCGATGTAGCATTACATGAAACCGGCTTATCCGTGCAAGGAAATTTTCCTAGAGTTCCACACAGATACGCAATGATCATATCTATGCATATATATACTTAATGTTGATTTAAGTAAATTGAAGGCATTGATGATAAAGTAAAACTTGAATTATTAGTTTGATTTTTCCATCAGAAAATGAAACTCATATTTAATTTTGTCCGTTGTACGTGTAAAATGAAACGTTTTCTGAATACACAACGTTAATTCCGCCAGTGAAAAAGAGGGTCCCCTACTGCCGCATTGCCAGGTTGGTGTAAAGATTCGAATCGCCGGACCGAAGGTGTGTACAAATGCATTTATTGCAGAAAACGTACTGCTCCTACACAGAAAGAATATATCACACATTATTACATTTAATATTGAAAGTACAATTTAAATCAATTTCAAATACTCCTTATTTCATACACTTATATACTTCTTCTACATATGTTGATTCATGTTTTTGGTAGGAACAACATCGATTCTACAAAAATTAAATGCTATCACACAACAAGATAAATAAACATGTTTTTTTGTATTTAAATCTAAACATGTACTTGCCAGCTACGATATGTCTTTTATTGTTTAACATTTTCATTGGTATTCATATTGATGTTATGGTGTTTTACTATTAGAAATGTGTGCTTGTTTTTTAAAGGCACGGGAAGATCTTAAGCTGAATTATCACAGTCTTTTAAAGATGATATAGTGGTTTAACTTTTCCTACCTTATTTTGAATGGCCAGAGACCTTCTGACCCTGACCTGTCTTAGTGTGTTGACCACACTGACCTCGTGTTCTGTATCCATTTTCTGCAACATGATTGATATAGCACAGAATAGGCAACTTCGCTCGGCAGCATTTCTGAAACCAAAATAATATAATAAGCTAAGACAATTGTTTATTACCACAATACATGTAATCGCTGTGTTTTGTAATGAAAAAAAAATGTTTGCCATAGGTTTACTAAATCAATGCTGCCATCTTCGTTTTATTTTATCAACTATTTTTATACACTTTAAGAAATGCACACAAACATTAAATACTTTTTTTTACGCATGTTACAGACAGTTTTCAGTTCCATCAACATTTAATGTACAAAAATATAGCTGAACGTTGCATTTGGTAAATATTTGCTTTCCCATCCTTACAGGCAATGGACGACCATGGTTCCTTTCTCTCCTGTGTCATCCGCAGCAATTTCAACTTCCCTAATAAACTGCAGAAATTTAGCCTCGTCGTGTGGGACCATTTCCCCGTCTGTCCAATTGTTGATTTGGAAATGATGAAGGGTCTGAGACTTCGGGCCAGTCTATGGTAGTTTATAAATAATTCACGTCAGATAATTAGTACTTGTAACATACTAATATTTTTACGTTGCTAAGAAATGCAATAGATATTAGAAAAGTATCTGTATATTCAAAGCTGATCAGGACTAACAAATACATTCTCTTATTTTCCAAACTGCTGTTGGTGACAGGGGTGAAGTCAATGAAAATCCATCTGGGTTACCTCCTTTTACTTGCAGATGATAATTTATGCACTATATATAAGCGTGTAAGGGCCTTCGATAATTGATCTACTTGCATGTTCATATCAAATGTTCAAAACACTGATTAACAACATTGCATTCATCATATGATAAAAAGTGATCCCTTGTAGAAGATTTCGAATGTCGGTCGTAAAATTCACACGAAATAAACTATTAGAAGCTTACCCTTGTGCGCATAATAACTGCCAGTGACCTCTGCACGTACCAACTGTTGCTGGTAACTCGGCAGCTTTTGACCTCAAATGCTCCTATCTTCAGCGTCTGGTTTTCTGTGGGAATGTATATACCCATATCCTGACGGATAATAATAATTCATATGATGACTCGTGTATTATGTATTTTTAATATCTGAACTTCCAATAAGCCGAGAGGTCAACGTTTTTAGGTAAGATCAAACCTACGAGTATGTATTTAATGGTAATGTAAAAGGAAAATACAGAAAAAAAAGAAATTACATATAATCAAGTCTAAAAGGGTTAAATCCTATACCGATTACCAAGTGATAATAAGGTCCGTTTTGAAACAGAATGCCGCTGGTTATTTCCCTAGACACGATATACCAATGTAGGGAAAATGGCAAAGATAAGTCCCTTCTTGACGTTTAGCTATGATAGTTAAGGGACTTGCTTGATGTCATCATAAAGTGACTGAAAGACTTCTGTTCTTATTGTAGTCTCATTCCACATGTCTCGAAAAACTGTATCTAATTGAATAAAGTAAATTCCTACCGATACGAGCTGGAATCGAACTCGAGTATGCGAATCGGACATTACACATCCCCCAAAAGCTAGCTCTTTGGCAAGATTTTAAATGTGTCATTTTATACATCTACTACATACACACCCCTCCTTTCAGGAATCTGTCTTTTCTGAGTATGAATATTTGTTGAACTTTCTGGTGTTGCTTAACCTATCTGTGAGTTATTTATGTTGGTCGGCAAGATAGTACAAGTGTCATTGTATACCTCTACTACATCTAAATGATTGATTTAATGTCAGGGGTATGTCCTCAACATCAATTTGAATTCTGATCCCTATCAAAAGCCAATATTCAATACCTATCTAAGGGTTCCTAGGCTAAGTTCTATTTGTAAAAAGTGTGTCCTGTCCTTAAGCAGATAAAGATATCCTATACGGGGTCTATATGTTTGCTTAACATTCACTAAATGTACAAAAAACCTTTTGAAGAAAGATATAAACATTGGTATACCGCACTTGTAACCGGACATACTTTTATACAGTACACACATGTCCCTAATATTCTGTGCAAAACCACAGATATCTTTATTTACTGGCGACACTACACAACCTCGAGGATTGCCTTTCAGGTATTCGCTGCATACTAAGCGTATCATATTGATATTTAGGTGTTATTTATACTTATGTTTTCAATCAAAAATGTATTTCAGTCTTCCTGTTTGGTGAACACATTAAAATCTATTTTCGAATATAAGAATATAACATCATTTGCCATAATACTTATATATATGGACGCATATTCAGTTGCTTATATCAGATATATGATATTCTACTCCGATATAATTACTTTTCATGGCCAATTCAATTTCAGAATAGCTAGGAAATTGATCTACCTGTAGTTGAGAATGTTCGTCATCAAGTGCCACAACACAGGTCACTTTTTCTTGTATCAGCAGTGTAAGGAAGTCAGGGACCGTTTCGGGTAGAGGGGTCATAGCCAGGATGTATCTGCCCTTCTGCATGTAGCTCTGAAAAACATAAGGCCGGAAGTCACTACTACTGACTATGTTGACTGATCGTTAAAGATTGGTTAATGATTTAAAAAATAATCATCAGAATATAATTCATTAAGAGCAGATAATATGACTTATATTATTGTGCAATAATATAGGTCAGGAGTGCGTTGTATGTACGAATCAAACATAGTGCTGGTATAAACTATCAATAGGCTTGTTTAAACATAATCAATGATTTCTATATCAAGAAAAAATGTTTGCTTCTCATTCATATTCATCATGCTAAATTTCTTAATAGTATTTTCTTAAAAAAAAAAAGTTAATATATTCAAAGGTCTCTTATTTCTAGAATCAATACTTACACATACAAATGAATCATCAACATGACATTTGTGAATCAGTTTAGTATCAAACAAAGCCGGGAACAAATCATTCTGCTTGAGTGTTTTTTTATATAATTAACAATCTTACAGAATTTGTATCTATTTGAAATGAAACATATACGTATTAACTATTGTTGACAATCGGCAATATACGTTATATTAAATGTGTATATTAAAGTTCATGCAAGCAGTTGGTTAAATTTGTTTGTGGTTTACCTACGAGTTAAACATACGTATTGTTTCATTAAGTGTAGTAATAGAAAGCTCCGTTCTTCAAGACACCAAATATTCTCTGTATAAATGAATATATCAATGTGATACATGCCAGTTGATCAGTGTTTCTAACAACAGACTGAAATTCCTGAGTGTCAGGTCACTCTGGTAAACCGTCAAGCATTTCAAATAAAAAATAGAATGCTGATGCTTATTTACAGTGGGATTACAGTGCTACCTCTTGATTATGAATTTCAGTTTAAGAGACTAAATTGATAATGGTGAATATAAATATGAAAATGATGTAATACTGTAGAATCGTTAATTTTCGGGAAGGGGGGGGGGGGGTGGTTCTCGTTGATTTTGTAGATGACTATTTCCATGAATATTAATCCCCTCGAAATCTCTTTATTTCGCAGTCTTTATGATTTCAATAACACGATTCCATAAATATATGTACTATAGAAATTGACTTTATTACACGAAATTTAATGTCAACAAAATAAAATGAATTTACAGTAATACAAAATGAATGCAAGACATATTTCTTTAATATATAATTGTTTCCTGTTTCATCTCATTTTTTCCTTTACGGAACATTGTATCAAGTACAGCGTTGCTTTGCAATAAAATACGTGCAAAATGCAGCGCCATGGAATATTGAAAGCAAGGCTATTCAACCCAATGACTTACATGTTCATTGCGTGTCATCAAAAAGAAATATTGTGTCCTTATACCGAAGATGAGATCGTCTTTCAAAATTGGCTGGACATGTTGATTGAATACGGGGTCTTACAGAAGTTAATATAATCAAGTGTATTCAGGAGATTTAAAATTAAAACCCGTGTATACATCACAGAAAGAAAGACCGAGAATAAACGTCTATTGATTTTTCATTTACGGACCTGAATGGTTATGATGATATGTTTGACATTTCTTATCAAACGTTGTATACAAGCGTACAGGGTGCAGTGTTTGTACAAATCAGGAAGTAAAGATACACACATTCAGGTAGACTGCGTTTATGTAATCGTTCTCCCCCTCTGGCCTGTCTTCATACAATCGTGGTCGTCTGATATCACCTGTAAACACGACGAGATTTTATTTCAAACAAATATGATATAAAAAATCGGCGTTAGTTTTTTTGCAACTAATCTGTTTTAGTTACATATTATTGGACATGACTTGTGGCAGTATTAAGTAAACCACTGGAATGGTTATGATGATGCTTTTACCTTGCAATTCCATACAACAATAGCAGCCTAATTGTAAAATCAATGTATGATGTACCTGGTATATCAGCATCCTTGCGGTTTAAATGTTTTAGAAGGTTGTTCCTCTGCTTGGCTTTTACTTCTGATTCCGGCAAATTTTCTGTTACGGATTGCAGGCGCTGAAATAGTACAGCCGAATTAAAAAGCATTCGTACAATATACAATACTATTTTAGCAATTTATATTATACTGATATATTGCTTAAAATCGGGTAAAAACTGAAAGTAATAGCAAAAAGTCAAAATACATTCATATCAGAGTATATAACTAAAATATACATTTATAGACGTATTATGTTATCAATTTTCTTAGATTTATTAATACTATTACTTTTCACGTCAACTGGGAAATGAGTTTTGCAACTGATACATATCGATCCCAATCAGTGTTTTGTGTCTCTATTAAGATTATAATTGATTTTTCGCAAAACCGGGAATCGAACCCGCAACCTTCGGATTTCTTTCTTTTCTTCTATCAATATCCCGCATAATTTTCTTTAGTGGTCGTTATAGTAAATATATGTCCTTACCTTAAATGTTGCCGCCATTACTGCATCGCTACAAGTAGATACAAACTCCTCGAATTCTTCAGCTGTGATTGGACGATAGTCAAAAGTCAGTGTGTGGACCAAGGCGTGATGAAGATATTCGTATTGTTCCTGATAGATTTTAAGGAAGATAAAATGGAAATAAAAAAGAATAACATACACGGAAAATGTGCATATTTAAGTTTATACATTATGAGTGAAAATTGTGTTTATAACTTCTGTTTATAATTGTTGAATATTATTTAAACATATAAATGTATTTTGCGTCGACGAGTAAACAAGTATTCAAATACAGACTATTTTTTCTAAACAGCGGTGATATACGCCAAAAGAGAATAATGTGCATTCTTCCCGTTCCTGTGTATAATCGAACTTCCGACCTTCTTACATATATTATCTTTTTTGGAACATTCAGATGCCGCAAAGGCCTTACTAATTAAAAAGTATTATTTTCATTATTAATTCAATACGTACTATACTAGTTTTACTAAAATATTGACAAATATTGCATTTTATTGTTTTAAATCAGCATTGAAAGTTGAATTGATCACTACGTAATACGTTATTCCTAATGTCTCCTTTACTTATTATGTATATTGATAATAAACATAAAGAAAAAGTAATAATGCATTAAAAGAGCATATCCATAATGCACAGTCAGTAGAAGAACAATACGCCACAAACCCATGTCTGCACCATGTTGGTCCGCTGGTACCTCATACTGGAAACACGACCAAACACGTCCACCACACCTTCAGTCTCCCCCTCTTTTGTCAGGATGTCTAGGGCAATGTAGGTCCCTGTCCTCCCAACACCCGCACTGAGTAGATAATATCATGTAATTATGAACATTGTTAAAAAACAAATAAAAGGAATTAATGAGATAACTTTTGTAGCAAAAGTAACTATAAAAATCTGTATTGAATTATGAATATAAGATCAATAACCGTTTCACTTACATTTGCTTTATAGTTACATTTAATGTATCTAAAGTCTAAATCATTGTAATTACATTGTAATTATTTGGACAATAAAATGTACTTCAGTTTTCATCAAAAAAGAAAAAAAATATTATTATATTAATTACATATACAAATGTATACCATTATATGTTTTATTATTTGACCATTGAATACATCTCTTTATGACACAAATACCTGCAATGAACAATCGTTCGACCATAAGAAGTCGTTTTAATCATGTTGACTTTTTGTCTGAAGTCAATTAGACTTGTGACGTCATCTGGAACAGATTTGTCTGGCCATGCCGTGTAATGGATTTGATATAATGGCCTCTTTTCATCTCCCTATGAACACAATTATTTCATACATGAATAATTTAATTATATTATTTTTCACAAACCAAGCAAAGTATTAGAAATTAATGGACTTCTTATTAATCGTAAACTGTTGATCAACATTTTACCGTAATATCGGCATAAATACCTAGGATTGTTGTCATAATGTACATAAGTTATGATATTTATAGAAATGAAACTATACCTTGACCACGGTAAACTTTCTCATCGTGTATTCTGCGAAGATTTCTTCAATTTTACACGTGACAATGACGTCACCATAGCTCTGTGTAGCAGAAACATCAGGCCAATACTTCTCACATTTCATTCCCTAAAATAGTTTATGTAACAAATTATTTGTACATGTATATATAAGCATTTGATTTCATTTTCATATATAATTTCTCAATAATTAATAAATGTGATTATATTTAGCATTTTAATTTATCCATAAATTTATTTACAGTAGTTCAGGACTATAATTGCAATATATAAACGTTGTTCACCTACTCAAATAATAATATTCCAGAAATAGTGTTGTTGTTTCTTATTATTTTTTTTGTACATGACATCTTAAAAACATGAAATTTTGCAATTACTTCCTATATAAATTAAACAGGCTTGATTGTGATGATATCAAGTGTGGCCAAAATATTACACATAAAGCAGGTTTTTGTTCTAATTTCTTAGTCCATTTATGTTAATATATAGGAAATTTATAATGCTAGTAATAGACAAAGTCATAATAAGAAAAGCAATATGAGAAATAAACCTTACACCTTTTTCCATAAGGTTGGTAACCATGACAATTTTCTCAGTTTTTTCCTGCCACACCATCCGCCAAAACGTCTTGAAGTCTTCAGTTGCTTTCAATATGGGGCCTTAGGAAATTATAAATATATGTAAATTATTACTAATACTAAATGTTATTTCTTATTATATGAACTTAATTTTTGCTTTCAAAGTACGCGTAAAACTAAAGTTAAACAAAATTAAAAGAATATTAAATTTGAAATATTTATATAAGAAAACATTACTCTGCTTTATATCTATAATAAGAAAGCAATTGTAGAAAAGAGAGTTCTTGAAAAAAAAATAAGACTGCGTGCATATAATGTATTTATACATTGTATTTCGTAGAAATGTTTTATTGCAGAGACTTTTACGTTTGTGATTTATTTTGATATGATTAAAACAGCAAAATGATAAACATATAAGTCATATCGCTACCTAAAGATGCAATGTATTCCTTTTTCTTCTTGTATCCCTACAAAATGTATTTAGTCATTTTAGATAGATAACTACTACAACACAAAAAATAAGATTGAAGTTTAGGATTATTACATTTTCAACCTGTTGTTTTTTCTTTGTTGTCAAATTATTATGTCTACTGGATATTGTCCTAAATTGAAATCTTGAATCTTTATAGTTATAGTTAAATATATATATATATATATATATATATATATATATATATATATATATATATATATATATAAAGAAAAAAGAATATAAACAAACATAAAATAATATATAATGCACCGGAAGATACAACCACTGGAATACAAAATAAAAAAACCCCTATGAAACAGTGCTTAAAATAATAAGTGTTTTATGCGAATGTATGTATTAGTAATTTATAGAATTTTTATACATATTCTTTTGAAGTAGAAATCGGTTTTCTTTCAATCTTAAAGACATGCTTATAGATAACATACGTTCTAGAGTTCAAGTAGATAATGAAGGACAGTTATGTTTTGTTGAACTGTTTATACCTCATAAATCATTGCTTATCGAAATGACCAAAACCGCATTTATATTCTTTTTAAAAATCGAAATAAATATATAATCAAGGACTTAAACTTGACCCGTTCTGAAACACGGTTTTCTATTGAAGAAAGACTAGTTAAAATAAAACCAATTAAATAAATCAGATCAGAAAAGTTGACATTAATAAAACAAAAAAGAAATACATATTGTTAGTTAGTTTTAAATGTGTTTCCTTAAAGCCATAATAATACAAAAGTACAGCAGAACACGAATATATGATTATACGCAATGTATTACATCAATATAACAAGCGTTGATAAAATCGGATCCAGGTGGAGCGAGCTTGACTCTATCATCATCATCTAGAAATACAAAATGCAGTTCTTAACACGTCAAATTCGTGAAAATATGCTCAAGAATGTGTTGAATGAAACTAAACAGATAAGGACGAATATAATTATTTTGTTCTGTTATGATTGCTTAACACATAATTACAATGAAATTAACAGTATTGTTTAGTGTTGTTTTCCGTATGACCTTTGGAAGCATATTTCGACGATTGTCTTAGTATGACGTTTAAACTTAGCAGATCCGCTGTAGAATAATCCACACATTCAATAAATAAGTGAACTTGTAATTGAATGATTCATATCTTAGACATTCTCAATGATCATAATTAAAGAGTTGCACCTCTTTAAAACGCACTAAGATAATGGTATATGAAAGATGTGACAGATAAATAGCATATCCATTCCGTAAGCACCTATTGAAATGAAACAATACTAGGGAAGTATACATTTATTATTTATTATTTCTTTACCTATAGTCCAAGTCTTAATTTCAAGATATATTTTATAATATCCGGTATTTTTCGTGCTACAAAAAGAGATTATAAATCAATTAACATTATAGTTTTCCTTTGCATTTTAGAGTAAAGTGATACGGTTTCTACCTACACGGATATATTGAGTTGTATCGATTTTTAGCGAGGTTCTCTGGTTTCTGTGCATCTGTACAGGGCTTCAATAGACCTTTTGGTAATGTCTGTGTACACAATAAATGAAAAATAATCATGATGTCCATGTAGTTTATAAAGATTTCTTACAATAAGTGAACAAAGTTAACAAATATGACAAAACAATCAAATATTGATATAGTTGTATATATACATTTCTTATTAAAACATTTTGAAATTCATTATGTCTTCAAAACAAAGATAACACACACACACATTTTCTATATTAGAATTAGAAAATGTCTATTTATTACTCAGTTTGATTTTGAATCCGTAATCATGCTTATATATTTAATGTAAAAAATGAAAATCGAGTCAGGAAATGGAAAAGAAGATGGATGACCGTATTATCGTGATGATTGTCCATTTTGATATTTATCTGGAATTAAATATCTGAGATCAATCCTAAATTGTGTACACATTTATTTACGCACCTGAAACTCCTTGATAAATAATGCACTGTTTTGACCCTTAACATGATCGGCAAATCTGCTGACGTGAATTTTCTTGTTCGATATTTCTTGGGTATTGTAGTAATTGGATTCTTTTTGAACCTCTGACGCCGAAGATTTCATTTCATCCAAAGGGATAAAAGATGCGTTTCTGTGTACAGATTGTGTACGCTCTGCCTTCAATTGTTGAATTGTATTTGTCTCCGCTGCTTGCCTCGCGGGCTGCTCTATAACTATATTATTGCATAAGAGCTAAAATTAGGTCATGAACAACAAAACAGATTTGAGTAAAATGTGGTTTACTAAATTTGAATGCTTCATACACTAACAAAACGAAGAAATTAGTATAAATAATTATTCGTTTCTATATCTAACAGTAGATTGTTTGGAACATGCTGAAACGCTGTATTTTACTTATTTGCTTATTATATACTTTTGATGACATGATGACATGTTGATAACTACAAACATTTACCTGATAAATTCTCATTTTCGTATACACATTCGTCTGTTTGAAATCCTGAACCGTTCTCTTTTTTCTGTGTGTATCTAAATGAAACAGTGAGTGGCATTTTTTTTAAATTGATAACAGAAAAGTAAATATATATTAGGATAAGAATGTAATGAGTATCTACATATAAGTGCTTTACAGTTGTTTGAAAAACGATCAAGCTAGTTCATGCTATTCCAATCAAAAAACATGGAATAACTCTTTAATTACCTGATCTAATTAAATTACGATAATAAGAGCAACACTTGTCCAGCATATTTTACCAAAGTTGAATCACATGATTATATTTTAAATGACAAAATCTTGACATGTAAGAATTAAACTATAAAAAATGATTGTCGTCATAATGTTTTTCATTTTGATAGAATAAAATTTATTTCCCCGCTTAAATGATAGAGATTTCAAGCAAAACTAATAAATAACAATCACTGCATTATACCTAATGGAACGTTCAAGGTATTGTCACAAATATATTGAAAAAAAAATCTGGTATCCACATTCTTTTTGAAATTGGGGTTAGGTTGTGCTATTAGCAAGCCGGTAACTATTTGCAGGTTGAAACGGCTAATTCATAACAACCAGTCCATAAACATGATGATACTGTGCGATCAAAAATATTAAATTAAGATTAAGGACATGAAATAAAAAAAAATATAAAGTGTTAGTAAACACATATTTTTAACATACCGTCGCCGACGATACAAGATCACAACCACTACTACCATGGACAAAATCGCTAAACCGCTTAATGTACTAGCAATTGGAGCAGCTATATTGTTTTCTTCTTTTTTATTAGGATGAAATATAGCATCAACACAAAGTAGTCCTTGGAACCCTTCTTTACAACCATGACATGATCCATTAAATTTGTTGCATGATCTGGATTGACAATTTTCGGGACAGTTGTCTTCACATGTTTGTCCGTGTTTCCCATCTGCACAACTATCACATTCGTCGTATGACAAGCATTTCTCACAGAAAGAGTTATTTAAGCAGCATTTGTCTCCAGAAAAGCCCTCAACACATCCTTTTTTACAACTTCCAGTTTCCTGATCACAGATGTTCTCCCCACAATTAGGTGGACACGTTTTGTTACAGTCAACTCCATACAGGCCATTGATGCATTCTTTACATGTATCTCCAGTAAAATTTGAAATACAGTCTACACAATTTCCTGTCGTAAACATACATGTGTTATTCAAACACCTTTTGGGACAATCGATGACACATCCACTTCCAAACTTACCGATTATACATTCGTCACACATGTCACCTGAGAAATTACCAACGCAACCCGTGGAACATTTCCCGGTATTCTTTTCACAAATCGAGCCATTACAGTTCGTGGGACAATTTATGTTGCAGTTCTCACCATATAATCCCGTGGTGCATTTCTCGCATTTAGGCATCAGATACTTAATACCTATACAAGCAACACAATCGCCATTCGTTTTATTGCAAATGTGATCTTTACAATTCAATGAGCAGTTATTTTCACAATATGTCCCATATCTTCCAGTTTCACATTCATCACATATGTCGCCAGAGTAACCAGGTTCACAGCCTCTGTCACAGTGGCCATCATCTTGAGTACATGTTTCATTCAGACACTTTGGCGGACAAGTTGTATTGCATTTTTGTCCATATGTTTGATTCAAAACACAAGAAAAACAATCACCACTGTTTCGTTCACATGAAAATTCGGTGCAATCTTTTGGACAGCTTAATGAGCAATCATCGCTGTACTTACCATTCATGCATTGATCGCAGATTTCGCCTTTAAAGTTTTGCTTACATGATACACAGAATCCCGTTTCCTTAATGCACAGAGAGTTGTTACAATTTTCTGGGCAAGTATGCTGACATGTCAATCCATATTTCCCAGATATGCATTCATCACACTTGTCACCTTCAAAATTTCCCTTGCAGCCATCACTGCACTCACCATTTGTCTGTTTGCATTTATTGTTTAGACAGTTGATTGAGCAGTTCATGTCACAATCTGCTCCATAGTAACCATTGCTGCAAGTGTCACACTTTGGCATCACGTGGTTACCTACGCAAGCAAGGCACTGCTGACCAGTAAATCCGTCTTTGCATTGACAGAAACCATCTTCCTTATTGCAGGCCCCCTCGCAACCAACGGAGCAGGCTTTATCACAAATTTTGTCATACCATCCCTTAACACACGTTGTACACAAGCTTTTAGATTCACAAGACAAACACCTATCTGGACACTTATCGCAATAATCGAACTCTTTTACTGGTGTAATAAAATATCCTTCTTTACATGAACTACAACCATTAGACAGACAGGACATGCAAACCATTGTACATAAAATGCATTTGCCCGGATTTTGTAAATCCGGTATATGGCCAGCATTACAGACTGAACATTGAGATCCTGATATGCATGTTCTACATCCGGATGAACAAGTAGACTGACACTGGTACAACTCATTAGTAAAGTAGTGACCTTCCTTACATTGTGTACAGTACCCAATTCCGTAAAGACCCGGTCTGTTCTGGCCCGCGTCTGGATGATCTGTACACGTGATGCAGTTCTCTGGACATTTGTTTCTACACCGACCACCGTGATACCCAGGTTTGCAAGCGTCACTACAGAATCCATCGGTCGAACAGCTGCTGGGTTCACAACATTTACAGTCGGACATCCCGCATTGATTGTCAACCACGCTGATACTTACGCATTCTGTTCAAAGATTTAATTTCGATCACCGCAATATAGAATGCATTATTTCTTATCCGTTATCAACTTTAAATGAATAATAATTACTTAAACTCAGGCTTAAATTTTCATTTAATGTAATTCGGTTTTTTGCTATCAAATCTCAAATTTCATTTTTTTTCGTTTTTTTTTTTTGCAATCAAAGTTTTATTCTGTCTTTTTCCTCCCTCACTACTTTAAATATCTAAATCTCAAATCCGATCCATCATGTTTAACTTAAGAAAAACAAAACATGAACCAAATTTAAATATCATGAATAATGTACATGTATTACGTGTAAATAATTTTAAACATTAAATGATCCATTATAAACATAATATTAGATGTATAATGACATTTAAACATGTTCAGATATGTTTTTTTTTAATATATGATTTCTAAAAATGTGATTTCAAATAATTGAATTGATATGTTGAATGAAACATATATAATACCAGGATATTCTGGTTTACATCCCCAGTTACAGTATCCAGCGTCTGTACATGTGTCGCCTTTACAGTGATCTCCTTCGCATTGGTTCTGGCATTCTGGGAAAGGATGAGAAATCAACTTTGAACGTATAATATTAGCGGATTTATAGGCTGAACAGAGTTTTTGAAATAAAATATGATAATGTAACTCACATGAGTTATGCATTCACATTTATCTGACTATTTACTGATTGTCTGTGGTCGATATCTTTCGAACGCTAAATTTGTTTATACATAAATTATCATTTTATAAATCATGAATTGTTTCATATACATGTATTGTATTTTTAAAAAAAATGGTCAAACCTGTAACCGCAGTGGACACCAGTAGCAGAAATAATAATCGCTGTGATACCTGAAATGTATTAACATTGATATTTTAATATCAAACCATAAATGATTATCACCTGTTTGTATTTAAATCCGAGAACATTTACTTTGAAAGAAGTGATAGCGTAATATTGGAGGCGTCTTCTTCAAATAAGTGACATTAATATTTCTATTTTCTTCATTTTAAGAGGATTCGGAAGTTTAGCTGTAAACATACTTGTGTCAGAAGTGTATATTTATGTGTTCATTGACTTGGATGGAAAATAAAACGTTAAGACAAAAAGAGGAAAAAAAAAACTCGCAGCCCGACAACGATGACTCATTCCGTAAGGTTAGAAGCTTCACCGAATCTCCGGAAAAAGACGGATGTGAGCGATGTGTTGAGTATAAGAAACAAAATATAGTTCTCGGATGATTTGTCGTGTGGAATCTATCAGTAGAGCGGCATAATGTCTGAAAAGTGTTTCATGTAAGTCCACCTAGTCAGTTAATACATTACTCAAAACAAAGGCGAAAGAAACAAGCAACGATCACAGAGGTGAGTCATCTAACTTTGACATTATGTGTTGTTTAAAGCAGACCCAGAATTAGATCTCTAATGTTAACACTAGAATGGCGGGAATGGAGAAGATCACCAGAGTCTAGAAAGTGAATCTGGTTGTTTTTAATCGCGAAATTAAAAGGCTAAAAACACTAATTTTGATAATGACAAGAAATCGAGTGAAAAGTTGAATAAAATGGATGAAAAATACAGAAAGTGTAGACTTGTCTTTGGGATCAGTTAACGATAAGGTTTATCAGTTAGGAAAAGAGAAAGACAGGCTGAGTCAGGAAGTGGTCTATTTAACATCACAGTCAATGAGGAGGAACTTGGTGTTTGTAAACATTTCAGAGGCCCGATTAGGGGAAAAATGAGAATTGGGGGGGGGGGGGGGGGGGAATGAAAATTGTGAACAAATTGTAATATCTGTCATCCAAGATAAAATGAAGTTTGCCAATAATCCGGTTTTTAACATATGTTTTAACAGAGTATGTCGCATAGGCCCTATCATCCAGGGAAAATTCTCAACATCAACGTTAGATTTAAGGACTTCAAGAAAAGAGTTTGAGCGTAAACAGGGTAAGACACTTCGGGGAACTCTGTTTTATGTGTTTGAACAATTCCCCAAGGAGATTGCAAAGAAATGGAAGAAACTCTTTTTACGAAAATGAAGGCGGCGAAACAAGAGGGAAAGTCAGCCTTGGAGTGACACCCTATACATAGAGGGTAAACCTGATAGCGATTAGGGATACCATTAAACATTCTCTCGTAGGACGTTCATGGACTCAAAAGTGACAAGAAAGATAACACAGATTGTGTAAATATCGATGTTAAGTAAGACATTATATTTTATATGAATCATGGACATGTAGTAAGAGTGACATTAAATTGTCTGGTTATTTTTGGCTCTTATAGCAAAATCACAAAGGAGTTACAAAATAGATTGAATTTTTTATCACATTATTGTGATACATGTGATTAAGAAGTCAACACTCAAAAAACGAAAATAATGGTATACAGCAGAAAAAGGGAAAGAAGGTTTTACAAGAGATGTTTAATAGACATTGTTGATGAATAAAATTATTTAAATATTGTAGTTAATTTATAAAACATCAATAATATATAATAGGAAAAGCGTTTAAAGCTTTGAATACATTACTATTTAACTGCAGAAAAATCGAACTAAAACCAAACATTTTATGTCAGTTATTCAATTCTTCTATTGGTCGGTTTTGGGGATATGGTTCATAGAATTTTCGATTTACAACGTCGAAAGAAATAGTAAAGGATCATGTAAATGGTCATTGGGAGTAAAATAAACACATGTTCTAGTGCCGTTTATGGTGAAATTGAGCGGTATCCATTATGTATTTCTAGGTATGTACGTATTTTCTAATACTGGTGTAAAATATTAGCATTTGATTATATGTTAATTACAAAAATATATGACCAAGATCTTATTGATTGTGAGAATGTCTATGATAATTGGGGTTGGAATGTTAAAAATCTAATGAATAGCTACTGTCTTGGATATGCATTTACAAACCCGTCACGGTTAGATATTAAGACATTTCCATATATTTTTAGTCAAAGAGTTATTGATAATTTTATACACCACTTGAATATGTCCTTTGAAAATAAGGTAAATAGCGGGTTATTTGTGCCGGTAAGTTACTTCTGCCATTCTGCGGATGAACACAAATCCTTAGAAATAAAGTCCGTGGAAATTCACTTACAGTAGAAAATATTCGCAGGATAAAACTACGTGGAAATTCACTTACAGTAGAAAATATTCGCAGGATAAAACTCTTTAGATCCCTTCAGATCATTAGATACTGATCTACATGAAATACACGGTGACGGTATTTCTATTATCAACAAGAGTCTGTAACCTCTAGCATTAAAACAACCAGTCAGTGTCGTTTTCACTTAATTGATGAATGGTTTGTAATTACAGGATTGGATGGAACGGGCAAAGAGTAAAAGTATGACAGTTTGACCACATTTCTTTGTAATTTTCCCTTATCAAAGGCATACAACGTGTCACCTTCCAGATTATCTCCGCTTCAGGGTCTTAATTACATGCCGAACAATGCAAACTGTGCTTATTTTCGTACGTATACCAATGGCTAGCTCTTTGATTGAATTGCCCTCGAAATTTAATAACAATGATAATCTAGTCTAGATTTTGCTTTTGCAAATCTATAAACATAAAATTAAAAAGTCAAGTAATGGATTGACTCATGTCTGTTACTAACGTATACCAAAGCAGCTGTTAAGTTGTGTACGGTTTCGCTGACTGTAGAATACGTAAGATGTGATATATAGTGATCCCCCATTCGTGTAATTCTTAGAATAAGAGATTTTAATATGTTTTCTTTTAATAGCAAGTTAAGCAAGCGCAATAATAAATTATTCCTGGGTAAGAAATCGCAGAAAAAAAACATTGAAAAAATAACCCATTTTGTGGAGAAAAAAACCCCGCAGAACATTACACCCGCAGAAATAACCCGCTACATGATAGCTTTGTTTCAGACTTATATAGGTTTTTTTAAGAATAATTTGGAATATGAATCATATTAAGATTGGTAACTCTATTCTCCAAGGTTTAGTATTTCTAGAATTAGATTATACTTGCATTCATAAAGAATACAAACAGGAAGACTTACCAAAAATTGAATAAATCGTAATGAAAGATATTGTTTATGCTGTAACACTAATGACATCGAGGACGAATATCATTTTAATTGTGTATGCTCTAGATATAGCAACGTCTAGATATAGCAACATATGAAGAAAATAAATTATTATATAAATTATATAAATAGTCCAAAATATTTTTAAGTTCGTTGAACTCATTAATTCTTCAACTAAAGAAACATAATTTAGCTTTGCAAAGTATAGCATTTTCAATTAAAAATACATTTTTATTTTATATTTTATAGATTTACTCTTATAGTTTGTGTATAAAATATTGTTCTTTATATATATATATTACGTGACTGAATATTTTTATTATGTGTTTCAAATATTTTATGATTATACACTATGTACAAGTCAAAATATCTCTTCAGTTCTATAAAAATATCAATTTTAGCCACAAGTCAATTAAACATTACTCTTTTTCAAAGTAGTACCCCTGTGACCTAATGCACTTGTTAAATCTCTCCAACAAAGAATTAAATATGTTATATAAGCCGTCACGTGACGAAACTCAACGCCGCCATTATAGCACTAACAAGCTCTTCCCGAGGCTCAAACTCTGACCTCAAAACTGATCGTTAACAGGCTGCCAAATTTTGTTCGATGTTGAATTCTGTTATTTTGGCCCTTACAACACGGCTAGGATGCAAGGTGTGCATTATCGTGGTGCAAAGTGAAGTCCGATTTGGCAATTTCCGGGGCTTCTCTTTAATAGCCCGACGGAGTTTGGTTCGTGGTTTGGTGTAATATACTTAGCATTGATTGTAGTTTCCTCCGGTACCATGTAATTAAGAATTACACCCGCAGTGTTATAGAAAATGATTGACAAGACCTTTTAGGCTGACATAGAAAGACGCGCTTTTATAGGAGATGTAGACGAATTATGCTTCTAAACCGAATTTTGTTGCTTACTTTCCGGCTTAAAGAAGCGGAACCAGATTTCATCACATGTAATTATCTTATTACGAAACATTTCACCTACCGGACTCAAACGACTCAAAACATCATGGCAAAATTTAATCGGACCTGTTTTTTCTCCAGTCTTGAAACTCTTGGCCACTACCTAGCACAAACTCGTGGCATAGCTAGTATGTTGGTTAAACATCTAGTGATGTGCCATAACTTACAAATATCTCCTCAGCAACATGCCTTTTCCTTAACAAATTACTCAGTGTCGAAATTATCTGTGTTGATGAGGATTGTCCGTCCAGGACGAAGATCATCTACCATCATTAAATCAGGGAAAACACATTTGGACAGCAGATTAAAAGAAAGAAGACTCAGTATAAACATTCTTTATATACGATATAGTTTCTGTCATAAATTTACCGAGTTTTGCATAGTATTTTATAACAGCACTCTGCTCCTCAATTGTATCGTACTCCATCCTTGATGAATATATGCATACCGACGGACAGTTTAAAGAAAATGACGTCATCAAGTAGATTTTAAAGTCATAATAATGAAACTTGGCTAAAATCGTAAGAAAAGGATAGCTCATTACTGTTAGATCTGATCTTTATGGACTGACACATAACTTACGGCGAAAGTTCTTGAAAATAATTATCTCCTCTCGTATATTCTAAATTCCTATAAAGAATGTTAACTAATTATGAACTAAACTATCTGCATAAGAATACCTTACCAATTTAGCCATATCCTTTGAAAAGAAGTGTAACTCTGTACAAATGAAACCTCTGTTCTCCTTGTGTATATTTACGAACTTTAATCAGGAAGTAACTGCCTATGTCAATGTAGTTTTACCCGTTATTAGTGTACGGTACACACTCCACACATATAGTTTTAACATTCAAGCTGAATGAAAATATAATTATGCATATTGAAAACCTTACTGCATCTTGTGCGCCTTTAATCACTACATCGTATGAATCTTTGTTTAAAGTGTCTACATATCGAGGAAAAATTGGAAATAAACAATACAGCGAGTGCATATACCGGTATACTAGTTTAAATGTAAACACAACGTGCGAGTTTACTATCTGCACGCTCATGAAAGATAAACAGTTACTTCCTGATTGAAGTTTAGTTATTTTGGACCACTAGAGGATATTGTTTATGGAGGTTAAAACTTCAAAGAACGGATTATCTGCAGCTAAAATTTACGAAAATTATATCAAAAATGGTAAAGATTTTATGGAGATTGACTTATTTATTACAAACAGTATTGCTTCTCGATTTTATATTATATTTAAAACCTTGGAATTCTTGAAAATAGCAATATAATATTGGTATACTCTATTTCTATTGATTTTGATATTAAGTATCAAGTTTTAATGCATGTCAGATCCCAATACGATTGATACTTTTTCTACTGATATCTACTCCGGTTTCAGGTATTGTTATCTTTTTGAAATAATGATACTTAAATACTAAATTCAAAAATGTTACATCCTGATAAAGTAATAATTGCTTGAAGGAAATAACGACAAAGACAAACGGTAACAAATATATGGATAATGTACAAAAGACACTCGAAAACATGATTCTGACTATAAACCAATTGTGTGATAAATAGCATTATGTAATATTCATGAGAATTTCAATAAAACATGTTGTTTCAAGTTTCTGTTCAGACTATGAATCAAAAACGTATCCGCTTATAATATTCGTTCAGAGATAATATCTCATCCTTTCCCAGAATGCCAGAACCAATGTGAAGAAGATCACTGTAAATGTTGTAAACGCGACAGATGTACAGACGATGGATACTGTACCTGGGGATGTAAACCAGAATATCCTGGTATTATATATATTTCATTCAACATATCAATTCAACTATTTGAAATCACACTTTTAGAAATCATATATTAATAAAACATATCTGAACATGTATCTGAACATGTTAATATGTTATTATACATCTAAAATTATGTTTACAATGAATCATTTAATGTTTAAAATGGTGTACTCATAATACATGTACATTATCCATGATAATTAAATTTTGTTCATGATTTGTTTATTTTATGTTAAACATGATGTATCGGATTTGAGATTTAGATATTTAAAGTAGCAGGGAAAAATACAGAATAAATGGTTAATTGCAAAATAACGTATGCACATAATAAGATAATCGTAAGCCGAAGTGATAATTATTCAATTTGAGTTTATATCGGATAAGAAATTATGCATTCTATATTGCGGTGATCGAAATAAAATCTTTGAACAGAATGCGTAAGTATCAGCGTGGTGGACAATCAATGCGGGATGTCTGACTGTAAATGTTGTGAAACCAGCAGCTGTTCGACCGATGGATTCTGTAGTGACGCTTGTAAACCTGGGTATCACGGTGGTCGGTGTAGAAACAAATGTCCAGAGAACTGCATCACGTGTACAGATCATCCAGACGCGGGCCAGAACAGACCGGGTCTTTACGGAATTGGGTACTGTACACAATGTAAGGAAGGTCACTACTTTACTAATGAGTTGTACCAGTGTCAGTCTACTTGTTCATCCGGATGTAGAACATGCATATCAGGATGTCAATGTTCAGTCTGTAATGCTGGCCATATACCGGATTTACAAAATCCGGGCAAATGCATTTTATGTACAATGGTTTGCATGTCCTGTCTGTCTAATGGTTGTAGTTCATGTAAAGAAGGATATTTTATTACACCAGTAAAAGAGTTCGATTATTGCGATAAGTGTCCAGATAGGTGTTTGTCTTGTGAATCTAAAAGCTTGTGTACAACGTGTGTTAAGGGATGGTATGACAAAATTTGTGATAAAGCCTGCTCCGTTGGTTGCGAGGGGGCCTGCAATAAGGAAGATGGTTTCTGTCAATGCAAAGACGGATTTACTGGTCAGCAGTGTGACTCTTGCATCAGAGGAAGATACGGAATTAACTGTACGGAAATATGTTCCAACAGTTGTCAAAACAGCGAATGTGAAAGACTATCTGGGAATTGCCTTGCTTGCGTAGGTAACCAAGTGATGCCAAAGTGTGACACTTGCAAAAATGGTTACTATGGAGCAGATTGTGACATAAACTGCTCAATCAACTGTCTAAACAATAAATGCAAACAGACAAATGGTGAGTGCAGTGATGGCTGCAAGGGAAATTTTGAAGGTGACAAGTGTGATGAATGCATATCTGGGAAATATGGATTGACATGTCAGCATACTTGCCCAGAAAATTGCAATGGCTCTCTGTGCATTAAGGAAACAGGAGTGTGTGTTTCATGTAAGCAATATTTTGAAGGCGACTTTTGCCATCAATTTGTGAATGGTAAGTACGGCGATAATTGCTCATTACGCTGTCCAAAAAACTGCACTGAATGTTCATGCGAACGAAACAGTGGTGATTGTTTTTCTT
Organism: Solen grandis; assembly: GCA_021229015.1. Classification (NCBI taxonomy): domain Eukaryota; kingdom Metazoa; phylum Mollusca; class Bivalvia; order Adapedonta; family Solenidae; genus Solen; species Solen grandis. Next base: position 29,529,508 of record CM037791.1, on the reverse strand, counting down.
GTGTTTTGAATCAAACATATGGACAAAAATGCAATACAACATGTCCGCCAAAGTGTCTGAATGGAACATGTACTCAAGATGATGGCCACTGTGACAGTGGATGTGAACTTGGTTACTTTGGCGACATATGTGATAAATGTGAAACTGGAAAATATGGGACGTATTGTGAAAATAACTGCTCATTGAATTGTAAAGATCACATTTGCAATAAAACGAATGGCGATTGTGTTGCTTGTATAGGTATTAACTATTTGATGCCTAAATGCGAGAAATGCACCACGGGATTATATGGTAAGAACTGCAACATAAATTGTCCAACGAACTGTAATGGCTCAATTTGTGAAAAGAATACCGGGAAATGTTCCACGGGTTGCGTTGGTAATTTCTCAGGTGACATGTGTGACGAATGTATAATCGGTAAGTTCGGAAGTGGATGTGTCAGCGATTGTCCCACAAGGTGTTTGGATAACACGTGCATGCTTACGTCAGGAAATTGTGTAGACTGTATTTCAAATTTTACTGGAGATACATGTAAAGAATGCATCAATGGCCTGTATGGAGTTGACTGTAACAAAACGTGTCCACCTAATTGTGGGGAGAACATCTGTGATCAAGAAACTGGAAGTTGTAAAAATGGATGTGCTGAGGGTTTTTCTGGAGACAAATGCTGCTTAAATAACTCTTTCTGTGAGAAATGCTTGTCATACGACGAATGTGATAGTTGTGCAGACGGGAAACACGGACAAACATGTGAAGACAACTGTCCCGTGAATTGTCAACCCAGATCATGCAACAAATTTAATGGATCATGTCATGGTTGTAAAGAAGGGTTCCAAGGACTACTTTGTGTTGATGCTATATTTCATCCTAATAAAAAAGAAGAAAACAATATAGCTGCTCCAATTGCTGGTACATTAAGCGGTTTAGCGATTTTATCCATGGTAGTAGTGGTTGTCGTCTTGTATCGTCGGCGACGGTATGTTTAAAATATCTGCTTAATTACACTTTATACTCTTATTTATTATATGATCTGAATATTTTTGATCGCACAGTATTAACATGTTTATGGACTTGCCGCTTCAACCTCCAAATAGTTACTGGCTTGCTAATAAAAGAAACTAATCCCAATTACAAAAAGAATGCGGATACCAGATGTTTTTTTTAAATATTTGTGACAATACCACGAACGTTCCAGTGCTATATTTCAATCTAATATATAAGAAGAGAACACTATAGCTGCTCCAATTGCTGACACATTAAGCGGTATAGCGATTTTAACCCTGGTAGTTGTGTTTTATTATCTTGTATCGCCGGCGACGGTATGTAGAAAATATGTTCTTAATTAGACTTTACATTCTAAAATGTTAATAAACAAACGTCAATTTTAAACAATCTGCTGTCATAATTATTTTCAATGTATTTGTGACAAAACAATTAACCTACTAATATATATAATGATGTGCTTGTCATTTATTACTGTATTTCTTAACACGTCGATGATCTAAAGGGGGGTAGATTTTTTATTGAATCAAAATGAAAAACATACTTCCAATGTATATTTGTATATTGTCACTTTTACATATCGTGATTTTGTTGCTTTCTATTAGTTGTGTGCTTTTTCAATATATGTAAAATATGCAGGGCAGTCAAAGACGGTTAATTTAAACTCGATTTGATAATTAAAGAATTATTTCATATTTGCTAGTGGAATAGCATAGACTAGCATGATCTGTTTTCAAACAACTGTTAATGTGTGAGGACAACTGTTTTATGAATTGTACATCATGCAATTATTTAATGAATCATATAATGATTGCAAAGAAGGGTTACAAGGATTACATTAATCAACCTAATAAACAGGAATAGATAAGTTTAGCAGGTCCTGCTAATTGCTGGCACATTAAGCAATATGGCGGGTTTTTATTCCTGATAATAGCATTAATGGTCTGGCATTGTCGTCGAAGGGGTGTATATTTATTTATTCATTTATTTATTTAAAATGCATTTATTATATTGTCTGTGCTGTATAAGTTAAGAACCTAAAATTACTATATATATATCTTATAAATATTTTCCGTTTCAACACGTTATCTCATAACATTGGTGTTATTTTTGTTATACGAGATCGAATTGTGTTAGCTTCACGCTTCCAAAATAATATTATTTTATTTGCAGAAATCAAACTCTATGACATACCCACCAGTATATTTCTCTAATTCTGTTTATGTAATGATTTTTCAGCACACTTAAACTGAACTCAATTTAAGGATATTTGTTATTTACCATGTGTAGTTTTGCTAAATCTAAGACTCACTATACTATGAAGTATTTTAGATTATTCGAAACGTACTTTCCCTAAAGCTTGCAGCATGGCTATTGTTATAGAGACATGTAAACTCTTTTTCAGGGCGGCAAGAAAAAGGCAGACCAAGGAGGATCACGTCTACTATAACCGACCAAATTGTAAGTTAGATTTTATATATGACATAATTCTTCTCAAACGGATATTATTGACATAAATCCACGAACATCTTTTAAATTCTGTGGTGGGGGGAGTGGTTCTGTGCCTCTACTGAAAATATAAACTGGCCATATCAACATTTTATTTCTTGATATTTTCAATTCATTCATGATTGCAGCTGTTTGATTTTAGTTTTATCATTTAGAAATATTCTAATTACTAACTTATATTACATGTAGATTTTAAACTTTGCTAAACTAGTCTTGTTTTAATTTTAGTAAAAAACGCTGAGGATGAAACAGAAGGAGGGATTGAAATCGTGCAAGAAGTGCAAGATTTAAGAAAGGAAATTGCGGAATTACGACGGCAAATTAATCAGATGAATGCTGCTTCAAATATGGGTACCATTATATTAAGTGCCTTAAAGAAAGAACTGATAACTGCTGTCATTCCTACCTCTCTAATGAGTTATGGTCTTGATGTTTTACTCTTAAACGCAGTTTAACATATAAAATCCTCTCATAGCAGCAAATAACCCGTTACTTTATATAGATTTTCCTACAAACACATATCAAGTAAGTCAGTATTAAAGTGTATATTGTTGCAGATCAAGATTGAATACAGCTAACGTCAGATAATGCCTGATATGCATCCAGTTAGTTAGCAATGGCAGTTGTTATAAATGAATGCAGAAAAAGTTACAAGGGTTCAAGATGAGGCATATATTAACATGGATTTCATTAAAATGTTGCTCGCACTGAACACTATAAATAGTTTTAGTCTTCTCGTAATGTTTATGAGTTCCACTACTTAAAAAATAGATAAATCATAAAATGCTTAGTTTTATTAATTCATACATTCCAATTTTCAACGCAGTTTAAAAAAGCAAAATCCTAAAGCACGTAATTTATGGTATAGGCGAATAACAATCATATCGCATTAAATTTTGATACAAAGGCAAATAGATCTCTTTGTCTGGAAAGATAAAAGATATGTCAATCTTTAGAAATCCACTATACCCTGATGACTATTTCAATGCGCAAATACATTCATTGACGTACCGCAAAATCATAAGTCGATATGGTTGAAATAGTATCCGATACTAAGGAAAGAGAAAGGGAAACAACCCACAATAAACATACGAAATGTGCAAGCAATGCAAATTTATATTAAATACGTTATGCCTGGATACATTCGTACCATTTTAAAATATTAAATTCGTTTCTGTCATCAACATCAGTAATTATATATATAATTCCATTCTTTTTCAGTGAAATACTGAAACCTCAAACTCATCTATTTGTCCTTTTCGTCAAAACTTATTTTTCTATAATTTAGGTATCCTTTCATCTATTAGTTGCATTGACATTCGAAAGATGATCTATCCATTTCAGTATAATTATATGGGTGGTTAAAATTTTATACTATTTTATTCCTACATTTATGAGGATTTTAGCGACATTAGTAACTGATTGTAGCATGCATATTAAATATTTATATTCTGTCAAAAATGTATCTAAGACGTAAACATAAGCAGTTGAAAAGGTATCTACTGCGAAAAAATGTTAAGACTCATATGAGAAAAAGGTGTATCAAATAGCGTGTATTTATTGTAATTTATAAGTAACAATTACTAATAAATTATATATTTCAATGTAAAATTCATTTTATCATTGATTACTGTGAATTAGTCGAAATAAGCTGATCTTATACTTATATTAATAACTATGTCTACATTAATAATCCATACTTTTCCAGGCGATTTTTGTATATATTACATCATGTAAGTTTCAGTTATCCATTTTGATTGTTTTATGTGTGCGACTGGAAGATGCGATATATTTAAATGCTCACTTTTTTATTTCATTATGTTTGAGGAGATTACAAATATTGACGTTGTATTCGTTTGTTTTTAACATTTCTACGTGAGATGCATTATACGTGTTTACAACCTCAAACATCGCTATGATGGTTTTACACTGAAATTATTGTATGCAATTCCTACAATAGCGTTTGTCGTGTAGAAATACTTTATATTTTTCATATCTGTATGACTGAAGGGACAATGTCATGGGTATTGTAAGAATATATTGACTAGCCTACAAATTAAGAAACTCGTGAAATTATATGTTCATGTTATTTACTTTTCTTGTCTGAAAGATTGATTCCCTGGCATCATAACCTCATATAATTATAGTACAAAGCTGCTAATGATATATTTTGTGCTCAGGTGTATTATTGCTTTTGTTTGTGTTTGTTTTTTTTTTTTTTTTTTTTTTTTTATTGTGTGTGTGTTTTCATTGTGTATGAACAAATCTTTTTTATATAAATTCTCTCTTTCTCTCTATCTCTCTCTCTCCTTTTCCTATTATAGTATATCCAGTTTGCAGAACAGGGAAGTAGTAAAGTAACAAGACAGTCGTGCTTTTATATACCATATTATTTCATAGTTTTCACTATGTTTGATAATTCGTTACATCTGATATAAACAGCAAAAAATAAACAACTAAAAATGATAGGTTGAACAACCAGAAGTTGAAAAAATAAAATTATATTCTTTAATGTATACATTACAGAACATTACCCTAGTTTTAGAATCATATCTTAGCCATGTGTGACCAATTGTCCATGCCAAAGCATGCTTATAGTTTGAGAGTTTGTCATGACTTTGGCAAAAGTATATTACAAACGCTTCTTTTGTGTCCAGATATGTTACAATTGATTTCATCTTCTAATCCCGTGTTGTTTTAACAAGCAACCCTTTCAAGTTATCGGCAACTTAGGTGTTTATTTACCTTAGTGTAAACTTTGCGAAATCAGAAAGATGCTTTAAAAGTGATTAACAAAATAAAAGTTTTGTAAGTAGTATAGTTTCTTTGTTGATTGTTGACTGCCACTTCCATCTTTGTATCATGCACATTTGAATTAAATATAGGTTCACTGGCTACTTATATGTCATAAATAGACTCCCTAAATTATAATAGGACTTTAATAGTAAAGAATGATTGAGAAAAAAAATATGAAAAAAAGTTCAATGAATGTAATCATTTACAATTCATTAGATCAAGATATTTGAATTTGTAATGTTATTTTTATTAATACATATACAAATAATGTCATTATTAAAAATTATTGGATGATAGTATTTTCTTTCCTTTCAAGTTTGAAATGCCTTGTTTGAGAAGAAGCATAACTATACGTGCGAAGGTTACCACAGTTAAAAGCAAGTTAAAAATCGTTGCCGTAAGAGGTAATCCTAGCATGAATTAAATACTTTGTGTGCCATATACATAAATATAACCTACTGTTTTCACAACATACCCGAAATAAACAAAAAAGTGGCCTTGATGCCCTCCAAGATCCCTAACCAGTGTCCTGTCCTATATCCACTAGGGTCTCAAGCAGCTTCTGAGCACCTATAGAAAGAAAGTGCGTAAGATCAGTGTCATGCTCCTGCAGACACACTCAGAATCTTTCAGAAATCATTTTGTGCGCAAGGTGTTCAATTATATGAAATAGCTAACCGTTTGTTTGTTTGTTGGGTTTAACGTCCCACCGACAGTATTTCAGTCATTTGAAGACAATGTCTACTTCAGATAAATACAGTGCTGCCACACTGCAGTATCACGCCGTAGAAATCTGGCATGATACCACACCCGATCACATTATCCTGACACCGGGCCAACCAGTCCTGCAACTACCCTTATATGCTGAGCATTAGCAAGGGATCTATACCAGTGCCATTTGTACGGCGTTGGTATGTCGCGGCCGGTTATCTAACCCGCGACCTCCCACTCCCGAGGCAGACGCTCTAGCCACTCTGCTACGGGGAACAGTATAACTAAACGTATACCTCTGTATAAGTATATGATATGAATTAAATCATGCAAAGTTTGTCTACCTCCAAGTTTCTCCAGCATTTGTTAAATCTTCGTACATAATACAATTATATACTTCTGGACATTGACCGGCAAGTACAGATCGAAATAAAATCGTCTTACAACCCGCTTTTAAAAGGTCTGGTAAATGGAATGCAATCGCAAGATATCCCGTTGATGCTTCTAAGATACTGCTACTGAGGTTCGCAGAAGACATGGCGCACTTAAAGCCAGTAAGGTACCTGTAATAGTTCCGCTACATTTCGGACCACTTTTCCTCTACCAAGATAACCAAGGTACCCTAATAAAACATTAGGAAACCGTGGTTATATCGGTGAAGGGCCATGAGGTCCGAAATGTTACAGGTTTCTTTCATTAATCCGTCAATTGTTGGGCACTCGGTAGATGGGGTTTCGCATTTCTAATCTCGCGCATTTGCAAAACGACCAATATGCCACTTTTACCTCTACAGCGTTTGAGACTTTCTGCTCTAGTAATTATCTACCAGAGTATATACGTCGTATTTCTATTACATGTGTATTTCCTAATCAACTTGTTAACATATTCTTTAGAAACAAACTTATCAAATTCGAAAGTCTTTTAATCCTTTGGCTTAGTTTGGCATCTCGACTGACCCTAAAGTCAAATGTCAACGCATTATTTTATTCAAAATTATTCAAAGTATGTTCAAATGTGTGCCGTATACCGAAATCGGAGAGGCTCTGTTTACACCTTTTATACTTGAAAGATAACCGTTTAGTTTTCGGCAAGGCTTAATGTCTTTACCATTCCGTCCGGGCATTGTGAGATCGTCAAGGAACTGGTGTCCGTCCAGTGCCCGCCTGGCATACGGCCAGTACACTGACGAGTATTACACTAGGCGCCAGGTGGCTGGCCGAACTCTCGATTTAAAAACGAGCAATCCAATTGCACGCGTCGTCGGGTTTTCAGCGGGAGCATGACATATTAAATAAAGATCCTGGTGCGAGTTAAAATGAGTTCGGCACCCATGCAATGCCAAAAGTCACATGGCAGTCGGCGGCCGATCGACAGGCGACCAGCCGGATGTTCTTAAAAATACGCCGAAAACTACAGTACTTATCGTAATTATTATGGGATTTAATGTGACCAAAAATTTTAATTTTCCATGAAAAAGAAGTTTGAGTCAGAAAGTTTGTATTATCCAAAATAAAATAATATGAAAAAATAACTCCTGTAATTGTTACACACACCTGAACATATATATGCCCATTATTGATCCAATTTGCCGCCCGATGTGAAGTGTTGGCTATTATATAATAGTTGTATATGCTTATTGAAATGTTATGACATTCAACCATTTATATACATACAGTATACAGTTCGTTACAGGAATTTATATAGAGTACACTGTCATAGATTACTTAAATGGCGAATGCCAAAATTACTCAGTGTTTAAACAATTAGAGATCAAGGTCACCACTATTTTTATTCATTTTTTAAAAAGATGTCATGTTAAGCAGTAAATGATGATTATGGTGATGATGACGTAGATTATGTGACGGACCACCACCACATTTAATACAATATGTTTAATAATTATATAATAATGTTCCTTTAATATCAAATTAATAAAGATATATTTACTATTTTGCTTCTCTTTGTTTTGCATTACCGAGATGTACATTCGTAATTATACTTACATAATAACCCTTTTATAACAATTTAAAATCAATGCGTTTTTTTTTTATTTAAGGTAATTCATCCAACATGAAATTTAACTTCTTCAAGCTTTAAGATATCAAAATCATTGATGATACTTCAATTACCACTAAAATAGAATGTATGCTTACTGAATATCACAAGCCGGGATATTAAAACGCGTTCTTCTCCACTGATTAGGTATGGCATTTGTCAGCCAAAACTTCACATTGAACGGAGAGATTAGCGTTTTTCTCTAATGAATAATTGTAAAAATGACATTGAGAATCATTAAAAATAATTAAGTAACAGTAAAGTAATATGTAGTTATTAAAAAAATATATATATTGATAAATCTTCTGAACCGACCTGCAGATAGCGAGAAATAGCTAAATCTAGCCTATTAGGGGAGAGATGGATTGAAAAACATAGACAGAGAGAAGACATGCATAATCGAAATATGATCCTAAAAAAGCACATGGAAAAATAATACATAAATAGTACAATAATACATGCATGGTTTTAGGGTCAATAACACGGAAACCAAATTCCATCTAATTAAGTTTATATATGATACAAACATGTTATATACAAAAATGTACTTTAAACAAGGGTCAAGGTCGCGAGCAGGCGGTGAGACGCGGTACAAGAGACTGTGATAAAAAAAATTGATTATTTGGAAAATTCTCAAGTTTTTTCAAGATATATTTTTGATGGAATTGAAGGGCAATTTGTCCTTTGTCTGAGTATGTGATTATATTACTACTACGTTGTAGAAAAATGAACTTATAGTGAAGTAATTCAAGAAGGAATGTGGAATGGTGGAACGTAATGTGTAATGGCACACAAGATAAGCAGGATAAGGGAGATTTGAATATACACAATACGTGAGTGTGATTTATTTTTTAAATACACAAACTGTCTGGACACGACACCCGTACACATTTGTACATATCTGTAGACTTCAAAAGACTTTAAAAGGAATAATAGAACAGTTCGCAAAAATGTATATTTTATTTTATTGCACAAATTGTTTGAGATTATCAAACTACTAAGATGCGGTCTGCAAAACAAAGATCGTCTTCGACAAATTCAAGAAAAGGTAAAGATGTGGAAGAAAAGGATGATTTAGATATGTCTAAAACTCAATCCCCAAACCAAAAAAGAAAATGTCAGCAAAAGGTAATGAGGAGAGTGAGAGTGTAACAAGCAAATGTGGAATATAGTCAAATTGAAACAATGTTCTCTGGTCTATCTACAAAATTGAACAAGCTAGCTTCGCAAGAATATATCGAGAAAAAAATCAAGAAATGGTCACAGAAGAATTCTTAATTAAAAAGCTAAAAGAACTAGAGTCCGGTCTTCAAAAGGAAATTAAGAAAGAAATTGATAAGGTTTATGAAAAAGTAAACAAAATGAATTTCAAGGTCACGATATTAGAAGAAAATGTAACCAGTTTGCAAAATAAGGTATCAGATTTAGAAGAAAAAGTAGAAACTATAAGATCAGAGAATGAAGAAATCGTAAAGGAAAATAGCAAATTGAAAACTAAGATACAAGAAAGGGAGTATGTGTTAAAAAGCCAAAGCTGGGAAATAAACGACCTAGAACAATATACTAGAAGAAATAGCATTAGGATATAGGGGTCTCGATGACAGGAATCCAAGGGAATCAGTACCAGAAACAACGCAAAATGTCTTGAAGGTAGCCAGGAAAAAGCTGAACATAGACCTACGCGAGTCAGACATTGACATCACCCACAGACAAGGGCAATTCAGGGAAGATGGAAACAGACCCGTGATCTGTAAGTTTATTTATAGGAAAAAGAAATATGAGGTGATTAAGGCCAGGAAGCTACTTAAAGCATCAGGGGTAGTTATTCGCGAAGATTTGACGCTGAAAAATGCGAAGTTGCTGGAACAAGTGAGCAGTTATGAGAATGTAAAATCAGCTTGGACAGATGACTCCAAAATAATAGCGATGTTGACGAACAAGAAAGTGGTGATCAATGCTAGATCGAATCTGCAAAATGTGCTTTCCGTCCAATCAGACTAAACAAGCAAAAACGCCACATGTACATTTTTTGTCCAGAAAGAGAGTGATAGAGAGAAAGAGCTAGATAGAAAGAAAGAGAGAGATGTGTGAGATCAGGAAGTTAGTTTAATCGGCTATAAAATGTTCAATAAACCTTGAATGCAGTAAATGATTCCCGTTATCACCTTCCTATTACAACGGATTTGTAGATGCTGTTCTGTTTTTCTTTCGAACTGCTATAAGACAAATGCATGTTTATATTGACATTGTATATTTAACACACATGGAAAACCCAAGCTATTTTTATACTTGGATATAACGATTGGCCAGCTATAAATAATATTAAACTAACACTACTTCGCGATTAGTTGATTTGAAAACTGATATCAGGGGAAATAATTTGAATTAAGCGTCCATCATACATGGACTCAAAACATTGGCGTAATGTTCGAGAAAGGATTAGGTTAGTTCTTGATCAATTGTGTTGCATTTTAACGAATTTATTTACCGTTTGAATACCTAAAGATCTGGTAAATGTAGATGTGTTGTTGGTTCTCGCCTCTTAATAAATATGCATCCATTTCTTTTTAACGAAACTGACTTTTCAGATTTTTCTCCCTGTCTAGAAGTTATTTATATAACGGGACCAATAATGATATATGTTAAATACGATATCCAACCCAAATATTTCTTAACAATAATTAGAACCTGTTTCTTTGTGGTCTCTTGGTTTTTTTGTTGCAGGTAAATATACAGGAGAAAGGTAAATATAGCTTGAGTTGGTAATCCATGCAGAAGGTAACTCTTGTATAATATTTATATAATGCAAAAAAAATAAAATGTTGGTATAGTATTACAATATTATATCATTGTAAGCAAGGGTTCCTAGCATTGAAATTGATGATCAAATTGTTGAAAAGTTCTATATACATAAATTTTTAAATGTAATGGCTGACTCATGTACAAATTTACTATTTAGCTGAATAGTTTGATAATATTGTTTTCGTTGTTGTTGTCGTTGTTTTTTTGTTTTTGTTTTTTTCTCTCTGAAATATGCTTAAACCAAAGTTCCATTTCCCCCTCCAACATTTGCCCTTCAAGACCAAACATATGTCTTTTCATGTTCTAACTGTTTTTCTTTTTTTTTTAGTTTTCCTTTTTCCTGTTTTTGTTTTGATGTGCGTATCTGGCCTTTTAACAAGTGCAAATATTGGTTTAGTTTGGTCTACATTCCATCTGTTTCCCCTATCAAAAAAGATACTCACATTTTTCACAACTGCACCTCCTTTTTATTTAACTGTCAATAAGATAAATGAATAATAAAGTTGCAATAATATCAATGAATGTTCAAGGATTAGGTGACAAAAGTAAACGTAAAGATATATTGAATTTATTAAAAAGTAAAAAATATTCCATATGTTTCCTGCAAGATACGCATTTTACTGATAATGATGAAAGTCTAGTGAGAAGTCAATGGGGATATGAATGTTTTTTCAGTAATTTTTCTAGTCAGTCTAGAGGCAGTCTAGAGGAGTCGCTATTCTTATAAATAATAATTTTGAATTTAAGGTAAATGACATTGAAAGAGATGTAGATGGGAACATACTTATTTTGGATGTTAGAATATGCGGGAAAAATATTACTTTGATAAATATGTATGGTCCAAATAAAGATACTCCAAGATTTTATGAAAATATGAAAGAAAAAAATGAAAAATTGGGAAACCCATGTATTATTGGTGGTGATTTTAATCTGATTTTGAATACACAGCTAGATAGTTTTAATTATGTAAATTTGAATAACCCAAAAGCAAGAGATTCCTTATCTCAGAAGAACTTTTCAATGATCTAGAATAAAGTCAAAGTTTACCTGGATATCGCACAGACCATTCTCTAATGTGTATCTCATTTGTTTTTGGAAATTTGAAAGGGGTAACTCATATTGGAAATTTAACAATTCACTTTTGAAAGACAAAAATTACATTCAAGAAATTAAGAATATTATAAATGAGGTAAAAGCACAATACTAAGTGAAAGAATCAGACACTGAACTGGATGTCAGTCGAATTCCTCTAGAGGACTTAAAATTTCATATAGATGACCAATAATTTTTTGAAACAATGTTATTTAGTATTAGAGGAAAAACAATAGCATATTCTTCAAATAAAAAGAAATTGGAATTAAATATAAAATGATAAAGGAAGGGGAGAAACCAACAAATTATTTTTGTAATCTGGAAAATAGACATTATATATCTAAATATATGAATACTCTTACTTCTTCAACAGGTCAACATTTATATACTCAAAATGATATCTTGCTGGAAACAATGAAATCTTCAAAAATATGTAAGAAATTATACAGAAGATTTAAATCTTAATGAGCTATTAGATAAATTCAAGGTTCCTGTATTGAACAATGCTAAAAAAAACAAAATAGAAGGTGTTTTAACATATGCAAAAGTTTTTAACAGTTTAAAAAGAATGTCAAACAATACAAGTCCTGGTAATGATGGATTTACAGTGGAATTCTATAATTTTTTTGGACAGATATTGGAATATTCTTAATTAGATCTTAAATTTATGCTATCAAATCAGGAGATTTATCTGTATCTAAAAAACAAGGCGTAATTACATGCATCCCAAAAGGTGATGACAAATCTTGTTTAAAAAAACTGGAGGCCTATTTCTTTACTGAATGTTTCTTATAAATTAGCTTCTGCATCAGTTGCATTTAGAATAAAAGGAATATTATCACATATTATAAATGAAGATCAGACAGGTTTTTTACCAGACAGAGTTATGGCCTCAAATATTAGGATGATGTATGATATTCTTTTCTTTACAGAAAAACATCAGGTACCTGGTCTTTTGGTTTTAATAGATTTTGCAACTGCTTTTGATACTGTTTCTTGGAAATTTATGAAAAATGTATTAAAATTCTTTAATTTTGGACCATCAATACAAAGATGGATAAATATCTTCTACAATTCTATTGAATCTTGTGTAATTGTAAATGGACATATAGTTGGTTCAGTTTGAATAGGAGATGCATTGTCACCGTATATATTTATTTTATGTGCTGAAATTTTATCTATATTATTAAGAAATAACGAAAATATAAAAGGTATCAATATAGGAGGTATGGACTATTTAATACCAGAGTATGCTGATGACACCACTGTTTTTTTAGATGGTAGTAAAAAATCATTGTATCACACTATGCTCTGTTTAAAATTCTATGCTAGAGTCTCTGGCCTTAATGTTAACACTGACAAAACAAAAGTAATATGGATAGGATCTAAAAAAACTGTAATGATCATTTTTACTCTGAATTTAATCTGTGTTGGTAAAGTGGAATTTTTACAGTTCTTGGTGTTAAGTTCTCAACTAATATCAATGAAATACCAGAGATCAACTATAACATTAAAATAGAGGAAATAAGAAAATTACTAGCTGTATGGTCTAGAATGATTTCACCAATAGGCAAAATAATTGTCTTGAAAAGTTTAACCCTTTCAAAATTAAACCATCTTATTTTAGGAATACCATTGCCTGATGAAGCCAAAATAAAGTCATTACAAACTTTGTTCTTCAAATTTTTATGGAGTGACTCTAGAGATAAAATAAAAAGAAATATAATAACTCAGGATTACAGTTGTGGGGGTTTAAAAATGATTAATCTAGTAAATTTCTTTTCATCACTACAAATAACATGGATAAGAAGGTTACTGAAGATGAAAGGTAAATATATACATCTAGTAGAGATGGTCTGTCCTTGGGTTAAACAATTAGATATTTATGGAACAGATTATGTCAAAAAATATTAACAAAGTGGACAATCAATTTTGGAAGGATGTACTGCGGGGATACACAAAGTTAGCTAAAAAGATTAAACCAATATCAGGAAGGCAATTGTATTCTGTAAATATCTGGTATAATCCAAACATTAAGGTCGGAGGCTCAAGTATCTGCTATCACCATTGGCTCTAAGAGGGAATACTTTATATAGGAGATTTATTAGATGCAGATGGCAACTTTTATACTTATGGAAAATTTTATGAAATATATGGAATAAGTTCAAATTTTCTTGAATTTGAAGGGCTTATAAGAAAAATAAAAAAAAACATGTAACTAACTTGAATATACCAAGAAAAATTTAAGATAAAAACCCTTCAAAAGTGGGAAAGTGAAATAACAAGTGTGGCAAACAAAAAAAAATCAATTTATATACAGTGGAACCTCTCTAAAACGCACCCTCTGAAAACCGGAATACTCTCTAAACCGCACGATTTCAAAAGTCCCGATTTTTCCCCTATATATAATTTTGAGCAGATATATAAATTGGTTTTTAAAATAACTCAAGATCCACAAATTCAATGGTTCCAATATAGAATTAACCACAGAATACTTGGTATAAATTACTTATTAAATAAAATGGATAAAAATGATAAAACATGCACATTCTTCAAGAACCAACCAGGAAAAATCGAACATATATTTTGGGAATATCGTAATATACATATTCAATCACGTTAACTATACACATTAACATATTATTTGGCAACCAATGGTTAGACAATGTATATAATTTAATCTTTCTGAGAGCCAAATTTTATATATATTCTTGTAAAATGAAGAATAATCTACTATTCTTAGATATTTTTATAAAGCAAATCTTTACAATGTATCGCATTGAAAAAAAAATGTAATGCTCAAATAAGCTTTACAATAACAACATTTACCAAAAAGAAGTGGGAAAAATATAAGACTCTTGTAATGTAGATCAATCTATTTTGAACGGTTGAATTCTACCCCCCCCCCCCCCCCTCTCCTTTTTTCTGATTTTGTTTGTTTTTTTATATTTTTTTGTATCAAAATATTAGATCACAAACTTAATAGTGCTTAATATGACTCCGTTCAAAGTGTGTAGATCCTTTAATATATTTCTCGCTTTACCTTTTTTAATTAGTTGTTGACTTATATAAAAATCTGTTCCCATATACATTTAATAGTAATTCAATATTATTTGAGTTTCCTGCTGGACATCTTAAAGATATTCAATAGTTATAATTATTTGAAAAAAAAGAATAATACTTAATATTCAATTACAATTGTTCAATATATATATATATATATATATATATATATATATATATATATATATATATAACTATATAACACACTAGAGGCATTATCTGTGCCTTATGTTCATGAAACTTGGTCATAATGTTTATCTTCATTAAATTTTTGACGATTTTGAAACTCGATATTTTGAGTCACGAACTAGGTTAAACTAAAGGCCATATTTTTGTACAGTCTTTATGAACTATGATCATATCGTTTGTCTGCATAAAATAACAGATGAAACATGGGTTCAGAACTATGTCACTAGATTAAATCTTAGAAAACCTTGACTGTCTTTGACGTGTTATATTTTGTAAGATGTGTTTCAAAAGTATTATAAAATGTATTTATTCATGGCCATCTTGGCACTCTTGATTTATTTAATTATCTGTAAAGACTTAGAAAAATTGTTGTTTGATACATATGTTGTAAATACATTTTACGTTTTCTATTTACTTTTACATAGCCCTTTATTACTTATAAAACTTTCCATTAAAGGGAAGGCTTGCCCAATTTACTATTAGTCGGTCTAACCAAAACATCTGTTGCCTAGCCACCAACTGATTTGTTCAAGTCCCAATATAATAACCAAATACCTTACAAGTTAGGTTGGACCAAAAGTTTGAATTAAGCTTAAACGAATTGTTGGCACTAGCTTGCAGTGTTGTTTGATATTAAATGTTATATATGAACAGAATGCATATAAAAGTTGTATACAATATTTTCCAAAGAGTTATTCGTTATTTGCTGCATCTGCTTAATTAAAGGCCAACTGGGCTAATGATAATAAATGGTTTTCGGTTAAGTATTTTGTTAACAATTGAAGCAGAGTACCAGAACAGAGCATTCTATTTCTGATTGGTTGTTTGATTCTTAGCCATTATATTCATGTTAACTTTGGGAAACTTGCATATGACGTGTGCACAAACAAATAATCTTCCAAATGCAACGTGTCCGAAATGTTACGAGAAAGATAAGATATTACAAATCCAAATTAATATAAAGGCCAATATTACCATAGTTACATGTTGTTGTCATGCATCCGTATGATGAATCTTTAACACTTGAAGTAATAAATTGTTTTTCTAATATATTTAGAAATAAAATTAATTTGTACATATGTACTTTTTTTTCTGAAATATAATGGCACAATCCAATATGGTTCTGATATCATGCATATATTAAAAAAAAATATGTCTGACTTTTAAGGACTTATCACAATAGTAAAACACGCACGCACCTCACACGTATATTCAAATTACAAACTTCACTCCCATTATGAAAACGACTATTCGAAGGATATGAGGGCTAGACAGTGCAATTATCCATGCGTCGGCGTTGCAGGTTGGTTAAAGGTTTGCATGCAAGCCACTTTCAAGCTTATATTTCAATAACTATTCATGGTATTAACTTCAGTTTATGAATATGTTTAGGGGCATCAGAAAACAAAGGTAGATAACGCTTCACTAAATTTAATATTCTTAGATATTTCGGTTAAAAATTTGCATACACAATAACGTTATGCTAATATCTCAAAACCTAGGCATGGGATTGATTTTAGACTTCCTAAACATATTCAAGGGTATCAGACTATCAAGGTATATCATTTTTAACTATGGGTATGTTAAGGGTAAGAATTGAAATAAATTTAATTTGATTTTACAAACAAGCATTTCGAATAATCGAGCGTGCTGTCCTACTGATAGCTCTTGTTTGTGATTAAAATCATAATAATAATAATATATCAAAATGATACGTCGATTTTTTGTATGTATTACCTAACATCAATGAGAAAACATCATTCTCCGCGAGTCTCCAGATGTGCTTTTTGCTAGTATCACTAATATTTAAGTGGTTAAGGCGTTTGCTGGATAATCTTTATGGGATTATGTCATAGGTAACACATTTAACATGAACATTTTTATGGTTGTGTAATAACCCTCCTGTACTATGGATTCGATTGTATCGGACATTATTTACCATATATTTATAACCATGTTAACTGCGCATGCTGCCTTTTGATCTTATAATTGTGCTATTGTCATCAGCAACGCTATATTGTACTATGAATATCACAACTATAATCTTTACCTATCTATGTAGAGGTAATGAAACAACATACATGATTGCATATTATATACATATATTAAATCTTAAAAGTTCTATAAGTGGACCTGCTAGGAATCCAAAGACCAACCTCTGGCAGGAGTTGTAGATACCCCAGGTGCGCCATTGTACATCGTGTTACTCCTATAATGCCAAATAAAGTTTAGCATTTTAAAGGGGTAAAATTGTTTCTATCTCATGAAAAAGTTATGAGTATGATTGAAAGTGAACAGTAAAAGCGTGATAATTGCTAATATAATGTGTATGGATTTCTTGTCAATAATTTTGAAATGTTAACTAGTGAAAGAATATGTATATTATTAAATTGTGAAAAACAAAAGTACAAACATAGCTTTGAAAATTCCAAAAAACATTATTTAAATTGCGCGCGCGCACACACGCACGGACATACACTGAATGTTCATGGTGATTGTTTTTCAATAACACAAAGAACACTGCATGGTAATTATGTCCTTATAATTAAGAAATACGTCTTCATCGGCATGGGTCTTTTCAAACAAAAAGTTATGAAATCGTAAAATAAGAATATTTAAATTCTCCAACATGTTGGACAATATTGCTGGCAATTTGAATACTGCAAATATTATTTTCTCATAGGTGCAGTAAAAACTCCAGTGAAACTCAAAATCTGCACAACATTTGATAACGTTATTACG
This sequence comes from Solen grandis, assembly GCA_021229015.1. Taxonomy (NCBI): domain Eukaryota; kingdom Metazoa; phylum Mollusca; class Bivalvia; order Adapedonta; family Solenidae; genus Solen; species Solen grandis. The sequence goes on along the minus strand of CM037791.1, from coordinate 29,511,547 downwards.
ATATGCATCTCGTAGGAAGTGTATTTCACAAATAATTAGAATAATATATATATCTGAGATTTTGAATTTCTGCTGCATGCTCAAGATCCAGTACTGATAATAACGTTTATTATTGTTATTTTATTTTTGTGAAGTCAGCTACAATAAAACGTAGCCGGAATTTGAGACCTGGCATTCTCAAGATGTGTAGTGGATATGATGCATGTAAACGGCTAAATCACGGGTTAATTCATGAAACATGATTCTCTGTGATCAGAAAAAACCTCCTACTCAAGTTTTAAGAATACACGTGAAACTGGGCGGCTACCCTCTCTTCGGTCTTCTATTATCTATAGAAATGTCTTAATATACTATATCCTATACATAGAAACATTATATGAAACTGCGTGCACCCGAACTATCATCACAAAAAAGACTGAATGGGGGGGGGGGGGGGTTTAGATCGGATGTTTTCGCGTCTAATTTCAGACAAAGTTAATGGAAAGGTCGAGATAATTATTTAAAAAAAATGTTGTTTTTTTTTTTGTTAAGCAAAATCGTGTGTTTAAACAGTGTAGTCCGAAACGTGCGATTGGAAAATAGTGTTGTAATCGTAACCGAATGATAGTGTTGGTGTTATGGCGCCTCCACAAGGTAGTTTTTTTAACGGATTTTGTTGTCTTAAGGAGCACCTTAATGTTGATTGTTGTACTTTATATGCATTTTTTTTTCTGCAAGCTTATACATTGCTTAATACAAAATATGAGATTTTGTTACTGAATATTGTTTCCTTTTTTTTTATTCATGCCTTAAATGAACTATACCATTTTTTGGCATTGTCAGCACTCCATTGCTTTATTCAGTATATACAAAGAATGAAAGCATACCCAGTAAAAATGTGCAAGATCTGGACCCTTTACCACCTATACAATTATATTACATTACATTTAGTGTGGTGTGCTACCTTAAGTAACACCTTAATGTTGATTGTTGTACTTTATATGCATTTTTTTTTCTGCAAGTTTATACATATCTTAATACAAAATATGAGATTTTGTTACTGAATTTTTCTTTTTTTTATTCATGCCTTAAATGAACTATACCATTTTTTGGCATTTTCAGCACTCCATTTGCTTTATTCAGTATATACAAAGAATGAAAGTATACCCAGTAAAATGTGCAAGATCTGGATCCTTTACCACCTATACAATTATATTACACTAATATGTGATTATGACACATGATATGAATGGAATATTCAATAAATGGTCAAAAATGTTAAGAAAATATGGCATTATAGACCTAAATACAACCTAAATGACACAAAATACAGCAGATTGCATTCCTGTGAGACATAAAATGATGTTTTTCTTGATTCAGCACATTATATAATCCATTTTAAATGCATAATATTCATGAAAGTGTTATGTAAAGTCAAACTTTAAGAGTCTAGCGAAACGAAGTATGCCAAGCGATGGACAGAAAACCGAATTCTCCGGCCACTCAATGTTAGGCGTGTTATTCCATAATAGTCTCTATCTAACTCGCCAACCCAAATTCTACAACCATTTGTCTTCGCAAATGATTTTTCAGCAAGAATTTCCTTTATTTTAATAACTTCGCCTTCGCTTGCAACTCTGGTAAAAAATGCCACGGCCATTTTTACATGTAACACTGAAATACATGAAATTCATGTTTGTTCCCATAAAATTGAAAATATTTCTGAAAATATCAACAAAATATCTTTATATTTGACATTAATAATCATTCTTCTGTATGTTATTCTACTGAAATAACTTGTTATTATGACTTTAAACATCAATTTCTGATGCTGAACAGACAAAATATGTTTCATGCATTTCTCGGACTATTTCATGCATTTGAATTACCTCCCTTTTTTAAGCTGATTTTGAAGCTATCCGTCATATATTATTATGAAAATTCATCATAATTTTTGTCGGTGTCTTTAATAGAGCCTTCAGCAAAAGTTTTTTGAGAAAATACATACTACTGAAAATGGTCATTTTACCTTAAGGTAGCACTCCACACTATTATCCAACTTTTTGTTGTCCACGTCCCACAAGCAAGATGTCCAAAATTCCTGACTCCGAAATAAAAAACCTGGAAAAAAAGATACCATTTATTGATAATATAGTCATCGCATTGCAAATCTGCAATAAAATTGTGACATTTACAGTGGTCAGGCAGTACAAGAAGCTGTGATTCATCCTGTTGAAGGCAAAAATCTACTGTGGGCCGAGACCACAAACACCACATTTTGTCACTCTGGCAAAAAATATCTGCAAATAGAAGGGCTTTAAACAAAGTGTTTCTGCTTTAGCAACTCCCTATACTGTAGTATCAGTATTGTTCGCGCTGGTCTAATTTTCGCGATGTTCGAGCAATGGGCCTTCCGCGAATTTAGGACCGCGCGATATTAAGTCTGTATAATCAAAGAATATATATGGTATTTTTTTGTTTGACGCCGAATTTGACAACTAAATTTCATGCGTTGTTTTATAATCAGTACCATCTTAGATCAATAAAACCAACAGTTTCCCAAGAGATTTTACACTCGTGTACTATTTGAGACTAATATCAAATCAATAATCTGCGTTATTCCTTTTAAAATAAGATTTTTTTTGTATATTTAAACTTGCCTTTTACCGGTGTTGAACCGGTGCATGAAATTTCCGCTTGCGTAATGTTTACTCTTTTTGGCCGAGAAGATTAGGAAAGTGGTCCTAAATAAATACAGATTTCGAACAAACATTACTACCAACTGTATGTAAAGAGAAAAAACCAAAACAATTTTAAAAAAATTGGAGGCCTATTACTCTCTTAAATGTTATTTACAAGCTAGCATCAGGAAGTAAAGCTAATAGATTAAAAACTGTTTTAGATAAATTAATCTCAAAAGAACAAACTGGTTTTGTTCAAGGTAGGCAAATAAGTGAAAATACCAGACTGTTATATGATATGAAAGTGACAGAAGACAAAAATATACCAGGTTTATTAATGCTTATAGATTTTGAAAAGGCTTTTGATACATTATCTTTTAACTTCATTGAAAAAACATTGTCTTTCTTCAATTTTAGTAATGAGTTTATAAAATGGATCAGGCTTTTTCTGCATAATACTAACACATGTATTCAACTTAATGGACTTTTGTCCATTTTTTTTACAGTGGGACGTGGCTGTAGACAAGGGGATCCTATTTCTCCTTATATCTTCATTTTATGCACAGAGATTTTAACATTAAAGATAAAACAATCAAAAAACATAAAAGGCATTATTATAGATGGAGAACCCTTACCAGTAACCCAGTTTGTTTATACAACAATCAAGGTGAGACCTGTAAAACAAAAAGGTCCCGGAGAATAGTTTGTCTGATCGCCGGAAGTGCTGCAGTCGATAACAAAAGAGAGGCCATCTTTCGGCAGTTTGGCCCCAGCAATTAGGAGACGGTGCTAATTAACAACTTACCAGTAACCCTTACCAGTAACCCACCCCTATGACGTCACTTACCTGAGGGGAGGGTAGCGCGAACATATCAGTCGGTAATTAATTAGCATGCGATATCCGGGGCACCAAATCAGTCATTAAGAACGAAATGGATATTTTTTATTTATTCATATTCATTTTTTGTACTTTTTTTTTTTTGAAATGGGGAAATGCGCGAATTTAGCTCCGCGCGAAAGGGTCTTTAGAGAGGGTAGCGCGAAATTAAGACTGCGCGAAAATAACTGATACTACAGTACTTGCAAACTATCCCCAAAAATGTGGTGCTCACGAATGAATATTTTTGGCAATTGCTTAAAGTTTGTACCCCCTTGTAAAATGACTTGATATTTACCATCATGCAGACGAAAAGCACTGTTTACAGAAAATGGCGTCCTTGACATTCTCATACATGAGCAAATGATTCTTGGCCCTGTTTTCGAATTTGCCAGAGTTCATATTAGAAGTCACAATAACAAATTTGATGCTAAAAAAGCTTTTAAATACATACAGCCATTTTAATCCAGAATATTTACCATATTCAAGAAATCCTCCCTGGCCATTCGAAGCTGTGGCTACATTTAGTGTGGTGTGCTACCTTTAAAAGTTGATTGTTGTACTTTATATGCATTTTTTTCTGCAAGTTTATACATATCTTAATACAAAATATGAGATTTTGTTACTGAACATTGTTTCTTTTTTTTTTTTTATTCATGCCTGAAATGAACTATACCATTTTTTGGCATATTCAGCACTCCATTTGCTTTATTCAGTATATACAAAGAATGAAAGTATACCCAGTAAAATGTGAAAGATCTGGATCCTTTACCACCTATACAATTATATTACACTAATATGTGATTATGACACATGGTATGAATGGAATATTCAATAAATGGTCAAAAATGTTAAGAAAATATGGCATTATAGACCTAAATACAACCTAAATGACACAAAATACAGCAGATTGCATTCCTGTGAGACATAAAATGATGTTTTTCTTGATTCAGCACATTATATAATCCATTTTAAATGCATAATATTCATGAAAGTGTTATGTAAAGTCAAACTTTAAGAGTCTAGCGAAACGAAGTATGCCAAGCGATGGATAGAAAACCGAATTCTCCGGCCACTCAATGTTAGGCGTGTTATTCCATAATAGTCTCTATCTAACTCGCCAGTCCAAATTCTACAACAATTTGTCTTCGCAAATGACTTTTCAGCAAGAATTTCCTTTATTTTAATAACTTCGCCTTCGCTTGCAACTCTGGTAAAAAATTCCACGGCCATTTTTACATGTAACACTGAAATACATGAAATTCATGTTTTTTCCTATAAAATTGAAAATATTTCTGAAAATATCAACAAAATATCTTTATATTTGACATTAATAATCATTCTTCTGTATGTTATTCTACTGAAATAACTTGTTATTATGACTTTAAACATCAATTTCTGATGCTGAACAGACAAAATATGTTTCATGCATTTCTCGGACTATTTCATGCATTTGAATTACCTCCCTTTTTTAAGCTGATTTTGAAGCTATCCGTAATATATTATTATGAAAATTCATCATAATTTTTGTCGGTGTCTTTAATAGAGCCTTCAGCCAAAGTTTTTTGAGAAAATACATACTACTGAAAATGGTCATTTTACCTTAAGGTAGCACTCCACACTATAATCCAACTTTTTGTTGTCCACGTCCCACAAGCAAGATGTCCAAAATTCCTGACTCCGAAATAAAAAACCTGGAAAAAAAGATACCATTTATTGATAATATAGTCATCGCATTGCAAATCTGCAATAAAATCGTGACATTTACAGTGGTCAGGCAGTACAAGAAGCTGTGATTCATCCTGTTGAGGGCAAAAATCTACTGTGGGCCAAGACCACAAACACCACATTTTGTCACTCTGGCAAAAATATCTGCAAATAGAAGGGCTTTAAACAAAGTGTTTCTGCTTTAGCAACTCCCTATACTTGCAAACTATCCCCAAAAATGTGGTGCTCACGAATGAATATTTTTTTGCAATTGCTTAAAGTTTGTACCCCCTTGTAAAATGACTTGATATTTACCACGATGCAGACGAAAAGCACTGTTTACAGAAAATAGCGTCCTTGACATTCTCATACGGTGTCACACCACTACTTTTTGTCCCTATATAATCTATAGTAACTTGGCCGACTTTCGAGGCCTGTTCCTACTTTCCAAATGTTCGTTGGAATATTTCTGGTCTAGTTTCATGTAGACCATTCATAAATCAACAGATTTAGGCACAAAAAAATATATCATTAAGGAATTGGCGTTTCACAAATTTCACATTTCCCGGCTACCTGTCAAAATTTCCAAAACAAACATGACCTCTGAGCCGCATTACCTCTGCAGCTCTCCCAACATCCTGTAGGAAAGTAATCCCTTAATACAACTATTAAATGCAAGTTGTTGGTCAAAAATACATGTATCTCACCACACAGGCTAAATGTGTTGCAGTTATTCAGTGTTTTCTGGGGAAAATATGACTTTGATGTCCACCCTTTCATTTTTCATTAGGTACTACTTCAGCACCCTACGACCCGGAAGTACTTTGATAGTGGTGTGACACCTATATAAAACCCAAATTTGAAATATACATGAAAATTATGCCCAAAATAACTTATTATATTTGCAACAAAATAAAACCCTGATCAGATTTCTCAGTCAAGTCTAAGGTCACATTAAACTGTTTTAGAGAGTGGCAGATTGTGCACTGTATTTGGTCATTTTAAATGCATTCTAATCATGCAGGGGTATACTTTCAAAATCAGTCATATTTTAATTAATAACCAATGGATTTTGATGAAATAAAGTGCACTCTGTTTCAAACATCATATTTTATCATTTAAACCCCATTAATGGTCACCTGATTGAAGGGAAATACCCAAAAAATTAGAAAAGCAGAGAAAAATGGATTTTTTTAGGGCTAAAATAAGAAAAAAATACTATTTAATTATTTCTCTTTTTTTTTCTATTTTATTTTTAATTTGAAAGTGGGCCAAAATCATTCCCAGACATGTAACTGCATCAGGACATAGACAGGGGTTACCTAGGTAGTTGTACTTAAGCAACATCAAAGGACCTGTGTATAGGTCTAGAGGCACGTCTAGCCGGGGCTGGGGAGGATGTCTCCCCTACCCCTCAAGGAGCCCCCCAGGGGTCAGCTACTGGTTGGGCAGCATTAAATCAGTAGGTGTGGCTACTGTCTGGATCTTGACCTTATACAGGGGGTGGTACTGAGTTAACCCAAATTATATCTGAATGCACCAGAGAAGACTGACTGCCAATTTCTACAACTATGGTCCTAGGCGAGAGGAAACGCAAAGCTGCTGGGATTTTCTTCCAGAAGAACAACCAACTGAGCCCATTTAAGACGAAATTACCTTCTGAGGCAGGATCTGAAGAAGACGCCTACAGCACAGCATCTACAGGCCACCACCCAGAAGATGAAGAAGACCACCATCCATACAGGCTACGACGTAATCTGCAAATAGAAGATAACTTCATTTCAGGAAACCGCGTCATACACCTTCCACGGCTCCTCTCCATGATGAATGCAGTTTACAGCGACCATGAAGGCACAGGCAGCTCTGTCACGTGACGTCAAGGCCAGATGCAATGCTGTTATAGAAGAGATGGCAAGACTGGGAGGCAGAGATATTACGAAATTTATATCGTGCTTTCCTGACATCCAGCGGGCCACCATTGAATGCTATGCCGGGAACTGCAGCTTCTGTCATCAATCAGCCCTGGTCTGCTCCGGTGAAGGTCACAACTCCTGGTGGTACAAGTCCATGATCCTGGGCCCAAATGACATCACGCACCTGAAGATGAACGAAAATGACAAGTCACTGCTTGCTGTGATACTAAAAATGAGATTGAGTGAAGAGGCGGTCTACAAGGTGTCACCTAGAACATCAACACAGAAGTGCGAGGCCTTCAACCGAGCAACTTTAGCCACTATGCCGAAGTCCCAGAACTACCCCAGGTCATTTGAGGCTCGGCTAGCTCTTCAAACCCTGAGAGCGAACAACTCAGTTTACTCAGCAGTGAGGATGAAGGTGGGCCGCCTCACAAGGACTTGTCTATCTGCAGCTTCAAGAAAGCGCCTTCTTCACATATCAAGGAAGGCAAGCTACCACAAGTCGTACAAGACAACGAGAAGGTATAAGGCAAAGCGAAGAGCTCAAAGGGCCCAGATGGAGTTCGAACACGGGCGGACTCAAGAAACCCACCACCAGGAGGAGCCTGATTATGTAAAGGGACTGCTTGACAGCAATCTGCT
>CM037791.1:29453645-29503645 GCA_021229015.1 Solen grandis | reverse complement strand
GCAAAGATACACATGATGGTAATAATATATATATAATAATTAATACACATCGAGATATCACTGCGATCAGAATTGTAGTAAAATATTATAGTTAATACTTATCCACAATAACACTAATGTAGATATGAATACCCAAGCATTTTTCCAGCATTTTGTTTGTAAAACCTAAATTATTTAATATGCATGGACAAATTAATTACCTTTATGAAAAGCTACCTGACGTAAAACATATATACCTGTAGAAGCGTTCATCTGATTAATTTGCCGTCGCAACTCCGTATTTTCCCGTCTTAATTCCTGCAGTTCTTGCACGATTTCAATCCCTCCTCCCGTTTCGTCCTTCCCGTATGTCGCTAGAATCAAAATATGGTTAAAGCAGGAAAAGTCCATTATAATAGAATATAATTCTTGAAGCTAGTTTTAAAGGTTAAAACTATTTAACTAGGTATACATATGTTATTGTCACTTCATTGTACTTTCTTACACAAAGTTATAACAGATATTTTAAAATAAATATTGTATTTTGAGTTATGTTATATCTGATCTTACAATGGGGTTGGTTTAGTAGGTCTTTGTCTGTTTTGTTAGCCTGTAAAAGAGATACTACGTGATATCTTGTCCCTTAACGATTTTGAGATTGTTTCGGTTAGTTAAACTATTTATCTAATCGGGTCATCCAATGATGAGAGTGCTAATTGCGTAGAATAACTATCCGACGTGAGATATACTTGTCCCATAACGCTAATTTTCGTCAAGAATAAATGTTAAACGGTATAGTTAAAATCCATATATTTATTGACATAATACGAGGCGTTTCATCCAGTTAGCAAATAGAATGAGAGTCTGCTGTAATTACGTAAAATGTCACCCACTCGCGCGGCGAGTTTGTATCTCATTGCTGCTAAATGAGTCTGTTCGACATCTATCAGAATATCTAAACATCAAATCGGCAACTCTGGTGACATTTTATCCTCGTCGTATCATAACGGCTCAATCTTCCATTCTGCATATAAATCGTTTAACAGAGTTGAGAAGTTGTGCAAAAATTTCGGTATTATCGGCGTCTGTAACTGTCACCGGCCTACCGGAGGAGGGCTTCTTGTAAGGCTCTTGCTGTCCATTATTGAAGTCTTTCACCTATCTACAAATAGTGCTAAATCCAACTGCACATGTCGGGTCAACCTCCTGGAGTGCATTAAATATTTCAGTCGCTTTCTTTCCGCGCCTACTCTCTATCTTGATATACGCATAAATTTCTTCTCGCGTCAGAGCGAACGCATCGTCCGCCATTGCGTTGTTTGATATGACGTCATCAAAAATACGTAACGTCACGATGCTTATTAATACGTGCGCTTATGCGCAAAAATTAATTTGTTACGTGCCAAGTTTTGTGGCTTTATGTTGTTTCAATCAAAAGTTACAAACTAACTCTCATTCATTTTCGGATGACCCTCGTATTTAGGCGCTTTAAACAAAATTATAAACATAAACCGGAAATTACCTTTACATACTCACTTACCTGATATAAGTTTCGAGTTTATTCATGTTACACAAAACATTTCATAGAAAGAATAATAATAAATGTGATATCGAATCAATAATCGAAAAAGGCACTGAAATCATACAACAATAAGACTATTATTCTGTGGTAAATTCTGGTTATTTCTGCGATTTTTTCTATGTATTATTATTCTGCGATTCCTAAACAAGTGAATAATTTATTTCTGCACTTGGTTGCCCTGATAAAGCACATATATCAATGTATGTTATGATGGTAGTCAAGTCTTAACCTGACATTTTCCTTTCAATCAAGGGAGATCACTCTATGTTGCATCCCACGTACCGCTCACCATACCATACATAAACACAATTTAACAGCTGCTCTATATTAGCAACGGAAATAAGTCACTATATTCGGCGAGGATACGGCGGCCGTATGGTCCCCAAAACATGAAATACCTGCGGCACCCGCCGAAATTCTGCGGTGACCGCGCAATTTCCTTCGGACATATTTCTATAATCACAGGCCGTAGGGGTCGCTGTAGAATTACAGCGCGGGGTTAAAACATTTTTTCAGCCCTACGGTCGCCGTATCAATTCGACTCGCCGTAGCCAGACCGTAGAGCGATTCATGGTAACCGTACGTCGACCATACGTTGGCCTTGCCTTTGCCGCATGGCTGCCCTAATTTCTTATGAATTTCATTTGACCTTTTTGGAGCCCAAAAAATCTACGGGCGCCCTACGACAGTCTTAAGGCGGGCCTTACTGTTGGTTTGCAACTTAAGGCCCGAGCACGACTTCCGTACGTCCGCCGTGCACCATCCATACGGCCCCCGTGACATCCGATATATACAATTGGTTGTCAAGTACATTTGACTTTCTCTCGGAAGATGGTATTCTCTTTGTGATTCTTCTTATTGTGCATTAGAGTCCTGGAACCTTAACATAATATATTATATGGTCACCGTATGGCCACTGCAGGGACGCTTTAAGGCGAACGTGTCTGCTGCATAATAAAAATATGGTCATCCTACGGCCGCAGCAGGTACGCCGTACAGTACGGAGACCGTGCGTTTTCATTTGAAGGTCGTAAGGATACCGCAGGTTTTTTGTCACAACAAATTCCAAATACGCATTGCGGCTACTGTAAAATATGCGACTGCTATAAGATGCGACAATGGAAATTCTACGGCGGCCCTAGAATTGCTACAGGCCGTAGAATGTTAGACCCTACAGCCGCGCAAGTGGGACTTCGGTATATAATTATGGTGAATAATCTTCAATGGCGATAAATGTATTTTATTGACTGGTTGTATTGTTTTGTTGCTAGCCGTACACAGACTCTTGTTCATTATAGAAACACAGTCACGGCGCATTTAATGGAGATCAATATCCAGTTGAGTTAAAGGGAGAACAAGAAAAATTTTGACGCAAGCGTCAATGAATCGGGCCGAAGAACTATTGTTGTTGGCGTGATTCTCCGTTATTGCAGGAAAATGATGTAATATTCATTTCGCTGCTCTACTGGTACTTGCTTCTTTACTTAACGCAGAAAATCATTGGGAACCAGCATGTAAAAAAGACTGCATTTTGAGATGTTTGAAAAGGGATGCTTGCAACGCTGCTCTATGGTGGCACACATGTCGACTCGGACAACAGTTTGGGGCTATATTTAGGCATCTATACTTTATAGAATTCCTTTTTTTTCTACGCAGAAAAATAGTTCTAAATTTTGTTTTCTGTCTTATCACTAAATGGTGATAATTTTCTAACTTATTTCAGTACGATTGCGTTATGGAAGGCGAAACTGAGTTTAAATAATCGATGCTGGAGATAACATTTTAAATAAAATGTAATGAAAAAAGAAAGTACGCGAGCGAAAAAAAAATCGCATAATTACAATAGGACTAAATCGAAGGTCTACATTCCTAGCAGGTAACTTATTATACAAAAAGTTTAAATAATAACGTGATGTAATATGTTTTACAACCCATGTTCCCATAGTCAAAAGTTGTTATTATCGTTAGCAGAAGAAGTGTAAGTACGAATAGTACGTGTATACTAAGTCTTGATTTTGCGTTGTGCCGCAATATAAACCGCTACGAGCGTGACAACTCCGCAGAAAAAATTAACATAAATAAAAAAATATCTACAGAATGGTTATATCTGTTCATCATCATTGAATTTTTCTAAATTCAAAAACGTATATTTTTTACATTTTTCTAACCTTTGTTCAAAATTAAAAGTAATGATAGGCACCAATAACTCATTGTACAGCTTAGCCTGGCAAAACCGTATCAGTAACCGGACCGGCTCCTGCCAGCCCGGAATGAGCGTTTTATTCTGCGAATATTACAATATTTCCATGGATTTAATTTCTACTGTTTTGTGTGCATCCGCAGACTAGCAGAAATAAATTACCCGTAGAAAAATACATGTCTACTTATATGATATTTATCAAAAAGTTAAATATACAAACCTTCGCCGAAGATACCAGATCAATAAAGCTAATGTCAGAGATAAAACGGCTATACCACTTAATGTTCCAGCAACTGGAGCAGCTATATTAAAATTGTCTGCTTTATTGGATAGAATAATAGCATCAACACAAAGTAGTCCTTGGAACCCTTCTTTGCAACCATTACATGAGCCATCAAATTTATTGCATGATTTACAATTCATTGGACAGTTGTCTTCACATGTTTGCCCGTATTTCCCAACTGCACAACTATCACATTCGTCGTATGAAAAACATTTTTCACATAAAGAGTTATTTAAACAGCATTTGTCCCCAGAAAAACCCTCAGCACATCCAGTTTTACAACTACCAGTCTTTTTATAACAGATGTTCTCTAAACAATTAGGAGGACACGTTTGGTTACATTCAACTCCATACAGTCCATCGATGCATTCTTCACACGTGTCTCCAGTAAATTTTGAAATACAGCTGGCACATTTTCCGGACGCAATCTTACAAATGTTATTCAAACACCTTTTAGGACATTCCTTGGCACAGTCACTCCCAAATTTACTGTTTATACATTCCTTACACATATCACCTGAGAAATATTCACGGCAACCTCCGGAACACTTTCCAGTATTCTTTTCACAAAATTGCCCTCTACAATTCGTGGAACAGTTTATGTTACAGTTCTCACCATATAATCCCGCAGAGCAATTTTCGCATCTAGGCATCAAGTAGTTCATATTTATACAAGCAACACAATCGCCATTATTTTTCAAGCATATTTGATCTCTGCAATTCAAGGAACAATTGTTTTCACACTGTGCCCCATGTCTTCCTGCTTCACATTCATCACATGTATTGCCAGAGTAACCAGGTTCACAGCCACTGTCACAGTGACCATCATCTCGTTTACATGTTCCATTCAGACAGTTTGGAGGACAGGTTGTATTGCATGTTTGTCCATATGTTTGATTCAAAGCACAGGCAAAACAATCACCACTGTTTTGTTGACATGAAAATTCAGTGCAATTTTTTGGACAGCTTAATGAGCAATCATCGCTGTACTTACCATTCATACATTGATCGCAGAAGTCGCCTTCAAAATGTTGCTTGCATGATACACAGAATCCGGTTTCTTTAAAACACAGAGTGTTATTACAATTTTCTGGGCAAGTATGCTGACATGTCAATCCAAATTTTCCAGGTATGCATTCATCACACTTGTCACCTGCAAAGATTTCATTGCAACCATCACTGCACCTACCGGTTGTCTGTTTACATGTATTGTTTAGACAGTTGCTTGGACAGTTGATGTCACAACCTGCGCCATAGTAACCATTGTTGCAGGTGTCACAGTTTGGCATCACGTGGTTACCTACGCAAGAAAGGCAATTCCCAGATAAACGTTCACAATCGCTATTTTGACAACTGTTGGAACACATTTCCGAACAGTTAACTCCGTATCTACCTTTGACACAAGTATCACAATGTTGACCAGTAAAGCCCTCCATGCAATCACAAAAACCATTGTCCTTCTTGCAGGCTCCTTCACAGCCAATGGAGCAGGCTTTCTGACAAATTGTGCCATACCATCCTTTAACACACGCTGTACACAAGCTTTCTGATTCACAAGACACACACCTATCTGGACACTTATCACAATAATCAAACCCTTGTATTGGTGTGATAAAATATCCTTCTTTACATGAACTACAACCATTAGACTGACAGGAAAAGCATACGTTTCTACATAAAATGCAACCTCCCGGATTTTGTAAATCCGGTATATGGTCAGTATCACAGGCTGAACAACGAGATCCTGAAGTGCAAGATTTGCATCCGGAAGAGCAATTGGACTGACACTGATACAACTCGTTAGTAAAGTAGTGACCTTCCTTACATTGTGTACAATATCCGATTCCGTTAAGATCCGGTCTGTCATCTCCACTGTCTGGATGGTCTCTACATGTGATGCAGTTCTGTGGACATGTATTTTTACACCGTCTACCGTGATACCCAGGTTTACAATTGCTTTTGCAATCTCCAGATATACAGCTGCTGGTTGCACAACATTTACAGTCGGGCATCCCGCACTGAGCGTCCACCACACTAACCACTCGGCACTCTGTCAAAAGATAATTTATCACCGTTCATAGAAATGCGTAGAATTTCATGCAATATTAAAACTTCATGAGTTATTTAACGTAGGATTATAATTATAACTACGTATGCAGTCGTTATTTGCAAAACATTTAAAAAATTTAAAATATTCAATGACCCATTTGTAAAATACGATGTGTATTAACGTTTAAATGTTTAAAAGTGGGTTACTTACTATACATATATATTTGTCAAATTAGGGACTCAACTATTTTAAGTTGTTTTGTATTGACATGTTCAGAGATGCATATTAATTACCGGGGTATTCAGGTTTACATCCGATGTAACAGTGTCCATATTCTGAACATTTGTCTTCTGCACAACACTTACAGTTATCTGCTTCGCATGGGTTGATATTCTGACAATCTGATAAAGAATATGAAGCAATTATAAAAAATACATGTTTGATTTATACCCTATACAATCATTTTGTAATAAACTGCGTTAATGAACCCACAGTAATTGTAAGTTCTAATCGTTATGTAGTATAGCTCAGAAACATGACGGCGAAGAAATGTTTTCATATATTACAGATCAGGTAGTCACTCAGGTGGTCAGTGTCACGAATTTGCGCGGTATTATTCTACGCTAATCTGACCATCTAGGATTTGAAACGATATTATTTACGATTATGTATTCGAGTTATGTTTTGAACATAACATTGGAATGGCATAATAATAATATTTATCTTTGTGTTTTCATAATCATGCTTTTATTAATTTTCGAAATATATCTATTGCTGTCAAATCTCTTTTTTATTTATTTGATTTTTTTTCATTTATTGCCTAGAACGCATTTGAATGTCTATTAATAAACATAATATATATTTTAAAAAGCATGGATGCAATACCTGTAACTGCAATGGGAATAAGAAGAAACAGTATCAATCTTATTGGTATCTGAAATGCATCAAAATTGACATTTAAAAGCAATATGATATAAGTAATATACATGTACGTACAATATCCCATCCCGTGTTAGTAGTGTATATTCTTATTTCCGAGAAATGTTGTTTAATGTCATATGAATCTCTTACAGGAGATCACTTAATAAAGTCTGATAGTTACAATATCATGTGCAATAGAATAATAACTAGAAATCTTACCATTTTAGCAAGAACCTTTGTGAAACAAGTAACTGTATATAGCTCGTTCTCTTCAGTTACGATCTTTATAAATAGCATGTTCTCTTGCCGTGTCCTGAAACGAACTTCAATCAGGAAGTACGTGATTATGTCAAGGACGTTTAACCTGTCGACCGTGTACAGCAGATAAAGTTTCAGCATTCAGTTAAACTGAATATTTGAATATTAATATTGAAAATTTTACCTTCTTTGCGTTTAAGGTAGGCATAAAACAAGAAAGCTACCTCGAGGTGCGTTTCTGCAAAATGTATACCAATGTGCACTTGCTATATTGTTTACTATCTTTTTCATCTCGATATGTAAACACACACAAATATATAAATCAAACAGCTGACAATTTAAATGTTTGCTCTGTTTCAGAGTCGAACTTCGTAATTTATACATGATTTGAATTTGTGTAATACGGACTGAAGTATACCTATTTCTACAAGGTTTGCTAATTCTTCGTCGTATATTATGCACGTTACGTTGTACCTATCTGACATATCTTTTACATTCTTCGTGTATATTCTATCTGTCAGTCTGTCCATTCCTCTGACTGTCTATATGTCTGTCATTTCTCACGTAAGGTCTATTATTTCTTGTTAGTATAAAAAGTAAGACCGATTATGTATCTCAAAAATATATACAGTGTACATGTAAATACACAATTCGTGGACTTCAATGCCCTTAAATTTGACATTACTCATTTCTGTTTCCATGACAAACCTTCTGAACGAAGGGTACGCCTACGGCAACAATAATAGGTTACCTGTATCTTTTTGTGCAGCTATAAAGAGTCACATTACTGCCCGTATAATGATATAGAATTTTTTGGGAAATGCTTGCCCTTACTGTGACACTGGTCATGCTATTAAGGTAGCAACTCTCTCAATCGGAATACTTTGGTAACGTAACGATGGCTGTGTGATTGTTCTGAGACGTTATTATCCAAGAACTCAAAATGCAAATCTACGTCGCAGTAACTACCCCTTTGCACGCAACTAATGGTCCGTGTTTATCAATCGAACTAGTAAATTATAATATACGAAATATGTCCCAGTAAATCGTAGAGTGCAAATTATGCCATACACCTGTGAAACGTTCAAGTAATGTTGCTTAATCATTTATGCTTATTTAGGTGAAAAATTAAAAGAATTTAGAGAAAGACCACGTTTGGGTGTAAGTACGGCGCACGCCACGTATGTATTTCAAACACATACATTCAATATTTATGTATGTTTCTATAGATCATAAGAAAAATCATGTCATAACAGAAAACACAATTTAATGGGGTACAATTTACAGCAAACTCAATAGTTTCTGGTATGGAACAGAATTAGGGCAAAAATTGCATTTTGCCGTCTTACAAGTCCATGTTTACACGTAACATTCTGCTTTTGCCATACTGACAAGTGGTATGCTGTATTATGTTTAGTGCGTTTATCAATGCTGTCTACTGACAAATGTTCTTGTGTATCTTGCATCAGTTAATGATTTGGCTTACATGTGTCATAATTTGATGCTGTTATAATTTAAAGTTTTTTTGAGCAACCATCAATGTTACATTTGTTTTACATTAAACTGCCTTATTTGGGACAGAATAATCAAAGATAAGTTAATTCGTAGAATCAAAATCCTGCGTTTCGTTTTTACTCAGGGGAGGAAACTGAATACTCGGAACTCTGGGAAAGTAAAATGATCATACCAGGAGTTGAAATATAATTAATATATGACAGTTTGAATTTTTTTTAGGTGGGGGGGGGGGGGTCCGGGGACTTGCTACCCTGGATAAAAGACGGGGATGCAATCTGAGTGGTATCTGAGGGAAATGAGGGAAATATGGTAACTTTCTTAAGTTAGATAAATGTTTTATAAATTAAAATCTAAGCTTTGGGCTAAATAGTTTTATTCTCACTTAGGGTAATTTTAGGTTGTGAGGGAAATTTGGTAGATTTGTTTTTCAGTTTTGACAAGATTCCTAACCCACGACCCTCTTGTCATTGTAGTGGGAGGTGAATGACAACGCTTGGTGATTGTTGCATTAGGCGGACAGTTAACCTATTATCGCTCTAAGGAAGGACCTGTACTAGACTCATATCCTCCGTAAAAAATCTCGCATACAAAACCATGGTAGGTAGCCGCCGGGGCTTGAACTCACAGCCCACTAATTCAATATATATCAAATTTGGAAAACAGCCACAGTTTCGCACTTCATTTTGCCGATTCTTCCCGAACAGTAGTATATAGCGACTTATTATAGGTATGCCACATTTTATTTGGAGGGCGAAATTTCTGTATATACTACTCCGAACTATCGACAGTGAGTTCAGTTGACCAACTATAGTTCTACTCGAGTTATAGAGCGTCCGCCTCAGGTGCGGGAGGTCGTGGGTTCGATCCCTGGCCGCAAAATACCAAAGTCGCAAAAACAAAAAGGTACTGTTAAAGCTCCCTTGCTTGGCGCTCACCATATAAAGGGTAGTTGCAGGACTGGCTGGCCCGTTGTCAGGTTAATGTGACTGGTTGTGGTATCATGCCACATGTCTACGGCGTGATACTGCAATGTGGTAGCAATATATCTGTCTCAAGTAGACATCTTCTCCAAATGACTGAAATACTGTCGGTGGGACGTTAAACCAAACAAACACTATTCGAGTAAACTCGTATTGATGACGTAATAAATATACTCTAGTTAGCAATCAACTGAACGCATGAGGTTTACTCCTTGTGATGTAATTTGTAAATAGACATATGATTAAAACAATAGATCTTTTATTTATGCCTTTTTTGAGCTTGGGCTTGAATAAAGTAGCTGCCAGCTTACAGGCTTAATTTAAGACAGGGTATCATAGATATTTATAATTTTCTATAAATTTGCCTCGATGCTTTCCGTCCGCCATATTGCTTTCTAGTCTACCCACCTACCTCGCTGAGTTGAACTCGCGTAACCCTACAGAGTTCGTATGGTATAAACCCCGCGCGTTTTATTGCAACTCTGGTAACTCTAGCTAACTCTAGTAGGTAAACTGAACTCGCTCCAAGTCAAACCGGCATAGCGCCCTCCAACGTCATAATGCTAGGTGCACATTTTGACATCTGTCATCCTGCTTGCGTACATGTGTTATTTTGCTTAGCTATATGTGTCATTCATCGATTCGTTAACCCGACGAAATAAATTCCATTTTAATGAGAATGCGCAAACTGGACCAGCTATACACAGTGCTATACGGTGATGAAATGGAAATAAAAGCAGATATTTCAGTTGTTTATTAATAGGATGTGAATGAATAATGAATGTTTAATGTAAAAAAAAAATAAAAAAAATAACCCAGACGACGACTACGCCGTATTTTACTAGTCAAAATGATGCTTGTCACTTAGACAAATGAAGCAATAAACATGTCAAAAGGCAAAATGTATTTTTTGCCCGAATTCTGTTCTATATCCTGGTCACACTTTCATTTTTCCTAGTTGCCTGTTTACCTTTTGATTAATAATAATGTAGTAATACGCCGCAAGTCAATGCAAATGTGACATGACAAACTAGCGCATGCTTCGAAATTATAGATTGTAATTGTATGTGACTCTGTGTATGAATACTGAGCATCTTGTTAGAAAATGGATGGAGCAATTGCTCTATGTATATTTCTAAAGCGGACGAAATCTGAATCTTCTTGCATTCATTTCGACCAGTGTTCTGTCTGTTTGTACGATATAGCTGTTAATACAGTTAATGATTCTGCGAGTATAATTCCAGCATGCGTAGCAGCTTTACTGGGATAGACAATAGAGTTTCCAAATGAAACCCCTATGTCAAGTATTAGTGTCACCGAATTTGTGCAATTTTCACGTTTCATAATTAAAATCATAGCCCCATTTACAAGCATATTCATAGGTTACACTGAGTTGGTGTTCTAATGCCATCTGATTAGAACAGAGAAGTGTAAGGTCGTCAGCTAGGGTCGGGTTGCCTACAACAATACCATCTAGGTTAACTTCAGGGCTATGTAGAAGACCATCTTTATAGAAGAGGTTATTCCAACTGGAGAGTACCCCGCCTTGTCTTGCTCCTAGCAGAACTGGGAAATTGGATATAACTATGCCATTTCATATTACACATCCTTTTCAACTCGCAGTAGCAATTCAAAAGCAATCTCAGTGCTTCACCTGATATGCACAAATCTTTCAATTTATAGAAAAGAGCTTCGTGTCTGACATTATCAAAGGCACCCCTTGTGTCAAAGAACATGGCATATACTGGGGTCTCGAGTTCGAGTTGAGCTGCTACAGACTCTTGTAGACTATAGGAGAGTCTGATCGGTCCTAAGTTCTTTTGATATGCATACTTTTGCTGATTAGGAAAATACTTGTTGTTGGTTATGACCCATTTATTTAGTCTATCGTGGAGTGTTCTTTCAAAAACCTTATATAGTACTGGTAGTAAGGTAACAGGTCTGTAGCTTTTTTGGAAGTGATTTCGGCTTACCATCTTTAAGAATAGGCACAACTATTCAGATCTTACAATTACTGGGTACATAATTTAGATTAATCATACAAGTGCTTAACTGCAGTTACCAAATTTTCCATATGTATACGTCTTTATGAGTTATCTCCCTTGTTAATAAATCTCTTTTAATAGTTTAAGATTAAACTTTTGTAATACTTAACTGCAGTCACCAAATTTTCCATCGAAGCGCTTTGAATATAACGGTTTTCAACTTTAATTCGCCATTTATATTCAGTTTATGTATCAAAATATTCACATTCAAATAAATCTAACGTTTACTATCCATGTCTTTATAAAAAAATCACTCTACAATAAACAACAAGGTTACCAACTTCAACAGGATGCTGGAGGGCACCCATCGGGAATAAGTGTCAACAAATCAATGAAAATGCGCCCATCGATAATATTGGAGAATTCCCACTGTCAGCGGATAAATTTCCTTCATAACTATTAACAAGAAATACAGATATTATTATTTTTCATGCCTGAAATTTCGTGATTTCTGTTCGAGATTTAGTTATTTTAACCGATTGGAACCTCGATCAACGGAAGTGAACCCAAAACGACATTTATTACGTCATCGCCCACGATGATCAACTCAGACTGAGAAAAAGATGTTGCGATTGTACATGATACAGAACAGGAAGGTAAGAGTGTTCCGAAAATATTTGTAAACAAAATAACTTCGGAATACACTTACCGTTCCCTTCTGTACATAAACAAATCGCAGCGCTGACCTCATGTTGATCGAGGTTCAAATGGGGTTAAATCACTAATTCCCCACTCGAAATCTTGACATTTCAGACATTAGAAATATCTTTTGAACAGTTATGAAGGAAAATTATCCGTTGACAGTGGGAACTCGCCAATATTACCGATAGGTGCTATTCAGTATCCTGCTTAGTTACTTTGTTGTTTATTATGTATAGACCTGTCGTGATTTTTTTTTCTAATTGATAAAGACAGGGTCCTGTCCTAATACCTTGGTTTTCATATTCTTCGTTAGCATGGACAGAAATCCGGTGTTTTAGTTCTGTTTTATGGTAAGGTAGTGTGTAACGGCGTTTGAACACATCGAAATTGTACGATATTGCCACAGTCAACTAATTCATTTACATTATTAGATTTTAACGTTTTCGTTCCTTATTTACTAGATTCCATAATAATCACATTGCAGAAATGTGCAATATTTCCAATACTTTCCAAAAAGCATTCTCATTAGTATGAACGCTTTTCCATAAGACAGCATAATTTATGATTTTCGGGAATCAAACGTCAAGGGAAGCAACTACAATAGTCTCCCCTAATCGAGTAAAGGAGAGGGTATGTTGGTGGCAAAGGTTCGCAAATGTTTTGAAATGCATGTTCTATTTTTGTTTACATGAATTGTCATTGTTGGTGTAATATTATTGGCATGTTGCTATATATATTTATTACTTTATAAAATGTCATTAATGTAAAAAGAAGCTTACGGAACACGTCTATTTATTTTGTTGCCAAGTTTAAGTTTAATCGTTTTTTTTTTTTTTTTTTTTAACTCAGTAGTTTGGAGACAATGTCTACTTGAGACAATACAGCGAAATTACACTGTATTATCACGCCTCTGGGTTGACAAACTTCCAGTCATATTATTCAGATGCCGTGTCAAACAGTACTGGGCTAGCCTTTATATGGTATATACGGTGTTGAGCGCCAAGCAGGGAGTATAGATATTTTCATATTCTTATTTCTTTTATATTTTATTTATTTATTTATTTATTTATTTATTTATTTATTTATTTATTTTATTTTTGTGGGGTGAATGGTTATGGATAGACCAATCATGATCAATGATAATAATGATTATTACCATGTATGATAATGGTTTGAAACATTTTCTTTAGATGTTAACCCTCTAATATAGTTTCCTTTAGATTATTATAGATCTGTGAGGTGGAGAGAGGGGTAACAATTACAATATCTGGATTATCTGTATGTATACATGAGTATTAATCAGGAATATATGTACAATACATTCAAATACAAATTTGTGTTCAAAACTCTAATAAAAAAAATTACCTACAGAACATTAACAAAGATTGTAACTTCAAGACAAACTGAACTAATGGCGTCATCACAATTAAACACTTACGAAACTGATCGTGGATTTTTCGTCTTCGTACATGCATCAAACTTTATTAGGCTTTCTGCCTCAAGCAGAAAAACCTATTGGGTTTGTTATGTTTTTTCTTCTTATTATTAGGACTTTCTGCCTACAGGCCATGAAAATTTAATGGCGTACACATCATATGCTGAAATTTTGATTTCAATGATTTTCATATGCCTATGGCGTCATATGACGTCACACTTAACGTTGTCTACAAAAGTTTGTTCACGGTCTACAGCCATTTCTGACCGCTTTCCATCAAAATTTCACAGAATGTGTATGTTACGTTCTAGTTCTTCTTATTATTATTCTTTTTTTTCTTCCTCTTGTATTTGTGTTAATTTTGATGTGTTGTCATTGACTCAGAACAATGAAAGTTTTATGGCATATATTTCAAATTATGAGCTTTCGGATGCAATGAATTTCATATTCATATGACGTCATATAACGTCAGATTTGACGTCAGGTGAAAAAATTTGTACGCGGTCTACAGCCATCTGGTCCGATTTTCATCAAAATTTCACAAAATGTGTATGTTTGGCTCTAGTTGTGCATCCCGATGTCCGTTTTCAAAATTTGAAAAGGCAATGGTTCTATGGCAAATCCAAGATTCGAACCATTGACATCAAATTTCAAATGCGTATAAAATCGCTTCCAGAGGAGCTAGAAAGCTGATATTTGGCCAGATTGTAAGTCTCTAGGTCTTCTTTACATTCTGAGAAGATGAATGTCATATAACGTCCCATGAGGTCAAAATGCAAATAAAACTTTTATATTAAAACTAAATGGTTTTTAAAGCCCTGTAGGCTTTATTTTTTGTATGATTTGCTTGAAATTTTGACTGAAAATGCAATATTAGATTCTATTGAGCCATGTCACTTCCGTTTCTGGAAAATCCCAAAGATCAAGGTCATATATCAATTATCGGGGTTTTCTTCGTCCTCAAATATCTCAAAAACGGTAAATATTATATCAAGACATTATGAGTATAATTTGTAGTGTTTAGAAGGTCCTTTCAGAAAATTTGGTTACCCTCAGTGTGTTTAACAGTTTACATCTCGAAAACCTTTGATTTTCGAATATATGAATATGAATATTATCTGTAATGTTTGACCGTTCTATTGATGCTTAAAGTTTAATGATTGGCCTAAGATTCATGAAGTAATGGGAAAGAAAGAAATTCGTGCATATAGCTTTGGTGATTTTTACAGTTTCTCGACGTTTAAGAGCTTGTATCTCAAAAAATATTGAATATTTTCCTACACATAAAGCATGTGAAATGTAGAGGATTTTCAGACGATTATTTTGGTACCTAAAGTTTTGAAATTGATCAAAGTATAAGGAACTTACTTCAAAAATAAGAATTTAAACATGTAGAATTTCAGCGATTTTTCCGTTATGTCAAGGCTTAAGGGCTTATATCTTAAAGAATCACACGAAATAAGTCCACACATTTATCGAGTGAGATTTAGAGAATTTTAAGACGATTATTTTGGTACTTAGAGTTTTAAAATTGATTAAAGTATAAGGAAGTTACATCAAAAATAAAAATTTAAACCCATTTGTAAGAATTTTCAGATAATATCCTACTTTCGCTTTCACCATTATTGAAGCATTTTCGGAAAATATAAGTTTACAGATATTTTTTAGTCATATAAATTGCAAAATAAACTTTTTACTTGTATCATATTGATATTACTAGCTAAACAAGTGTTGACAAAACTTAATGGTGTTTCAAATCATTTTATTTACATTACTTATGCACATCAGTTGCAATATTGCGTAACCCATTATCCTTTGAGCGTTTTGAGACATGTCATTTAGACCGTTGTTGAAACATTGCAATATCCCGACTTTATTGTTGCATCAATCGATGAATGTTGTACAAGCTATATTCCAAATTTATGATAAATGATAAGCTATGTGAAATTTGCAGAAAGACCTATTAGGTTTGTTATGTTTTTTTCTTATTATTATTAGGGCTTTCTGTCTCAAGCAGAAAGACCTATTGGGTTTGTTATGTTTTTTTTTTATTATTATTATACTTTTTTCTTCCTTTTGAGGTTCAAATTAAAACAGGTTACCGACATGGCATCTGCATGAAATTTTAACAGTATGCACAGTGACTTTTGCGCTTTTGATTGGAGCAATTATTTTCTTCATGTGATGTCACGTGACGTCAGGGTTGAATAAACCTACCAAAGCTTGTACGCGGTCTACAGCCGTCATTTCTTGACCAATTGACTTGATTTTTTCACAGAATGTATGGATTGCGACTCAGTTGTGCAGGATTATATACATTATGCAACATTCAAAAAGACCAATGATCTTTGGCTGAACCAAGTTTCGAACTTTGGACCTGAAAATTATTACGAATCTTTCAGATAAGCTAGAACTTAAAATTTGGACAGAACATGTGTCTTATCAATTTCTTATAGCTCTGAAAAGACTGACGTCGTATGACGTAAAATGACGTCATGACGCGTTAATAAACTTTAAATCCAAAATGTAGGGTTTTTAAGCCCTACATGCCTTAACTTTTGACCGATTTGCATAAAATTTTCACTGAATGTGCAAAATAGCATCTCATTTACCTTAGTCACTAAAATCGTAAAGGTCAAGGTCATATGTCAGTTATTGGTGTTTTTATTCGGCAAGGTGTATCTCAAAAACGAAAAAAATTGACCTGGACACTGTGGGTAAAATCTGTAGTGCTTTGAAAGACCTTTCGGGTTATATTTCGTTTTTGAAGATCGGGGTTGAATTGGTTGAGTTATGACAGAAAGACGAAAAGTATACTTTTAACGAAATTGAATCGCTGTAGTTTCATGAACTTTGAATAAAAAAATTATGATTTCTTCAGGATTAACACTTAGAGCTTTCTTTCAATACCAAGTTTAGTAGTACGCCCTTATTATGATAAGGCGCTTGTCCATCTGTCCATCCGTTAGCCATATCAATGTCCACTCAATAACTTGATAACTAATATGTGTGCTGTCTTCATACGTAGATGAGAGGTTGACATGGATAGTAGATTTTCAATATTGATTTTGAGGTCATTATGTCAAAGGTCAAGGTCACATTGACACTTAGTGTAAAGTCCTTGTCCGCACAATAAATTGAGAAGGAATAAGCATAGGTTTTTGAAATTGGTAGGGAAATTGCCCATTGTCAGTTGAAGACCCTTATTGATTTTGATGTCATTCGATCAAAAGTCAAGGTCACGGTGACAAACAAATATTCCTGGCAGTGTACATCACTTGTCTGCTGAATTCCTTGAGAATGAATAATCCTAAGTTTGTGAAACTTGTTAGGGATATTGCCCATGTCCACTTCACGATCTTTTTTAAATTTTCAAGTCATTTGGTCAAAGGTCAGGATCAGAGTGACACTTAATATTAAATAGTTTTTATATATTACTTGAGAAGGAATAAGCCTTTGTCTGTGAAACTTGGTAGGGGCATTGCCCACGGCCTGTATATTGTGACCTATGACTTTGAGGTAATAAAGTCAAAGGTCAAGGTCACAATGACACTTAGGCCATAGGAGCAGAAAGTCCTATTGGGTTTATTATGTTTTTTTATTCTTATTATTTTTCCTCCTTTTGAGGTTCATATTAAAACAGGTTGCCAATAAACCAGCAGCATGAAATTTTAACAGTATTCAGAGTGACTTTGGCCGTTTTGAATGCAGTAATGTTCATATTCAGATGACGTCATTTGACGTCACTGTTAAAAAAAGCTACCAAATTTGATTCGCGCTCTGCAGCCGTCAATATTGGTCCGATTGACTTAATATTTTAACGGAAGGTGTAAGTTGAGATGTAGATGTGCATACATTCTTAAATTTTCAAAATTCCAAAATTTCGAGATTTTATGTCAAAATCGAGATTCGAACTTTGGTCATAAAAATATAATTTTGTGTTACAAAGGCTCCTGATGAGCATGTGTCCTGAGGTCTTCTTTGTATTATTTGACAACTGACGTCGTGTGACGGCATTTGACGTCACACTGTGATAAGAAATTTTGCTTTCGAAATAAGCGGCTTTTAGGAACTGCAGGCTTGATTTTTTGACGGATTGGCATGTTATTTTCAATTAATGTGCAACCTCGTTTCTCACCGTGTATGGTGACCTCCGTTTCCGGAAAATCGCAAAGGTCAAGGTCATATGTCAGTTTTAGGTGTTTTTATTCGGTCATCGGTGTCTAAAAACGAAAAATATTCTACCTTGACACTATGAGTAAATTTTGTAGTGCTTTGAATGACCTTTCAGGCGATATTTAGTTTTTGAAGATCGGAGTTCAAACGGTTGAGTTATGGTAGAAAAACGAAAAGTGTACTTTTAACGAAATTGAAACGCTGTAGCTTCATGAACTTTGAGTTATTAATTATGATTTTTTTTTCAGGATAAACAAACTTAAAATTGAAGTGATGTACACTGCCAGGAATATTTGTTTGGTCACGTGATTGTGACGTCATGAATATTAAAGCATGAATTATTAAAAAAATCATGAAAAATTAGCAAGTTGATGTAAGTCCAAATTTGCAGGAATGTTCAAGTAATTACGTCATCAAACATGGCAGATATTCATGTTTTTCGGATAAGGGCTTATATATGGAAACAATTTGAAATTAAAAAAAAAGGAAAGCGATTACTGGGTTGGTTAACCACGATCCGGACGTTCCTACGCAGGAAAGAGTGTCCGTGTTGAAAGGTTAATTGCGATGCATATGCGAGAGAATGAGGTGCATTTTAGGATGCAATGGTGTACACCAAGACCGATAAGCATGTTGCTTTTGTTATTACGGTTTTCTTCAAAATTTTATTAAGGCTTTATGCCTGAAGGCAGAAAGTCCTATTGGGTTTGTACTGTTTTTTATTCTTCTTCTTATTCCTTATTTCTTCTTTTCTACGCGTTAATTTCTATATGTTGCAAGAGTCCCAGGATCATGAAAATTTAATGGCATATACTTCATATGCAGAAATTTAATTTCATTGATTTTTATATGCATATGACGTCATATGACGTCACACTTCACGTTGCCTACAAACGTTTGTACGCGGTCTACAGCCATTTCTGGACCGATTGTCATCATGATTTCACAGAATGTGTATGTTACGTTCTAGTTGTGCATCCCGGTGTCCGTTTTTACAAATTCGAATAGGCAAAGTTCTTTTGGCGAATCCAAGATTCGAACCATTGACGTTTCAAATTTCAAATACCTATAAAATCGCTTCCAGATGAGTTAGGGAGCTGATTTTTTGAAAGAATATAAGCCTAACGTAATTTGACGCCATTTGACGTCATTAAGTGAATAATAACTTTTAATTTCTACTTCTATATGTTACAAACGTCCGAGCACCTTGGAAATTTGCCTATGACGTGTCTTGACGTTAAGAATGACGTCGTCTAAAAATGTTTGTACGCGATCTACAGCCGTTATTTCTGGACCGATTTTCATCAAAATTATACAGAATGTATATGTTACGCTCTAGTTGTGCATCCCGGTGTCAGTTTTTTCCAAATTTGAAAAGACAAAGGTTTTATTGCGAATCCAAGATTCGAACCATTGACGTCAAGTTTCAATTGGAAGCGATTTTATACGTATTTTAAATTCAAATGTAAAACCTTGTTCGCGCTTTCCCGCCGCCAGTTATAGTAGGATGTTTTCTAAATTTTCACAGACGGTGTAAATCAAGACATAAATGTGCCCATCCATATACGTTTTCCCACTTTCGAAAAGGCTAAGGTTCTGTGGCATAAACAAGTTTCGAACCTAGGACCTCAATGTCTTTAAGCGTTTTGAAGCTTCCAGGTGTGCTTGAAACATGAAATTTGGGCAACTTAGTGAACTTACACGTACTGAAGTCTATTTTCTATTTTTTAAAGACGTTTTAAAAGCTTTTAAAGTTTTAAACAAAATTAATTGGTATTTAAGCTTTGCAGTGCTTGCTTTTAGACTTGTATGAACTTTTCACTGAAAGTGCAAAATAAGCTCCTTTGGTGACTAATCACTTCTGTTCTGGAAAATCGCAAAGGTCAAGGTCAAACATATTTCAATAATCGTTTATCTCAAAAACGATATATATTCTGTAGAGACAATATAGTATAATGTGTAATCCTTTGAAAGTCGTTTCCGGTGAAATTTACATTTTGAAGGTCTGGGTTGAATCAGTTGAGTTATGGCAAATTGAGAAAACTGTGTTACCCAAATTGCGTTTATATGTTTTTT
Organism: Solen grandis; assembly: GCA_021229015.1. NCBI lineage: Eukaryota > Metazoa > Mollusca > Bivalvia > Adapedonta > Solenidae > Solen > Solen grandis. Next base: position 29,483,503 of record CM037791.1, on the reverse strand, counting down.
GTTTGCATGTAGAAATATAGCCAATACACTGTAACAGATATGGAAGTAAAATGATTAGTTATTGAAGCTCTAGAAATAGACTGCACTAATTCTCACGTTTTCGACGGATTGATGGTAGGTTCTTATAAACATTTGGTTTCATTTCTTTGTCGTCTTCGGTTTCAAATACGAATTTTGGGCAACAATGAACATCTGTATGGAATAGTTTGTGTTTAGGGTTGTAATGCAAAATAATGATTTGGTAAGATGTCCGCGATACATACCTTTTATGTAACATTTCTTTTTATTAGTGGAGAGTATTCTTATAGTATGACTGCACTAAATCTTATACACATATAACCAATCTATCAATTCACATGTATATAACTCATTCGTTCCGTATCGACGTTGTTCACGTAAGGATTCGAAACTGTTTATACCCTGACATTTATATATAAAATAAATGCTTTTGGAGGAAGTTATTTTTGGGAAAATCATATAAGGCCTCATTTTGTTTTGTGTTGTAACTTTCCAGTTTGCATATTTCTCCTTGACATATTTTTCTCGGCGACGTTGACTCTTTTCTTGTGCTATTTCACAAGTGAAATCTTTTGTGGCCCATATGACCGAGATGCGTGCATTGTTTTCACATTCCTTTGAAATTACGTTTAATTTGATGATACACAGCGAGGATACGTTAGTGTCAATGCATTCATATAGTGCAAACTTGATTGTACATAGTCTCCAGGGGTCTCTGGGGTGGAAACAAATGCGTAAGTACAAAACAAATCATGAAATAAATAGACACGTATGTTTGCGGCGAGCAAGGAAATATATTTCAAAATGGCAGAATGTATGTACATTGTATTTACACCCAAGGATGTCAGTAAGGCATGCACTGATAGATCATCATCGTTCCGTTAATGACTAAAAAGTAATATTGAACATCATGTATTCTTTAGTGCACTGATGGTACAAAAAGGAATTTATTGTTACCAGAATTTTAAAATATTTAGGTAAGCATCGTTGTTTAATATAGAAGCAACAACAATATAACTACCACATAGAACAATACAATGCGTTTTTTTGTTGTTGTTGTTTTTTTTACATTTTACAGATGAACCAAATTTCAAGATTGTGTTGCTATCACGAGCCAGTAATATGTTACGGTTACCCTAAGATATATAACTCTAAATGAACAGGAAATTTACATGAACATGCAATATTTGTGGGTTATATTGACATTACAATACCAGAGTATTTCAACCTCCTTTGGGCAGGGAAGCATTGAGACGCATAGAAAAGTACCCTGACGCGTAAAAGTATGTATGAAATATGATAGCTTTGTTTTGCAAGCGTCTGCATAAGTTTATGCCACTGTCATGGAATTGCTTATAAATAAAAGCATGGATTTCTGAAATATCACTAAACCTTTACAATTATAATCATTCCGGTAACATGAGATTTTTGTTTTGCAAACGTGCACCAAACGTAGGTCAAAGTAATGTCTGACGAAAGCTAGAGTTATCACTAAAGGCAACTAATACCCCCGATTCTCACCTTTTTTTGTTATATCTGACCATGAAATAAGAGGACCATGGTGACCCTAGAGTATCATTAGCCCAATTAAAACAATTCAGGTCATTTGATTTTACCTTGTAAGCTTCAGCAGCTTTGCTTCAAATTTCATATACATAATTCTCAAGAATATTAGTCAATCATCATTCTGCAGACCTCATATTTCAAGGAATCAACTTTATTTTAGCAATGTTAGTAGAACAAATTTGTGCCCAATGAAATTAAATTCTGACTCTTTGTTTGATAGAAGAATTTGAAATTTTCTATATAGAGAAGTCTCATTTTCCAAGGGATAAACTTTATTTAAGCAATTATGGTAGAGCACATTAGGTTGACCATTTGTACCAAATGATATGAAGTTCTGACATTTGGGTTGGTAGAAAAAATATTTGAAATGTTCTGTATAAAGGGCCCCTTTTTCAAGTTATTAATTGTATTTCTTAATTTTGTTAGAGCACTAAGAGGTGACCGTTTCTGTCAAATGATATTAAATTCCTTGATGAGGAATTTTGAAATTTCTATACTGAGTATATGAGAAAATTAGCCGATCTCTTAGGGGTCTCATTTTTAAGGGATCAATTTTATTTTAGCTTATGGTAGAGCACTATAATGAGACCATTTGTGCCAAAACGACATTAAATTCTTACTATTCTTAGTTTTAATGGAGAAACACTTTTAAGTTTATAAGATAAAATAATGTTGGTTGCTATGGCAACAAGAGTTCTAAATGAATGAAATTCATTTTAACATCTTTGGTGAAAGGCCTACCAAGGATCATTCATGCTAAGTTTCATCAATTTCTACCCTGTGGTTTCAGAGGATATGTCTTAAAGTAAATTGATGACGACGCATAACGACGGGCGCAAGATGACCACAAAAGCTCACCTTGAGCATGCTGTGCTCTGGTGAGCTACGAAAGGTTATAGTGCTTCATATGACCTGATATACAATTGGAGTGATGATAACGTGTCATGCTACTAATACATGAAAGGCCAAATGATGCGGGTAAGTAATCAAGGAATTATTAATATAAATAATATTTGCAAAGAACAACAGGAGTTGTCCGTAAGACAGCACACTAGACTATTCCAAAGCTTATTATTGACGCTTTACTTTAATCAAAATGTTTAAGTTCGAAAGGGATCATAATTTACTAAATTAAAATCACTCAATCTCATAACAGGCGGGTCTTCTTCAATTTTTCAAAGAAGATATATATATCGGGATTTTGTTTTGCATTTTTCCTTTTATTGTCCGAAATTAGAAACTTTCAAGGGAATGTGGTCAAACTAATTTTCGAGCCCTACCCTCTGATGACTCAACATATATTTGAGTGAAGTAAAATTTCAAAATATGCTAGACACATGACACCATGCATAATCGGACGATAACATAGCACATTTAAAAAGAATATTCAGCTGATCTCGTTTAAACTGATTTACAAAGCAGAAAGCCCTATCGTTTGTTTGGGACAAACGGCATCTAGATCTATTTGGTTTGCTTGCAGTATGAATGATCATTGGCCTTGGCAACACATTTCCTATTCCTTTGTCTAAAAAGTACAAATTAGTAAGAATTTGTTGGAATTTCTAAGAGCAGTTAGGTCCAATTTCATCCCATTTTTGTGGTTTGTTGATAATTTAGCATCTACAAAGTCTCAATATAGTTATAGATTTATATATCCAGAACAGTTGTTGCAATTGCCTAGCAACAACTACCGTGGGTATTCGAGCAGACGGCTCAACGAATCTTCGTATGGCGACATGACGTATCCATTTAACATGGCGCCTCTTCCGGTTCCGTCTGCTGATAATAAAATCTGACGAACGTCTGATTGCCTGTTTTGAACGGGGTTTGCACTTTGTACAACACGGTCACAATCACTGTTTCTTTTAAATCATGTGACATACCTTGTCTGTGAATTTATCATTTCTGTTCGACCCGGATGCTGTTTTTACATGATGCTGAACTAATTTATCGAGAGCATATTCGAATTCTGAATGTATTTGACGCCTTCTTCGACGCTTACTTTTACACTTATCAAGAAGTGTACTGACGCCTAGCATACAATATCGATATCTAGACTTGAATTGTGTGTGTGTGTGTGTGTGTGTGTGTGAAGGGGGGGGGGGGGGGGGGTGAATAACATTGGGCTAAAACAATGTACATGCACAAACTTATGGACACCGTTTTTTGTTTTTTTTTTACAATAGGACAAACCAAAGATAATGGCAATCATTGATATCACAGTTAATCCGATCAGTTTATTTTTATGTTAAATACCAGAAATGCATATTTCAAAACAATGCCAATAGTTAAGTATAGATTATTTGTGCTGAAGTTGATTGGTATCACCGATCGAGTGGCTTTCGGTTACTTACCGAAACGCACTTGTTTACTCAGTACTGTATACCATGGTAATTGGAGTACAGGAACATAAAATAGTCCCCAACAATGGCCGATGATTACAGCGTCCGCATTGGGAGCGGGAGGTCGTAGGTTCGATCCCCGATCGTGTCCTTCCAAAGTCGTTTCCAATCGTGTTCAGCGCTAACATGTACAGGGTAGTTGGCCCGGTGTCAGGATAATGTGACTGGGTGTGGTATCGTGCCGCATGTCTACGGCGTGATCTGCAGTGTGTGTGTGTGTGTGTACAAAGTGTTCAAAATATATGATTAAAACGTATACTATACCTATTTATATATATATATTATTTCTCAGGAGTGGGAAGTCGTGGGTTCGATCCCAGCCGTGGCATACCAAAGTTGTAAAAAAATGGTACTGTTATAGCTCCCTAGCTTGGCACTCACCATATAAGGGTAGTTTTAGGACTGGTTGGCCCAGTGTCACGATAATGTGACTGGATGTGGTATCATGCCACATGTCTACGGCATGATACTGCAGTGTGTGTGGCAGCACTATATCTGTCTCAAGTATACAACGTCTCCAAATGACTGAAATACTGTCGATGGAACGTTAAACCCAACAAACAAACATAAACGGACATTTCCTATGTTTACAAATATATGTGATACAATATTTAAATTATTTATTATTTAGGTTTAAATGAAGCTTTAATATTATAAAAGGCCTAAATGAAACTTTAATATTATAAAAAGGCCTAGACAAATTCAGGGTTGTGACGTGTTACTTTGGTAGTTTTCTTTGTAAGCAATATGCACAGTTTATTTTATGCTAACTGATGAAAATACTGTGTTCTATTTAGTGAGATAAAATCCATATCTCACAGTGTGATGATATAGATCTACTGACTACTTTTTTTACTTATGGAGGAAATATAGCAGAAATTAGCATAAAATAAATGGAAAATTTCTTTGAATGGAAATGGGTCATATCTGGTCATATCTCATCTTGAAGTGATGCAATTTTTACTTGCGCGACGCGCTGGTGAAAATATTAAGTCACTACTCAGTGACATATAACCCATATCCAATTAAAACAAACAAATATCCTCTATATATTTACTAAAAGTAAAAGTTTGATTTAAGTAAACATTAACTAGTGAGAATGTTACATATTACTGTTCCTTTGTTATAGTCACAGATTTACAAAACTTACTTTTTTAATGATCTGTTTTTTACAAATCTAAAGCCCTGACGAAGACCTAAATTTAAGTAACATTGAAACGTTGGCTACAAAACCCTGTCATCAACCAATTGTCTTAAGATTGTTTGATATACATATCTACTTATTCTTGCAAATCTTAAATACATGACTTATGATTGTGTACTGCTTTGATTTTAGTCTAAATCAATGAAGATGACCGGGAAAAGTGAAGGAAAAACAAAGTCATACATATTTTTTTTATATAAATTTTAATGTGTTAACTTGAAAAAGAGCATATTAATTCTTCACATTTTAATGTACATGCATACATACACAGTGCAGAATAAAAGATCAAAATGAAATAACAGATTGTAAACTGACTAAAAATAGACTGAATTATCAGAGCAAAGAGACTGTAATCTCATAGTATATCAAGTTAACCCTTTCCCTCATATAGACTCATTTTGACTCAATAGGTACCACATAAAGCCTGATCTGCAGAAAACCACAGTTAAACCTTACCAAATTTAATTACAAAATCCTCATTTCCAGACCACTGAGGAGCAGCGAACAGCATAAAACCTGATCAGCCTGCAAGTTACTCGCAGGCTGATCTGGTTTTATGCTGTTCGCATAGGTCTTTTCATGGTTTCCTCTATGAGGGAAAGGGTTAAACAAGTTAATTGATAAATTCTTTAATTAACAAATTACAGTCTGTAATATCACAGCGTATAAGTTTTTTTAATTTTTACTTAATCAATTGATCAGAATTAACTGATTTGTATTGAATGAACTGAGCTTAGAGTTTGTAATCTCATAGTAAATTATGTCACTGAATAAATCAGAATGAAGAAATAGAACTTAGCCACTGTGATATTATTACTTTTTATGCTAATTAATCAATTTAAAAAAATAAAATTAATTAAGAGAGCCTAGAGACTGTAATTTCATTGCATTTAATGCTAGTTAATTCTGAAATGATAAAAAGTCTGAAAAAATGTAATAGAGCTTAGAGGGTGCAATCTGATATTATCTATGGTTAATTAATGAATCCATGATCAGAATAAAATAAAAGAGCTTAGTATCTGATGTTAATAAATTCTTTTCAAAAATCTGAATGTTGTTTTTAGAGAGATTGTATTCTCATAGCATATTGTGTTTATTGCTTTAATAATTGCTAATAAATCAATTAATTTATTGTTAATTAACATGTTATTCCTGTTACTAACCAGCCTGTCTTAGAGAGCCAGTAAAGTGAGTTCTAGAGAGTGGTTGCTTATCTCAGGTGCTTGCTAAACAGAGGTTAATCAAACTATAGAATACAAGCTAGCTGTGTAAACAGGTGGAAATTGTATTTCTTCATATGATGGTCCTACTTTAGTTGTAAATCACCAGTGTACGAAGACATAGGCCGCTTACTCATACCTGGTATTGGCATCGCAAATCATTGAAACCAACACTTTGCTGGTTCCTGTCTCAGTCTTGGACAGATGATTGGGAAGGGAAGAAGACTAATTAGCCACTTCCTGTTAGCCACTTCCTGTATGTCACTTCCTGTATGTCACTCAAAGATGCATACTGCACACTGTGCTTGCTGGTTTACATGGCCAGTATAAAAAATTGTGAAAGAAGTGGTCAGCCAGCTTTAGAATTCATTTCAGTATCTACAGTCATAAGCCACTTAAACGAGGAGCCGTCTTTTAATTCAAATCGGCATAATTATGTCATATGAACGAACAGCCGGATGGCATATGATGCAAGACGGAAAGATCAGTTCAATGAGTCAAGTTATAGGGAAACCTGCTATTTACACTATTGAATATATTAACATGGAATTAAAGCTGTATATGAACACAAAAATATCAAATAAAAGCATTTGTAAATGTAAAACGTGGGTTATTGTCACCTCATTACATTATTCCAGATTTAATGTAAAACCATTTCCCCTTTCACCAAACACAGTCTAATCCTACACATAAAGCAAAAATATGGCAATAAAAACCTGGACAACAGTAATATAAACAAAAGAAAGTATACAAAATTAATTCTCTGAATTCTGATAATTTTTTTACATACAATAATTATCCTTGATAATATCTCAACTTATGAGTGTATTTTCTTTCCTTGATATGATCACAACTAAGAAATATAAGACTCTTTTCAGGGTTCATGATTGTTTTTCTCCCCATTTTATACATATATATTTTAAAAGAAGGCGCCCTGGTCCGGTGATAACATACCCAACTGCGGATCCGAAGGTTGTGGATTTGAACCTGTTGGGGGTAAGGTTTTTACATGACCTTCCCAGCTTTAAATTACTTGCCGAACCCAGGAACCACAGAGGGATTAGTATAAGTTTTAAAGTATAAGTTTTAAGAACTGGTTTCCCAATCTACTTAAGTTTAAACTAAACCAAAGACTGTAAACAGAATTTATTTCCAAAAGCATTGATCTATAGAATAAAATAAATGTATTTTTGAGCAGAAAATGGTAGAGAATAATCAATACAAATTAAACATAATACAATATATGATAAAGAGTGCAGTACATTCAGTACTGTGTTACTAAGGAAAAACAATATTTACAAGTTGAAAATTAACATTTTCATTAGTATAAAGACAGTACAGTGAAAACCCAATATAATATAAATATCGGAAGCTTTTGTGTGTAATGGCATAGAATATCAACCCCAGCACATTTATGTCAGCTGAGGGTGGTATAAATTTACATGGTTTGGCATTCTATACTATCAAAATCACAAACACCTAATATTTATTTCATCATACCAGATAAAATCAATGTAAACTGTAAAATGATGGTCACGGATGGTTAATGAAAAAAAGTTTCTCTGGATAAGAGGAGTTACCTAATTTGTTAATTGAATATTTCTCATCTGCTTACAAAGCAATCACCTGACCGATTTCAATTACAATTTATACTCAAATGATACCAAGGGTACCAAGCATCTATTTTAAGACAGAGTGTGAGGTTAATATTAAAATTCATCAGAAGGTAACATTACAGATTTTTCCCCAAGCATCTATTTTAAGACAGAGTGTGAGGTAAATATTAAAATTCATCAAAAGGTAACATTACAGATTTTTCCCCATGATGTAGCTATGTATTTAACTATATGAAAGTCAAATGAGGTGTTATAAAAAAGAACAACAAATGGCAAAGGTGACACTTATGCAACTCACACAACTTTGTGATTGTGAAAATTTCAAAAGTTAAATTATAAACAACCAAAGAAAACCCCTATACACTGTAAGTACCCATGTACAATGCGATTAACAACAGCACCATTTTCTGGTATCTTACTAATGCTGTGTGGATGACATATAGCTATTACTAATTAACCACATAACATTTACCGTAATCATATTTTGTAAGAATCACAATTTTATCACATCCGTAATGGCTAAAAAACATTTCAGGTATAAAAAAAGGTCATAATGCATATGACAGGCCAAGTCTTATAAATTAAGACAATTCAAAATATTCAGTCAACATTCAAAATATTCAGTCAATATTCAAAATATTCAGTCAATATTCATAAATATTCAGCCAATATTCAAAATATTCAGTCAATATTGGAAAAAAAAAATTTAATATTCATAAATATTCATTTTCCAAGCAGTCTCCTTATAGAGAGCTGGCTCAAATTCCACCAACAATACTTAGTGCTTAAGTATTTAAGTTTTACTTAGGGCTAAGAATTTTGTTTGTGGAATTCCACCCAGTTGTGATTACCCTGCATCCATAATCAACACTTTACAAACAGCTCAATCATTTAAGAAACTTAGAATGGACGACACTTGAGTCAGGGGTGTAAAATTCCACTCAGTCGCTTACCCTGGCCTAAGAAAATCAGTGAAGGGCGATTGAAAAATTTCTTTGTTATTTTATTGATTTTCCTAACCTATCACAAATTTGGAAAAGGCTAGAGAGGGTGAGTAATGATATTTGGAATTTCACACCCTTGTGACTGGTACTTAAAAAACGTTGGTACAGTGGGCTTGGTCCATATAGATCTCTTGTTGTCATGGCAACCAAAATGTTTTTAACTGAAAAACATTAAAAAAAAAATCAGAAATCAGTGGTCAGAATTCAATTTCGGAACATCTTTGCATGGCCCCATACCATACAATTTTGCTAAAATGTAGTTGATCCCTTTAAAAATGAACAAGGCTTTCAAAGGTTGGTTTTGATTCCAAATAGTTATACATGTATAATCTCTAATGAAATTTTATCAAATCTTCTTGTCTTGACCGACTGGTCAGAAATTACTTTCCTTTGGCACAAGATCTCTTGACATACAAGGCTCCCAGGTGGTGAGGCTAGTTTAAAGTAAACAGTAGTATTAACAGGTCTTCAATGAACCAGTGGTCAGAATTTATTTTTGGTGGCATAAATAAACATCTCCTAGCTGGGTTTCCAGTATGTGAAAATGGCAGGTCCAGTTTGGTGGATTGCTTCAAGTAGTTATTTCAATAGCTCATAAGAAATTTTCTTTGTACCTAGCTGATTTTAATTAAAAACTTTCTTTTACCCAAGAGTTATTTTTAATATCATTTTGCAGGAAGTCCAAAAAAACTAGTAGTATATAAGTTTTACATAACAATAAAAGCAGTATAAGGCATTGTTTCAGATTTCAACAAATTGATTATCTCTTGAATACATGTAAAAAATGAGTAAGTTTCCAATTCATATATATACCAGTATCACATACTTAAAACAAATAGCACATTTCGAGGGGCGAGAGTGAAACAATGCTAAGTGCATATATATGTAAAAACACTTGGCCTAGTTTTGCTCTCTTTTCAGCATTTCTGACGAACAATACGATGTCAGTAAAGAAAATTCGTATCACAATACACCACCATAAACACATGAGAAAAAAGTAAGCAAATATTTAGACAATACCAGAAATACCATATGATAATTACATAAACAAATATTTTGTAATACTTGAAGTTACATAAAAAAACACCACTTTCATTACAAAATACCTTCACCTCAAAATACTCTAAATACCACATATAATTATTCATAAAATATTAACAAATCTGAAAAATACCAAATACATGTATTTATAACTAGGTTCATTTACTTCAAAATACCATAAATATTTCACTTACTTTTAAAAAAGTCAAAGTATCCAAAGTACCATTATGATTAAAAACAAAAACAAAACAAAATACCCCAGATTTTTTAAATCAAGCTTAAAACACACACACACGAAACAACATATTTGGATAAACAACTATATTTTTCAGCACATTCACTTTTTATCACATTTTGCTAGTTGCACACATAACACTTCATATTTTCAAAGGTTTCAGAAACTAGTTTATTTTGGAATGGCCAAATTTATAAAATAATAAATATCATAAATAAAAATAATTGGAAAGATAACAGTTCTATTTAATATGTAAATTAAATTAAAAAAAAAATTTAAACCGAAAAAAAAAAAATTTAAAAGGCAAAAAAATGAGGAGAATACATCTTTGAATTTGTAAGCTGCTTGTGAGAATAATTTTACCAGTATTTGAGAACAAAAATCAGCGAAGGTCAAGGTCACCAGAAGGTCAAAAATCACATGGAAGTAAAGAGTCACATGAAAAAATGGTGTTGGGCTAGTAGGAAAGAGACGAAATTAAAACAAATCTTGGAGCACTTTTTCATACTGAAATTCTCTACCGCAAGTGTTATAAGAAATTATTCCGCCCTCGTAACTATATTGTGTAGTTAACGGCAACTATGAACTTACCTATTCATGGCATTTTTCTTCCCTAGTGACAAAACTTCACAAAATGTGAGATACGTGGTTGCATAATCCACACTTATTACTTTTTACAAAAGTATTGAACTATGCATTATAGTCCACAGTGATAACTAACTTCGTTGAAAACCTGGTAAATAAAAAATAGATAAACAGGCATAATATAATGATGTGTCTTTTGATATAAATAAGAATAAGTGAGTGTCTAAATATATAATTTTAACTGTAAACATAGAGATGAAAAGACAGACATACAAAAAAACAGGATTAAATGATTTTTAAAATATGTAAACTTGATAGATATGTAAATGCACCTATAACTATTGTGGGATACTGTAAGCCAATAAAAATGTTAAACAACTGACAAAATCAATTTAACAAGCTAATATATTATCTATTTACATCACAATTTGACGAAAAAGAAATCAACAAAACTCAAAGCTTTTAAAGCAACTGTAGTTTTATAATATGAACTTATCTATATCATCAGATCCTCAGAGATTTTATCTTGTTTTCTCTAATTTACTTACTTAATTTTGTTTTCAAACACTCTACATCTATTTGCGTCTTGTAATATAAGTTTGACGTTGATCATTCACTACTACAAGAGTCTTATATCTTTTAGGTCTTTGATTAATTTTTTTTCCCTTATCAATTGTTTGAATTAAATTAACAAGCTCAAGTGCTAAAAAATATGATCATGAAATGTTTTACAGTTTCCATACTTCACTACATTTTAAAAAGCCTGATAGAATTAATGTGAAAATCTTAAACAACTTAAGTTCTATAAACATGAATAAGTTTATAATATCTCTATAGACCTACTTAGTCTATTAAGTTTTGCGAGCCAGTCTGTTAATTTTCAGGAACCAGTCAATGAACTTTTTTATCTTGAACCAGTCTGTAAATTTTCAAGAACCAGTTTGTCATACATTTACACTTTTCATAAGCAATATTTCTAAAATGTTTATGAACCAGTCTGTAATGTTTTTACCCTTTTTCATAAACAAGTCTACTATTTTACAAACTTTCATAATTATACATGTATACATGTAAAAAAAAACTCTCATATTCTTTTAAAATGCTCACACACACACACACACCTACATCTATCATAATTTTCATCAAACATTCTATCACATTTCCAATTTTCCCTCCACACAACTGTCTTTTAATTTACAAAAATATAAACAACTGAGTAGCAGTCTGCCCTACTGTCAATCACATAAAAGATTTCCATTATTTGACAGACTGCCTTACTTTTTATTCAAATACCCGAGTCTGCCTATCTAGTATAATCATAAAAATGTTTTACCAGATTCTGTATGAATCATACTGTCAATTTTTTTTTAAAGCAGTTATCACACGTTTTAAAACAAAAAGTGTTGTTTTTTTTTACACTAATCAGACTGTCATACATTTTTTGCACTAATCAGACAGTCATACAAATTTTACACTAACCAGACTCAAAATATTTTTACACCAATCATTGTTACACAGTTTTGCCATTACCCAGTTGCCTGTTGTCAATTTTTACACTAAACAGTCTCTCAAACCATTTTAGATGAATCATTTTTACACTAATTAGAGTGTCATACACTTTTTTTAAACCATCCATTACACCATTTTTTTTTACACAAACCAGACTGTCACATGAGTTTTACACTACCTAGATTGTCACACTTTCCCGTATTTCAAGAACCAGTCTGTCACCTCTGTCTTGTGCTTTGTAAGCCAGTCTGCATTAATGTGAATCTTCTCAAGAACTTGACTGACAGCCCTCTTTCCAGAACCTACGTCCCGACTCTTGAAAAAATTCTGTACCTATTGATAAAAACAAATATTTTTCAGATAAACAAATGTAATTGTTTACTTACTTTCAAAAAACAACAACCCCAAAATGCAGGAGTATTGAATTCACTTGCCTGCTTTATTTTTGATTGTGTTGTTATAGATATTTCCTGTGGTTACAGATATATTCAAAATTAACTTTGACAGTCTATCCAAAAGCTATACTGAGATAATAGGTAGTCAAGGGTTGACCTGGTATACACAAAATATGACATGGTAGTTTGTGAGCAGTTGATTTAAGGCTATAAATGGGGAAGATGATGAGTACATTTTTAATTCATAATACTGGAGAGGTGCAATATATTACAACATTAAATGACCCATTACCTCATATTGACGCATTCTGACACAATGGCAAAAAGAGCATATCTACTGGACCACAGTAACTGCTGAATTATCCAAGGTCTTAAGACTTACCTCCTGATGGTCAAAATCTGTATCAAACCTGCTGGTCACTGCCTTGATCAGACTGCTCAGAGTGAAGGAGGAACTGCCATACCTGAATATTGGACAATAAACAAGAGGTTATTTTCTAGTCAAAATTTATCTTGAATATTTTCAAAATGTCTGAAAAATATCTGCATGGATTTATTTTATTTTTCAAAATACCAAACATTCATTGAAATATTCATTGAAATATTTCCATAAATGCAAATTGAAAATATTTGCAAAAATTCAATTTTCAACATACAAAAAATCATGAAAATATTTGCATGTGTACAATTCTTCAAAAAGAATAATCTTGAAAATATTTGCATGAATTCAATTTTTCAAAATCTAAAAAAAATCTTGAAAATATCTACCAGTAAATTATTTCAAAATATCAAACAGTCTTACTGCATAAATACAAGCTTACATAAAATCTTGAAAATAAATCCAGAAATACAAGCTTTTCATATCATTATTACTTACACAGACAACTCTATCAGGATACAAGGGTTACCTCTGTTACTATATATAGCCATTATGTCATAATGTGTTGGAAACAGGGATAAACGGTAAATGTAGCACAAATAATCACATAAAATTACTCAAACTAAAACTACCAGAAAGTCACCATGCTAAATTTCTCTGCTATCTACCTTGACCTTGAATTCATATTTCTAATCATTAGTGGTTACCGTTTCATGAAGAGCTCCCAGTTTTGCTGCACGAACCGCCAGGCCAGGATCTGACCGGAGCTCGAACCTGCCACAGCCTCCACCACAGAGTCCGTGTCCTGAGGTCTCACTTTCTTTTCGTCCATAGCATAGTTCAAGAATCTGGCACACACAGAAAATAAAGTTAAATAAAATTCCATTCTCTAGCTTTCATTTAGAAACAAGTCTCTGTGTGGGACCAGTTCTTTGCAACTTTTTCTTTCTTCTGCATATTTCTTCTATGATTATACATAACCATACTTGGCCACCATCGCATAATACCTTGGTTAGAACAGTGCATTGGAAGATCATGCAAGATTTTTGCCCCCTAACGAGGTTTGATCCCACAGCATTTCAGATTTACAGTCCTGTACAATACCACTTGACCATGGGTAGAAAAAAGGCATCAAACAACCAACCTTAAGATCTGTTGTCAATGATCATAACTCCTACATATTGCATTGGAATATTATATACCAGTAGTAAAATTCACATTTCAGTTTAAACTAGAACTGTCGCCTAAGGGCTTACTAATACCCCCCCGCAAGTGTTTTTGTCAAACATGGCTTTTGAGCATGCAATCAGATTCTTGCATACAACACTCCATCTTAATACGTATATAGAGGACATATGTGCCAACTACATGGAAATCTAGTAACACATACCTATGGATATACCTATGTCTATGGATAAATATCATTAAGATTCACTGAAATCTATCAATGGAAGAAAATTGTAAAACAAATACCATCAAAGGGACATATCTTTAAAACAGGGGGGAGGGGGGGGGGGGGGTAACCCAATGTTATATAGAAAAAGCGCTACTACAATGTCTAAGGTTGAATGACAGCAAGTTTCATTGAAATCCCTCCAGTATTTGCAGAAAATTAAAAATCATCAAAGGGGCATAACTATAAAAAAGGGAGGTAATCCAATGGGAGGAGTAGTCTGCAGAAAATTGTAAAGCAAAAATCATCAAAGGGGCATAACTATAATAAAGGGAGGTAATCCAATGTTATATAACTAACACATGCTTCTACAATGTCTAAGGATGAATGGCAGCAAGTTTCATCAAAATCCTTCCAGTAGTTTAGGCGAAGTAGTCCGCAGAAGTTTGAAATGCAAAAATCATCAAAGGGGCATAACTTGGAAAATAGGGGAGGTAACCAAATGATATATAGATAACGCGCTTCTACAATGTCTAAGGATGAATGGCAGCAAGTTTCATCAAAATCCTTCCAGTAGTTTAGGGAGTAGTCCGCAGAAGTTTGTAATGCAAAAATCATCAAAGGGGCATAACTTGGTAAATAGGGGAGGTAACTCAATGCTATATAGATGTCTAAGGATCATTGCCAGTAAGTTTCATCAAAATCCTTCCAGTAGTTTAGAAGGAGTAGTCCGCAGAAGTTTGTAATGCAAAAATCATCAAAGGGGCATAACTTGGAAATAGGGGAGGTAACTCAATGCTATATAGTGTCTAAGGATCATTGCAGAAGTTCATAAAATCCTTCCAGTAGTTTAGGGGAGTAGTCCGCAGAAGTTTGTAATGCAAAAATCATCAAAGGGGCATAACTTGGTAAATAGGGGAGGTAACCAAATGATATATAGATAACGCGCTGCTTATACAATGTCTAAGGATCATTGCCAGCAAGTTTCATCAAAATCCTTCCAGTAGTTTAGAAGGAGTAGTCCGCAGAAGTTTGTAATGCAAAAATCATCAAAGGGGCATAACTTGGTAAATAGGGGAGGTAACTCAATGCTATATAGATAACGCGCTAATACAATGTCTAAGGATCATTGCCAGCAAGTTTCATCAAAATCCTTCCAGAAGTTTAGGAGGAGTAGTCCGCAGAATTTTGTGTCTACAGACGGACGGACGGACGGACGGACGGACAACCTGATTCCAGTATACCCCCCCCTAACTTCGTTGCGGGGGGGGTATAAAAATAGAGCAATAGAATACATCATGTAACATGAGTTGATTAGCAATATGAAAACTTTGGCTCCATACTTTGAGTCTTACAATGAAAATCCATTGCTTGCTTATCAGATTAGAAGGCCTCCTTTACAAGACTGGTCATAAAACAGCAACTTATTATTATACATCGTAATAAATATTTTAACCCTTTCCCTCATAGAGGATACCATGAAAAGACCTATGCGAACAGCATAAAACCAGATCAGCCTGCGAGTAACTCGCAGGCTGATCAGGTTTTATGCTGTTCGCTGCTCCTCAGTGGTCTGGTAATGAGGATTTTACAATTAAATTTGTTAAGGTTTGAGTTTGGCTTTCTGCAGATCAGGCTTTATGTGGTACCTATTGAATGCGTCAAAATGAGTCTATATGAGGGAAAGGGTTAACTAAGCATGTCCACCCAAAATTTTAAATGATCCCTAAATTCTAACCATAAGGGGACACATGAAAAAGTCAATATTAAACCCTGAGTATAGCATGGACTTCTCTGTAGAATAGACCTGCAAGGTGGCCAGTAACTGCTGTCACATGTCAGCTAACGGTTGCAAGTTGGATCCCTGCTTACAAAGGGGTGCAATGTTCATGTTACAGTAAATGAACATAGCACAGCTGTTACCTTGACAACAAGTTTGCCTCCCTTGAGCTGCCAAGAGCTGAGAGGAACTTCCGCTGTTCTGACGCATCGGTTTCCTGTGTGTATGCATCCCAGACTGTATCCCAGCTCTGATCATTGCCATACCGAACCCCAGCGTGGTAAATCACATTCTTCAAGTTTGCATTGATGCTGTGAGGGGGATACAGAACATGTGTTAGCACTTAAGTAGATTCACACCTCCACTGCAATTTCCTGGTTCAATTAACCATGTATCATCTCTGAATGGACCAACAAGAAATGTGCATTTCTGATTATTGTTAACAAATACTGTAACTCTTTCATACGATGAGCAAATTCCTCAAGATAATGCAATTTTAAATCAATTTTAACAAATGGACCTTTCTCGTCTTAACAGGTGCATTCAAATTGAATTACAGGCTATCCAAGAGCTACAATTGTATCACAGGTAATCAATTGTTGATTTGCTTTACACAAAAGAACACACAGTCTTGGTCTGTGAGCAGCTGAAAGGGAAATGATACCTTAACAATAGGTGAAAGTAAGGCTTGAACTTCCACTCCTAAAAACTGGAAATTGGTATCACTTACAGAATCCCTTTATTTTAGTCATATCATTTATAACTGATTTGATGAGACAAAATGGAACCTGTTCCAATTTTTTTTTTTTCAAATGCTGATATCACCTTTTAAATCAATTTAAAAAGTATTAAGAAATGACATGAGTTTGACCATCCAAATTATTGTGACACAACTGTATTCAGGAATGAACCCTTTTTTCAATCCAAAATTAATGTCCTACTGAAATATTTAAACAAGATATTACTTATAAGAAGAGCACCACATCTGGAGGCCAATGCTCAACTGTTCTTTTTTAAAAAAGAGGAAGATAAATTTGGTCAAAATGGAACACAAGTTATGGTACTTGATTTGAATGTAGCCCCTATTATGGTGAACAAGTAAGTGAAGTTTGATGACAGAAGGTTCAATAGTTTAGAAGTTATGGCCAAGGTTAAAATTTTCATGATGACAACGAAAAATACAAAAACAAAAAAACACCAGAGTGATGATGACAATACCTCGGCTCATTTTCTTTGAAAAACAGACAAACTAAAACTGACAAAAATATCACAGTCTTCGGAGTGAAAAATTCCTAAAATTATCACTTGCCCTTAGGTAAATCAAGAACAATTTACGTACAAAGAAATATTGATTTACATTTGCCCTGAACTTAAGTTCACTCACAATGGAGAGCAGGCTTGTGGAATTTTACACCCAGTAATCACTATCTCTCACCTTGAATGATTTACTTTCCAATGATCAAATTCCTCCAACCCTTTCTTGATAGTCTTCTCATGACCCAGACGCAGGGCTATTCCAAGGATACTCCCCCGTAAATACTTCTGTAAGAGTGTTCCAGTATCCTCCCACGTAACTGCATCAAGCTGTTTCTTCATCAGGGTCAACACATAAGCTTTGTAGTTGGCAAATGCAGGCGTCTTTGCGATTCTGATCTCTATGTAGTAGAGATTGTCGAGGAGCGAGCGCCAGGGGAGGTAATCATCCTCATTCACCATGTACTGACTGAGGTCCAGGGCAGTACCGTAGGGTAGTAGACCCGCCCTCGCCAGCATGAATGCATCGTCTATAAGGCCTGCCCTTTCGGCCACTGAGATATCCTGATATACAGATAAACATGAGGTGATTTGTATGGTGATACAGTCAAGATCTATTAAATAGTTTTTGTCAAGGGCATATAACTTTGCAGTGGAATTTCCCACTTACATAAATAATATGCTATACACAACTACATACATATAAGGTTTAATGGGTGGTTCCTTAACTGTCAATCAACTATGTTTACATAAATTAGCTTATCCAACCAGTGTACGTGTGAAGCACATGGTGAACGGTTGACCTACTTTACTCAAAAGAACATGTGCTTTTTTTGTTTGTGATTCTGTTTGTAAGCACTTGAACTGAGTATTATGAATAGAAACTGTAAAAATATCAATATCAATACCTGAAATCCATTAAAGATTACTTAGGTGTCGTATGTACAAAATCTGACAAATAGACAGCAGACAGCATCATAACATTATACAACCCTACATGAATAAAAATTTGCTTACAGACTTCAAGAATGTATGGAAGAGGAATCTATCACCCTCTGAGCTGTGACAGACAGAAAGAAAAAAAGTGTGGCCAGTGTACTAGTATACCATAGTTTATGATGAAGAAGACTGAAAATGGTAAATTGACCCAAATCAGGGTTCCCACAAAATTGAAAAAAAAAGATATTTTTTTATTTTCAAACATGAAATGATGGTGTGCCAGTTGGATGCTATAGGGAACTTATCTAATATTATGCCAATCTGACAATTCAAAATGACTGAAAAAAGCCAAATGGAAGAAACTGCCTTAGCCTTTCCTTATTATAATCCTCCTGCTATTTGTTCGACATTCCTTGATTGTAAAATTTTTCCCTGAGTTCTTCTGAATTTCCAAATTTCCCTGACCAATTTCAAATTTCCCTGACTTTTCCCTGACCTTGAAAAAAATAATTTTTCCCTGACTTTACCCTGACTGTGGGAACCCTGCAAATGCACCCCCCTGTGTACTGACTGACCAAAATGAAAGATAACCCTGTACCCACTGACCCCGTGGTTCTTCTTGTTCAGCTGCTGTATCAGTCTTGACCAGTTATCCTTGTCGTAGTTAACCCGGTAATAACCGTTCATCCCACAGTTCCCCTTCATCCAGCCGGTCGCCGAGTCCAGCATGAACGACTCTGGAACAGTCAGACAAATGTTGCAACCATCTACCCCTGGTAACACTAACAAGAGTGTTCTCTGGAACACGTGTGTCACCTGCGGAAGCATGACGGAAAAAGTGTGATGGACAAACGGATCGACGGACGGACAGACAGATGGTGGAAAAGTGAAATGCTAACAGCAGGTGACACAAAAACTAGAACTCTCACTGAAGGTCATGGTGACCACTCATGCCAAGTTTCATTGAAATATCTCCAAAACTGAAGAAGTAGTTTGAGGCCAAATGAAAAACAAGCTGATTCCAGTATATCCTTGTAAATATTAATTTAATGGGGTATAGAAATGGCATGGGCTTGCCATTGCCAATCCATGTACAAGTGTCTATGGTACCTTGTTTCTTTATCATTTTCTTTCTAATGAGAGAATAAAATATTTTTTATACATATTACTGGACATCAGAAGCTAAGCGAGCACAACAACAAATGTAAACACTTGTAAAATTGATAAGTCACTGACATCATTGTAGCCATGGCCCTTGGTCCTGTTAGAAATTTTCATATGGAACATAATACAAGAGTGTTCTCTGCAACAAGTGTGTCACCTGCTGAAGCATGACTGAAAAAGTGTGACGGACAGAAAGATGAACGGACAGTCAGATGACGGAAAAGTGATCCCTATGTGTCACCTCTGCTTACAGCACATACAAAAATGTTCTCAGAATTAATTGTGGTTTTATTCGATAAGCAGGGAAAACAACATGCACATCAGTATCTGTAAGCTACATTAAAACTACAAGTATCCCTATAAGAGATTGATATCCCAGCATTCCACCTTGTCTTCATGTTATAAGAGAGAAGATGGAACATGATTGGACAAGAAGTGAAGGTAACAGATAATACCCAGCGTCGGAAACCCACAAGCCCTCATTCTGTTACTCCATACACACCCCCATGGGATTATTAGTTAGCATTTGCTTGTTATTGATTATCTGAAAAGCCAAACCACTATTCACAGCCCCACTAGGTAGTGGGGATTTTTGGACCAATAGAAACTCTTGTACTTACGGCACCTAGACAAACCCTTCAATATGGTGATGAGTGTAGATTTATATTGTTTTACCTGCGAGTACACATTTGTGTAAGCAGTATTTTGATTGGTTGACACACCTCTTATGAATATCCTTATAACGATAGCCAAGTATCCCATGGCTGACAGATGTAATAAGCAGGCATGGGTATCTGATGCTGTTAATACCTAGTTTCCAAGCTAGTGCTTGTTCAACCGAATTCACATGTTTTACCCCCTGGTCATATGATATATTCTTAAATCCTGTTTGAGCAACCGAGCCATGGCACTAGAAAGTCATATACATGACCCAAGATTTACAGACAGGTACCCATTTATACACCTGGGCAGAGAAAAACAATTCTGAATTAACTTCTTTCTAAAGGAAACTAGCGGCAACCTAACTGAGTCAAACCATGGACCCCTGATCTAGCGCCATGCATCCAACCACTGGACTACCCTGCATATTCCTATATCATTCAATAATGCAACCAGACCAGCCAATTAAATGGCTTAAAACCCGATCACATGACCCTGTGATAGCCTGATCATATGACCTACCTGTAGAATGTTTCAGCAGCATCTTCTTGACCTTGCTGGGGTCGGATGAGGTAGTATAAGTAAAGGGTATCTGCCATTTATAACTGGAAAACAAAAAACACATGGCCATGACTAGAGCCGTACAGAATCACACTCTCTAGTTTTGATACATGCTCGACAAATGTCATGATATAATATGTACCTGACATATATGTCACAGAGCAATAACTTTCTGACACATGTCATGATATGTTACATATCTTATATACATGTCATGATATAATATGTACCTGATTTATATGTCACAGAGCAATAATATTCTTATTCTGACACATGTCATTATATGTTACATATCTTATATACAAAATTAATTTTGGAAAAATCAATACAGTACTGAATATCAATTTAAAAATCGACTCACAACAGATATGTAACAATATCACCATCACAATACACACAGAAATACATCTCACTGACAACACATCTGACCAAGAGAGTACCCGGTACTCACTCATATGGTGAGGTGAACTCCGATGACTTATTGGAATGTTTATACAGCAAGAAATGAGACTGTGTCGCGGTCACCTTGCGACCAGCCCGATGTAGAGTGATCACTGGGTATCCCATCTGTTCTGTCCATGTTTTCATCACCCCAGCAACGTCCGTGTGCACGTTCGTCTGCCCACCTGAACTGACCTGTAGCATAGGTGAAGCCCTCTTGTAAAATCATAACAGTGCTGGAATGGTAAATGTCTCTGCAGCCCCCTTCTTTTTAAATTCTGGAAAAGGGTGGCTGGGCCCTTTCAGAGAGGAAAAATGTGTCATAAATTGTCAAATTGGGGAATTTTCAAGACTCCATTTATGAGCTGTTTAAGCAAAAATAAGAAAACAATGTGATAAGTATTCCACTTTTTATTACGCTACAACAAAAAATCTCTCTTCTTTAATTTGAATGTTTCAGTTATTTCAAGAATATCCTTGTCATATAGATCAGTTTTGTTTGAAATGCTAATTCTAGCAAGTGGTTAAAGCAAAGTAGTATTTGCCCTGCAATTGAGTGGTCGAAGGTTCGAGTCCTGGCCTGGCTACACATTTTTCTCAACACATAACATCAAATATGATCAGTGACAGATTATTGTAATATTTGTTATACAACTTTGTACTCTGCACATGTTAAACAAATTAAATTTCTTTTCATAAAGTTACAGCTATCACCAAGGTTTAGGCCTCTTTATTTCGGATGATGTGGAAGGGGCCATGACACCATATATTCGGGAGTAAAAACTACATTTCTTGAATTTGGGGAAAGACAAAGCCCAAGGGTAAATAACAATATACAAGAGTGTTTTTTGGAACATGCGCATCACCTGTTGGAGCGTGACGGAAATAGAGTGACGGACAGATAGACAGAAGTGACACAAAAACTGCATGAGGAAGCACTATTTTCTTCATATTGGGGAAAAAATCCTGGGGTAAATACCGGTAGTAAACTGCATAAATTCCTAAAAATTTTCAGAGGGAAGGATGCCTACGAATCTCCCCTGATATTTTTTTCATGTCTTGTGTGATTACCAGGGCTTTTGTTCCTTTCTTTATCACAAGACATATCCTGGATAGCTTTTTTCCAGGTTGTACATTAATGTCAGTGTAACTCAATATTCACCTTTGACAAGGAGTTCCACAGATCACTGGTGGCTGCATTGCTGTATGTGTATTTCTGCAGGTAGGCTGTAAGTCCTTGTTTAAATGTCCCCTCTCCCAGGTAACTGCTTAACATGCGGATAATAGATGCTCCCTGTAAACACAGAAAACTTATCTGTCTAATATGGTTCTATGTTGATCATACAGAGATGTACGGATAAAATGTTATGGTATGACTGTATCATGGTACAACATCGTATAATAACTGGAACATATAATCATAGTTTCGGTCATACAGAATGCAAACCAGGAAAGGCAAAAGAAGTTGTCAATTTTGAAAAAACAAAAAAACAAACAAAAAACAAACAAACAAAAAACAAGCGCTACATTCAAATAAACGCCATGCCTCCGTGGAGGCCTTACACCTCAGGGGTCAAGGTCATTTGAAGGTGAAGGTCAGTTGGTGGATGCATGCACCTTTCAAGTTTGGAGGCTATAGGTTGAAGGACTTCTGTGTTATGGTCAAGGTTAAGGTTTTGTGACAAACATACAAACCAAAAACAATATGCCCCTCGATCTATCGATGCGAGGGCATAAGAAAGGTCTAATATACCTAATGGCCACTGCGTAGTTTTGCCTTGACCTCCATTGCTGTTAAGTGTAGTTAAATGAAGCCCTCTATGTAAATGTATAGGAATTATTAATGCTCCCCTAATTAACATACAATGGTTTTCAACTTATTTCAGCTTAAATGTGATGGAGCATCAACAGACTGCAAGCTTCGTCAGGTTGACATACTTAGCAAAACTTAAACACTATAATCTTTTAAAAACACCTAGAATAGTAATTGGCACTGTACCATACCAAAGAATATGTATCGAGTACCTTACTGTTTTCAGTTGTACCGAGAAGCAATTAAAATCATCACCCTTTTATACTCAGGCCCAAATCTGTGAAAATCCTGAAACTTAACCATTTGTACAAACATTACAGTAAAAATTCCCAGAAAGATCAGTATCTGTAAATTCAAAATAAATGTTATTTAATATACTGATATTTTGTTGCAGTTATTAAATATTCTGTTATTTTATTGTATATCTAAGTTGTAAATATTTTTATACCATATGGCAAAGTTAACAGTATAATGAATCCTGTCCTAGATACTGACCTTTTATGTCCTAGATACTGACCTTATCTGCCCTACATACTGACATTATTTGTCCTAGATACTGACCTTATCTGATGATGTTGTTGTATTGGGGTTTACCGTCACTGCAATAGTATTTCAATCATATAGCGACGTCCAGCTTACAGGTGGAGGAAGACCCCGAGTACACAGAGGTACCCGGGTAGAACCACCGACCTACTGCAAGCCAGCTGGAAGGCTTCCTCACATGAAAAATCCGAAGTCCCTACCGGGATGACCTTATCTGTCCTAGATACTGACCTTGTTTGTCCTAGATACTGACCTTATCATATGTGATGGTATCGAAGAGCTCGTTGATCTGATTAGGGTTCTCCACAGGTTGGTTGATAGGATGGGAGTTACTCAGGCTGTCTAAGTAGAGGGCGTTCAGTAGCGTGTCCGTCACAAACTGGTCTGACTAGAATACAAGAAACAACATTGAATAGAGCAATGTGTCAATTCAATTTTGTGTTTTGATGTGCAAAAATATCACACTTCACTGAGAACGCTCTTCCCTTCTATGTATTGCTGTGTATGTATACCATGCTTTACTATGACAACCGAATGGCACTAGGACCCCCATTTCCCCCAAAATACCTCTCTTCACCATGACCCCATCCAAGTGGTTATATTTTCACAACAAGCAAGGATAAAACAACAGTCCAAGTGGCCATGTTTTATGGGTAAGGCCTATTACAACCAATATAAAAAGTCACCATTTGCATCTATCCTTTTTACTAAGACCCCTTTTCCTCACCTCACTTGCACCCCCCATCTCCATTATTCACTAAGGCACACCCACTTCACTAAAATTCCACTACACTATGGACCACCATCCCCTAAATCACACCTCACATGGACACCCTCTCGCCACCTCCTACCCTCACCCCAACACCAATTTCAAACTTCTTTATTTCTTCAAATTCCACAGAAAATCCCCACCATACATGACTACTCACCATGTGCCACTCTGGCTCAATAATGGCGCTGCCGATGTACTCCACAAAACTGGCGAAGCCTTCGTTCAACCAGAGATCGTCCCACCACTTCATCGTCACCAGGTTCCCGAACCACTGAAAATAGACAGCAGCAGGTCACAGTCTACATCTGAATAACCTGACACAGTCTACATCTGAATAACCTGACACAGTCTACATCTGAATAACTTGACACAGTCTACATCTGAATAACTTAACACAGTGTACATCTGAATAACTTGACACAGTCTACATCTGAATAATTTGACACAGTCTACATCTGAATAACCTGACACAGTCTACATCTGAATAACTTGACACAGTCTACATCTGAATAACTTGACACAGTCTACATCTGAATAACATGACACAGTCTACATCTAAATAACCTGACAAAGTCTACATCTGAATAACTTGACACAGTCTACATCTGAATAACATGACACAGTCTACATCTGAATAACTTGACACAGTCTACATCTGAATAACTTGACACAGTCTACATCTGAATAACCTGACACAGTCTACATCTGAATAACTTGACACAGTCTACATCTGAATAACATGACACAGTCTACATCTGAATAACATGACATAGTCTACATCTGAATAACTTGACAAAGTCTACATCTGAATAACTTGACACAATCTACATCTGAATAACATGACACAGTCTACATCTGAATTACATGACACAGTCTACATCTGAATAACTTGACACAGTCTACATCTGAATAACATGACACAGTCTACATCTGAATAACTTGACACAGTCTACATCTGAATAACATGACACAGTCTACATCTGAATAACATGACACAGTCTACATCTGAATAACTTGACACAGTCTACATCTGAATAACTTGACACAGTCTACATCTGAATAACTTGATACAGTCTACATCTGAATAACATGACACAGTCTACATCTGAATAACATGACACAGTCTACATCTGAATAACATGACACAGTCTACATCTGAATAACTTGACACAGTCTACATCTGAATAACTTGACACAGTCTACATCCATTATATAATACCAACACACAGCATTTTTCAATCCTAAACCTATGGGAATATAAGTATCAAGTATAAAAAACAACCCTGTAACAGAAATACCCCCAAAATAACTTGGACTCACTTGAAGTTCAATGATGAAAGATTTTTATTTTCTTAACATGTTAAAAAAAATAATTCCAAAAAAAGCCCACAACTGTTTTCAGAAAGTGAAAAAACATATACCATAAGAATATTTTAAGTACACTTGGGTTCCATGAATAGAAAAGTAACCTATCACCAAAACTTATTTTTAACAACTTGGTGGTTGAGAAACAAATTTTTCCAATATATACAAATCCCTCTTGATGGTTTGTTCCTGGGTTGGATCAGTATTTGCATCAAGGAAGGACTTTAAGCATTCTCACAAAAAACGAGCATCAAACTCCCAACCTTTTGAACTGGTATTCCCAGAATTTTAGAACTGGACCACAGCTACACTCACTTGATGTGCCAGTTCATGCGCTATCACCACGGCAACTCGTTGTTTGTTGCTGGCTGAGGCCACCTCCGGGTCATACAAGATGGCCGTCATGCGGTATGTGATCAATCCCCAGTTCTCCATGGCACCTGCAGCGAAGTCTGGGATAGCGACGAGGTCTGAAAAAAAGTGACAAGACTTGGTTGAAAATCTTTTTTTTTCTGTTAAAGCCAAATTAAATCTAGTATCATGGTTCAGTTGTAGTGTTCATTCAATATGGATCTGAGTGCTGCAAGCTTGACCTCCATCTTAAGCGAGAATTTATCAAGGTTTTCACAGTTGCAAAGTAATCCTGGGTCCATTATGAGGAATGAGTAAAGTAGTAAAAGGTTCTTTCCCAGTCAATGTGAAAGTTAAAAAAAGAAAAAGAAAGGAAGAAGAAATTATGTGCAATTTTAAGATTTACGAGAACTATCACAACAAGAGCTCCGCTGACAGCGGGGCAATATACGCCCGAAGGTATGTATTGTCAGGGAATATCCTAAGACAAAAAGGATAAGCACAAACATGTATATATAAAGTATTATTTCAACAAGAAGGATTGGCAATGTTAATCTTCAAGGGCTTTATTATAACAGTGGCTACAAATAGGTTTTTCATGTTTCTTATTATGTGAATAGTGCTTTAATCAAGAGTTACCTCATTACCAGCTAACCCAACATAGTTTATGGTCAGTGTAATATGCTTCTTTGGTTCCACATATACAGTCTTCAATGTTGGTAAGGTCAATTGTGGAGTTATTATCTGTGGTTGGACCTGTCATGATCTGTTTGAAGTGAAGTCTGGTCATGAACCTCTCCAAAAGTTTCTTCTCAGGGGATTGTATATTCCAGTCAATGTTGAAATCTCCTAAGTTAAGATATTTGACCTTGAATTGTGACCTTGACCTTAAACCTAGCCATCTGAAAGCTATGTTCTGCACATCCTCTCACTCTGGGTGATACTTCTGCCAAATAGTTTCCATTTACATCCAGCGGGTCAAAAGATACAGAGCGGACACAAATATACTTACTTTGCACCAGTTAAGATATTTGACCTTGAAGTGTGACCTTGACCTTGAACCTAGCCATCTGAAAGCTATGTTCTGCACATCCTCTTACTGTGGGTGATACTTCTGCCAAATAGTTTCCATTTACATCTAGCAGGTCAAAAGATACAGAGCGGACACAAACAAAAATACTAACTTAGCACCAGTTAAGATATTTGACCTTAAATTGTGACCTTGACCTTAAACCTAGCCATCTGAAAGCTATGTTCTGCACATCCTCTACTTGGGTGATACTTCTGCCAAATAGTTTCCATTTACATCTAGCAGGTCAAAAGATACAGAGCGGACACAAAAAAAATACTAACTTCCCAGTTAAGATATTTGACCTAATTGTGACCTTGACCTTAACCTAGCCATCTGAAACCTATGTTCTGCACATCCTCTTACTGTGGGTGATACTTCTGCCAAATAGTTTCCATTTACATCCAGCAGGTCAAAAGATACAGAGCGGACACAAAAATACTAATTTTGCACCAGTTAAGATATTTGACCTTGAATTGTGACCTTGACCTTGAACCTAGCCATCTGAAACCTATGTTCTGCACATCCTCTTACTGTGGGTGATACTTCTGCCAAATAGTTTCCATTTACATCCAGCGGTCAAAAGATACAGAGCGGACACAAAATACTATTTGCCCAGTTAAGATATTTGACCTTGAATTGTGACCTTGACCTTGAACCTAGCCATCTGAAACCTATGTTCTGCACATCCTCTTACTGTGGGTGATACTTCTGCCAAATAGTTTCCATTTACATCCAGCGGGTCAAAAGATACAGAGCGGACACAAATATACTAACTTTGCTCCAGTTAAGATATTTGACCTTGAATTGTGACCTTGACCTTGAACCTAGCCATCTGAAACCTATGTTCTGCACATCCTCTCACTCTGGGTGATACTTCTGCCAAATAGTTTTCATTTATATTAAGTGGTTCAAAAGATACAGAGCGGACACGAAATTGCTAACGGACGGACGGACAGACGGACGGACAGACGGACGGACGGACAGACGGACGGACGACCAGCGGCATAACATAATACAGCCCTTCGGGCGTATAAAAAGTGACTAATACCCCTGTATCCCATCTTATCTTCAGATAAGATGACATGACTGGTAAAACTTGATCCCTATATTGTTGTTGTTGTATTGGGGTTTACCGTCGCTGCGATAGTATTTCAATCATATAGCGACGTCCAGCTCATTACAGGTGGAGGAAGACCCCGCGTACACAGAGGTACCCAGGTAGGACCACCGACCTACCGCAAGCCAGCTGGAAGGCTTGATCCCTATATTGCCTCCACTCCTGAGAAGCTGGGGTATATATAATAAGATAGGATCATCTTCACATGATGGGACAGAAAATTTCATAAAATTATAGAGTAAATTGTTTGACGGGAGTACGATGAAAGCCTCACCTTGTTTAGGAAGTGGATAATTGACCCCAAAGAAGTCCTCATAATGATCAATGATCTTGACCGCAGTGTCCAGGGCAAACTGACCCGCGTGTATCATATCTTCCGGGGCGTACACCCCAACCTGTCATAGCAACAACAATCGTTTCAGTGTTTTGAAATACATCCTGAAAAGAATTTGATCAAAATATAGCTGATATATTTCTTCAAAGATATTTTCGAACACAATTAGAGCTATCATTGATGGTGATGGAAACCTCTGCTATACTGCATTTTGACTCAACAATATGAGAAGATATTGAACTTTAGGAACTCAGGTTGAGACATGATTCCAATATACATGTATAGCCCCCACATCACTTTATAAAGTGGTTGTAATTATACACGGTCCCATAGTTATTTTTGTCTTTCAGGTCCTTTTTTCCAGTTTCGGGGGAAAGCGCCCTTTCCCTTTTTGAGGGGAAAAAATAAGCAATTTTTACAATTTAAGGGAATTTTTTAAAATGTTTATGCGTGTAAATCAGTCTCTGCATTCTTGAAAATGGTTTCAATGTTGTATCATAATACTTCATAAGTAAAATGTTTTCATTGAAATAATTTCTTGTATAACTGTAAGAAAGTCAATAAAGCAAAGTAAATGAGGTTAAATTAGCTTCATTATTATTGTTCACTGGGTTTCTCCATAAGTAGCTGCCCCCTCCCCCAATTTGATGTGGATCTTTATCTAAGCGAGGGAAGCTAAAAACAATATTTTGGGGAAAATAGGTGGTTATTTGGCTTGAGGAAGTAGCTTGTGACCTGGTTACTGTAAAGAAGGATAAAAATAGAGCTGGGTATCGCCAGCAAAAAAGTATCACAATGTATCATAATATTGTAGGCCTGATACGATACAGTATCACGATACTTGATAATGTATAAATAATGTAGTTCTGACATTGCCAACTAACTTTTTTTCTGCTGTAAATTAGATTTCCGCGTCCGTGTTGCTATGCCCACTAGGCACATGGAAAAATAAAAGAAAAAGCGCATTTTTAAGTTAATTTTTTGTTTTAAAAAATCTGATTTTATTTCGAAATCTAGTCTACCAGTCAATCTAGTCAACAAAAGGCAACAATGACTTACAGAAATAGACACTTTGTGCATAAGATATATGCGGCAGGCCAAGCAGCATATTCAATTTCGCTGGTT
>CM037791.1:29416502-29453545 GCA_021229015.1 Solen grandis | reverse complement strand
AGATGAGGTAGAGGTGTATACTACATTATACATTGATTGCCAACGCGAGAATCCATACAGTGAAATTAATCCAGCAATCAACTAATGGACATATACTGTATAACAAGCTTTTCGTTGGTGATGATTATGGCTTTGCTTATTATGACCACCAATTATTGCTCTGCATATTTCTTTGTGTAGTTACTTATTATGCAAATAACTTTTTTTTCATTTTGTGAAATTTGCTTTGATGAATTAGTATTCATTGACAAAACTGTAGTTGTTGCATAATATTATTACTGTATCGCATGGTATGCATCGTATAAATAAGCGGAGGCAAATACATAACACATGTTTATATATATATTTATATATATGTATATGCAAAAATGGAGAGGAATTGTTTTTTTCGAAATACTTCCAGAGGTTAATGAACACACTGAACAACTTATTAGATGCCTCTCTCAGGTAGAACAAGCTACAATGACCGAATATGCAATATATGGCTTTGAACATGATTTTAAGTGTGGTCTTGGTTAATTGAATTTCCTTCATGTAACGAATCGAAAAGCAAATATGTTTCCGTTATAATCAAATAATATGGTATGTTTTGCCATTTTGCACTTCCAGCAAGATGCATTATAATAAATAAAATCACCTTTATTTGAAATCAATGTTGTTTTAACTTTAGCTGACTTTAGTTAAGGGCATGTTAAAATGTCATAAATGGAATTTATCTTTCTAACAGTGTGTAACGTATGACCATGATTATAGTGTCTTTTATATGACCAATAAAACATACTGAAACGATAATAGTTATATATTGTTTTATAAGAAAATAATTTCAAAAATAGTGATGTACTATGTCAGGGATTGTTATGTTACACGAAAGAACAGTTTTGTTACAGGAAGGAATAAATAATAGTTCATTGGCTTGAAACTTTAAAAGAATTTTAAACTATCACATAAGATAAGATTAACAATAATGCTTTATTCATATTTCAAAACTACCGATGGTGTTGACTATAATAATGTCATAAGTTTCTTCATTTTTTTAACTTTAAAGAGATATTTGCAACATCAAGGAAAGACTTTGTTATGGCAAAGAAATTTAGTGAGTTCAGTTATACAAGTGAATGTTGTATGTGACTTAAATGCATATTAACTTCATATAAAAGCAAATAGGAACAGGCTTGACCTTTTTATCATAATAAGTCTCTGATCATGTCAAGTAGTTACATCAAGAAAGCTAAGTGATAGGATGAATAAACATCCAAGCATTTGTTTCCTCAGAATTCAGTCAAAAATGTCATTTGCCGACAGAAAGATGTTTTGTTTATTTTCCTGCCGTATGCAAACAGTCGACAAGAAAGTTCGATGAATGCACTTCCTTCTCAATTCAAACGTATGGTTTCTTGCAATGTCGTAATTTCCTATGTCATACAATCTCTTATCTTCATCATATCGGCTTTTCCATGCTATCTTCTACAATAATTTGGCTGTCACTGACATTCATCCTAACAATATTCACTCGCCAACATTGTTACCATTTTCCAAAAATTTTAAATTTTAATTTTGTCCTTCACAACATTTTCACTCACGTGTTAAATATGTTCACCATCTTTACATCTATTTCCCTGTTCAACATTGTCATTACCATGATCATTTCCCTTCACATTGTCATCTTCCATCCCTTGTTCAACATTATGCCATTATCAACATTGCATTTCACGACAGTGACACCATCGTCAAAATTGTATGCACTCCCATGTTCAAAACTATCACCATTATTTCCCTCACAACAACTGCATTCATTTGTTCAACACCCTCTATCCTTTTAAAACAGCTCTAATCCTGTTCAATTTTACCCCCATCGTCTGCATTGCATTTCACAAAAACTGAGCTCCCCACTTCAACATTGTCACCCTTTGTGTTTAATTTGTTTTCAATGTTTATTTTGACAGTGTTTTAAGAGTTTCAAGCTATTTTCTTTTGGAAATAATCAGAGGAATGAGGTGAATTTATTTCTGGTGCTTCAATTTCTATGAAATGATGATGATACCTTTAAAACACGGTGTAATGTCATTTTAATAAAAACAACGACTCAATTCGTTTAAACTACGAAATTAAATGCAACCTACCCGACATTCATAAATACACATCTTAAAATAGATCTTAACACACAATGAACATGCCTTTATGTGTTGATTTATGCGATGGGTTGATACACGCAAAATATTTAAAAGCATAATGTGTGATGCTTTCCTGAAGCTATTAAATATCTTGAATAATTTATGCACGGTGCGTAACGCTTCTTTTAAGTTTTTAAATTTATAAAAGACTTATATAATGTGAATCATACTTACGTAATTATTTAAAAGGGTGCATGTAAGTCATGGAGAATAATTTTTGATAAATATCAACAGCGCAATCGGCAAAATACTTAAGTATCCGCTTAATTTGATTATTTGATGAAACGGTATAAAGTAAAAAATATCCACTGCTGTTTCGGCCTTTTTATTCATATAAGCCGAATGCTTCGACAGACAAGATATTTTACAGAAGAAAGCTTAATTAATTATGTATATATATGGTAAGTGTCTTGTCTGTCAAAGCATGCGGCCATAATTATTTTATCGTATCAAAAGATGACATCAGACAATATTCGTACAAAATGCGTGTAAGTTACGTTTCAACGGATTTTAACAGGTAATTTCAGTCAAATATTTTGTTCAGCCTGACAAATAATAAAATGCTGATATGCTGATTAGTTCCGTGTTCAATGATTTAAGTTTTGTTGTTTATGTTAAAGATTGAAAAAAAGATATCTGAAATGCATTTTAATTTTCCCGAAATTAATAGGCCATTTTCACCAATTAGTGAATATAGTCCTTTGTAATGGAACTACATGTATTTTTATATTCAAGATTTTGACCAAGGACAGATTTGTATTACTATTGATAATATTTCTGGCTCACATATATACATACATGCCATATCTCCCGGCGGGAGATTAAATCTCCCGGGATTTCGACTTGTCTCCCGATCTCCCGCCGGGAGGTGAAAATCTCCCGGTCTGACTTAAATCAAACTGGTTTCCCTTTGAACTCAGTATAATCCATTTTATTACCGAGCTATGATACAGCATTAGGAAGATTACGTAAGAACATGTGTTAGTATCAATCCTGACCAGTGTGCTGCACACAGCCACAAGCAATATAATATAATATAATATACATGTACATTTTTTTCTCCTGCCTAAACGTTATTATTCTGAAACTATAAAACAATTTTTTATCGAAACATATCGAATTTCCTGGTCATATTTAGTATTACACTATAAATATAAAAAAGCTAAAATGATAGACTATGAAAAAGAAAGAATTAAAAAAAAGATTTTTTTTCTATATATTATTTTTTCTTCTTATACAAATATAGATTTGAAAACCAATTGTAATTAAACAACTGATTGATTATTTCTTTTATTTCAGAGTCGGCTTAATACCGTAATCAAGATATTTGATTAACCTGTGTTGATTCTCATATTTATCATATCAACAGTGACATACTTTTTCAGTATTCATGTAGAGTTAATATAATACCGTTCACGTACATCTGCCTATTCAAATATGTCGGAGTGTTATTTTCTTCATATTTTATTTTTATCCAATATGCACGTAAAATTAAGTCTTAGTATATTAATAAATAAAACGTTCCTGACATTTTCTAAAAGGAAATCAAGGCAACGATACGAAACATAATTTCCAGTCTAATGTCAAAATTAAACATTCGTGACAAGCGCGTGCGGATAGTTTCGTCATGGTTGCCTCATATTTTAAACCATAGTAATACACAAAGTGTGGTTATATGTGGCGTGTTATACGTGTGAATATATGTACTTCCTTTATTGTCAAAGAAACATTTTTTAAACAAAATATGTTGACCATGGTAAAGAGCGATATACTTGGGTGGAGTAAGCATGTCTTGCTAAAAGTGTGAGCATTTTCAAAAACAATATGAATTTCTACTAAAACATTTAAGGTATATTTGATTTTATATATTGTTTTCAAACCATATATTATTGGTTAGTCTGTGACTAATTTGTATTAAAATATCATCAAATATATTAATTAAATACATGTTTGTGCTGTTTGTTTGTTTTGTTTTATCATACATAAAAAAGGGGGTGGGGTTATTCAATTGTCAATAACTGTAATATACATATATACATGTATATTGGCATTTTGTTTAGAAATTAGGTCCTTTTTTTCTGTCTGTACTGTATCATTATTAATAAATGTAGGGTGATGACATTTTGCTAATATTTTTGTCATCTTTATATGGCACAAGAGTTGTGGGCGGCTAAAATACAGCATAAAAACACCATTTCTGAACTGATTTATGTTACATTTAAGTTGTGCATTTAAAATTTTGTTTTTATTTTGCTGTAGAACAAAGTTTCAAAATGATGTCATGAGTTTAGTCCAAATTACATGTATATGTTTCAACATATAATGTTTTAGCTGTTCGGGAAGCCTTAAACATATCATTTTGACAGAACTCGTGCCTTCTTTATAATTTGTAAGCGCTAACGTCACATGATATATGCTGTTTTAAGCCTAGCTAAACCAAAACAAACGATGATAAACTTTGAATACCCTGTTTCTTTTACCAATTTGCATCAAATGTTTGCATGCAGAATAGTATGTTTGTGTGGACAATCACATCCGTTACCGGAAAAACGCAAACCACAAGATCATGTGAAAATGTCTATAGATACAACAAACATCAAGGCGGATAAACTAAAGCTTCAAACCATTGATTTCTGTAAATAATAGGTAGATAGATACAAATGTTTGTTAATGTTGCTATTTTCATGGGAATTCTTATACCTTTATTACGTTAACCAAATAGTCTGTATTATAGCATGATTCCTTGTATTTTAAAGTCATGATAAATAAGTTTTGCGAGCAGTCGATGATAATATGCCATTTGAAATGACTGATTAGGTTTAGAATGGTTCAGATAGCAGAACCATATTGCTTGTATGGAAAAACAAACTCTAGTTTTTGTGTTTGTGAACGAAATATAGATTTGAATATTTTACTTAGATAATGAATGGTGACTATTTGCTTAATAGTAATAATGCTCCCTTTAAAAGTTACTTTGTTGTTGATTTAAACACCTGTTATGTATACTTAATGTAAGAAATGTGCTCGTCATATGACATAAATTTACCTCATGTGATGATAAACTTTAGAAAGGCTATTAAGAGAAGGGGTTTATATATGCAAATAATTTATATATGCTTTCGTTTCTATTGTATTAAGAACAATCGAAATACATATTCATCCGATATTTATGCACTGATATATCAACAAAACAAATTCAACGTTAGTACTTTTATATCATAATTATCCTTTTTGATTTATATTTATTATTTACTTGTTCTAACCATAAAAAAACAACAGAGATAGAAAATAACATTTTTAGGAAATATATATTTTTTTTCAGCAAAGTATGAGTTTTAAGTTACATGACTTTATTGTAACGTTCTAAAACGTTATAATAACATGTCAATGTATAGACAAGAATCCTTTATTTTGTATGTAGAAATTTCAGTATGAGTTTAAATTTACATCAATGTACGATGGTATAAAGTACAGTTAGTACTCATTTAATTTGTGAAAATCATATCTCGAGATAATAATCTTGCCTTATATCTATCATATGAAGTGGAGGTAAATATAGTTATATAGCCTTAAAGGGCAAACGAGAAACAATAACTGTAATATGCACATTGCACATTGGCTGCAGTGTTGCAAGCCTATTTACAGCATACTTGACAACAGGTAAAACGTCATTGACATAGACAGTTACTTCCTGATTAAAGTTGCTAAAGGTATAAAGACACACCAATTGAACATACTGTTTGTGGTGGTTTGACTTGCAAGGAAAAGGATATTGAGAGTAACCCCATCAAAATGGACGAGGCTAAAATGGTAAAAGTTTTTATGCAGATAATCTAGTTAATTTGACTTAATGAAAATAAAATTCAGCTATATTAATTTTCAGACTGATACTTTTAACATAAAATCACATTTATATTGTAATAAATAATATAAAAACATACTTGTTTTACTATATTAATATTTTGATTTTGAAGTATCAGATTTGATACATTTCAGATACCAATGCAATTGATATTTTTTCTTCTGTTATCAACAGCAGTTACAGGTATTACTCATTTTTAAAACATATTACAGTTGCTTTTAGAAATTTCTCCTAACTGATATAATGATCAAACAGTTGTAATTAAATTAAGATTTTTTATCACTGATAATCAGTCAACGTTACGGTAATTATCAGTTTGATCACCCTCATCACAAACAACAATGACCTATGATTGCAATGGGCAAAACGAGCAATTTATTGAAGCCAACCCTCGGCATACACAATACCGGTATTATGAAATAAAAATCCATAAGTAATTCTCTTTTCAAAATCACAACTATTGTGCCTACATTTATTGCGCTACAAGGCTTAAAATGAACATTCAATTTGTTAATAGATCACAGTTGTGATGTGCCATGATAAAACAGATATAAACATTCAATACAAAGAATGTAAAGTAATAACCTAAAATGCATACAACCATATATTTCCAATTTTAAAAAATTTAAAACAACAACAAAAACACTGAATGCAATATTGCTGAAATAATTCTTTAAAATTGATTTAGCATAAGACAGTCCTCATAAACATATGCAGATAATTACGGACGATTGAAACCTGATTTTCAAACATTGAAAACTGGTTTACGTCGGTCGTTGTCTAGCGTAGATCTGATGAATAACTAAAACCCCGCTCAAATTCGTGACACTGACTTCCTGATTGGCTACCTGATCGGAAATATATGGAAACATTAGCAAGCCGTCATGTTAAGATATTCGTTCTGAGCTATACTACATTACGTTTAGAACTTATAATTACTGTGGGTTAAGTAACACGTTTATTACAAAATGTCTGTATACGGTATAAAGCAAATACGTATTCTTTATGATTGCTTCATATGTTTTATCAGATTGTCAGATTATCAACCCATGCGAAAAAGATAACTGTAAATGTTGTGCAGAAGACAAATGTTCAGATCATGGACACTGTACCATCGGATGTAAACCTGAATACCCCGGTAATTAATATGCATCATTGAACATGTCAATACAAAACAACTTAAAATAGTTGAGTCCCAAATTTAGCAAATATATATGTATAGTAAGTAACCAACTTTTAAACATTTAAACGTTAATACACATCGTATTTTACAAATGGGTCATTAAATATTTTAAATCTTATGTTATGATGAACTTGATATGAGTTACGCAAAATTCTCAAAACTGTCACTAACCTGTAAATGTTTTGCAAATAATGACTGCGTACGAAGTTATAATTATAATCCTAAGTAAAATAACTCATGAAGTTTTGATATTGCATGAAATTCTACGCATTTCTATGAACGGTGATAAATTATCTTTGGACAGAGTGCCGAGTGGTTAGTGTGGTGGACACTCAGTGCGGGATGCCCGACTGTAAATGCTGTGCAACCAGCAGCTGTATATCTGGAGATTGCAAAAGCAATTGTAAACCTGGGTATCACGGTAGACGGTGTAAAAATACATGTCCACAGAACTGCATCACATGTAGAGACCATCCAGATAGTGGAGATGACAGACCGGATCTTAACGGAATCGGATATTGTACACAATGTAAGGAAGGTCACTACTTTACTAATGAGTTGTATCAGTGTCAGTCTAATTGCTCTTCCGGATGCAAATCTTGCACTTCAGGTTCTCGTTGTTCAGCCTGTGATACTGACCATATACCGGATTTACAAAATCCGGGAAGTTGCATTTTATGTGCAAATGTGTGCTCTTCCTGTCAGTATAATGGATGTAGTTCATGTAAAGAAGGATATTTTATCACACCAGTACAAGGGTTTGATTATTGTGATAAGTGTCCAGATAGGTGTTTGTCTTGTGAATCAGAAAGCTTGTGTACAGCGTGTGTTAACGGATCGTATGGCACAATTTGTCAGAAAGCCTGCTCCAGTGGTTGTGAAGGAGCCTGCAAGAAGGACAATGGTTTTTGTGATTGCATGGAGGGCTTTACTGGTCAACATTGTGATACTTGTGTTAAAGGTAGATACGGAGTTAACTGTTCGGAAATGTGTTCCAACAGTTGTCAAAATAGCGATTGTGAACGTTTGTCTGGGAATTGCCTTTCTTGCGTAGGTAACCACGTGATGCCAAACTGTGACACCTGCAACAATGGTTACTATGGCGCAGGTTGTGACATCAACTGTCCAAGCAACTGTCTAAACATTACATGTAAACAGACAACCGGTAAGTGCAGTGATGGTTGCAATGAAAACTTTGCAGGTGACAAGTGTGATGAATGCATACCTGGAAAATTTGGATTGACATGTCAGCATACTTGCCCAGAAAATTGTAATAACACTCTGTGTTTTAAAGAAACCGGATTCTGTGTATCATGCAAGCAGCACTTTGAAGGCGACTTCTGCGATCAATGTGTGAATGGAAAGTACAGCGATGATTGCTCATTAAGCTGCCCCCAAAATTGCACTGATTTTTTATGTCAACAAAACAGTGGTGATTGTTTTGCCTGTGCTTTGAATCAAACATATGGACAAACATGCAATACAACCTGTCCTCCAAACTGTCTGAATGGAACATGTAAACGAGATGATGGTCACTGTGACAGTGGCTGTGAACCTGGTTACTCTGGCAATACATGTGATGAATGTGAAGCAGGAAGTCATGGGGCACAGTGTGAAAACAATTGTTCCTTGAATTGCAGAGATCAAATATGCTTGAAAAATAATGGCGATTGTGTTGCTTGTATAAATATGAACTACTTGATGCCCAGATGCGAAAATTGCTCTGCGGGATTATATGGTGAGAACTGTAATATAAACTGTTCCACGAATTGTAGAGGGCAATTTTGTGAAAAGAATACTGGAAAGTGTTCCGGAGGTTGCCGTGAATATTTCTCAGGTGATACGTGTAAGGAATGTATAAACGGTAAATTTGGGAGTGACTGTGCCAAGGAATGTCCTAAAAGGTGTTTGAATAACATTTGTAAGATTGCGTCCGGAAAATGTACCAGCTGTATTTCAAAATTTACTGGAGATACGTGTGAAGAATGCATCGATGGTCTGTATGGAGTTGAATGTAACCAAACGTGTCCTCCTAATTGTGGAGAGAACATCTGTGATAAAAAGACCGGTAGTTGTAAAACTGGATGTACTAAAGGTTTCTCTGGGGACAAGTGTTGCTTAAATAACGCTTTCTGTGATAAATGTTTGTCAAACGAGGAATGTAATAGCTGTATAGATGGGAAACACGGGCAAACATGTGAAGAAAACTGTCCAATGAATTGTAAACACAGATCCTGTCAAAGATTTAATGGATCATGTTATGGTTGCAAAGAAGGGTTCCAAGGTCTTCTTTGTGTTCATGCTATATTTCAATCTAATATAAAAGAAGGGAACAGTATAGCTGCTCCAATTGCCGGCACATTAACTGGCATAGTGATTTTAACCCTGGCGGTAGTGTTTATCATATTGTATTGCCGGCGACGGTATGTATAAAATATCTTCTTAATTATACTTTACATTCTGATATGAATGAATATTTATTTAATATTTAAGATTGCACAGAATCTGCATGTTTATGGTCTTAGCAGTTTCAACATCCCGAATAGTTAACCGTCTTGTTTATAAAATAAACTAACGTAAAATTACAAAAAAAGAAAATCTGATATCAGAATTGTTGAACTAGCATGAGTGTTTTTCAAACAAATGTAAATACTTATATGTAAATTCGCATAACATTCTTATCTTATTTGATTTACTTTTCTGACATCATTATGTCTTTTATTTTAAAAACGTATATCAAAATAATATACCATTCACTGTTTCATTTAGTTACTCAGGGAAAAAAGAGAACAGTTCAAGATTTCAAACAGACGAAGGAATATACGAAAATGAGGATATACCAGGTAAATGTTTGTAGATGTAACCACGTTATCAAAACTATTAAATAAAGCGACTTGATTTGTGTGAAAATACGATGTTTCAGTATGTTTGAAACTATCTGTCTACTGCTTTTATCTTGAAGCACATAATGTATACTAATTGCTTCGTTTGTCAAGTATGAAGTATTAAAGTTAAAGTAAACACATATTATTGAAAATCTGTTGTTCATAACATAGTTTGAGCGCTTATGCAAAAATATAGTAACAGAGCAACCCGTGAGGCGAGCAACGGAGGCAAATACAATTCAACAGTTGAAGGCAGACCATACACAATCTGTACACAGTCACGTATCGTCTATCCCTTTGAATGAATTGAAATCTTCGGCGTCAGAAGGTCTAGATGAATCCAATTATTACAACACACAAAAAATATCGAACAAGAAAATTCAAATCAGCAAATTTGCAGATATTGTTAACAGTCAAGGCAGTGGAGTGTTTATCAAGGAGTTTCAGGTGGGAAAATAAAAATGTATTCAATTTAGAATTGCACTCAGATAATTCATTCATGATAAATACCAAATGAATAATCATTACGATAATCCAAGTTTTTTTCATGTTCCCGAACCGATTTCCATTTTTTCCATCAAATATAAAATCGTGTTTACGTATTCAAAATCATCCTGTCTAATAAGGAGACATTTCATTATTTTAATATTGGCAATATGTGTGCTATCTTTGTTTCGAAGACATTATGGATTTCAAAAAGTTTCAAGAAGAAATGCATATACGTATATATATAAATCTAAATGTAATGTCATATTCGTTAAATTTGTTTACATATTTTAAGTAATCATTATAGAATAGATGCACATTATGTTTATTTTTTCTTATATTGTGTACGAAGACATTACCCAAAGGTTTGTTGAAGCACTGTACAGATGCACGGAAACCAGAGAACCTCGCTAAAAATCGATACAACTCAATATATCCATGTAGGTAGAAAACGTATCACTTTAACGAAAATTGCATTATGTCATTTAGTAAAATTTGCAGTTTTGTTGTTATTTAAATGTTCAATTTGATTTATAATCTCTTATTGTTATATAATATTAATATTTTTATAGCAAGAAGAATACCGGATATTATAAAATATATCATGAAATTAAGATTTCTTTTTGACAGTAGGTAAATATGTATACTTCCCCTAACCCCTGTCTTGTTTTATTTCTACAAGACGATTAGATGCCTACGGAAAAGATTTGCGATTTATCTGTCATATCTTTTTTTTATCATTCTCTCAGTATGTTTTAGGGAGTGCAACTATTTGATCAAGATCCTTGAGCAATGTATAAGATTACAGGAAACAATCATTTACAAGTTTACTTTCGTATTGAATATGTGCATTATTCTACAACGGATCTGATCAGTTTAAATGAAATACTAAGATAATTAGAGACCATGCGGAAGACAATACTGTTCATTTCATTGTAATTATGTGTTAAGCACAAAAAAAAAAATTGTATTTCGCCGTTAACCGTTTAGTTTCATTTAACACATTACTGAGCATATTTTCATGAATATGACGTGTTTTTATTCGCAAGCTTTCTATAAACTGTATTTTGTATTTCTAGATGATGATGATCGAGTCAAGCTCGCTCCACCTGGATCAGATTTTATCAACGCTTGTTATATTGATGTAATGAATCACATAATCACATATCATATGCTCCTGGTCTGTTGACCTGTTGTAGTCTTGTGGTTTTAAGGGATCTGTTAAAACTAATAAACATAAATATATTTCTTTAATTTCATTAATCTAAATCTTCTTTTTTTTAATTCAATTGTTTTTATTGATTTGTTGTTGTTGTTTTTTCATTAGAAAACCGTGTGTCTGTACGGATCAAGTGTGAGTCATTCATATCCATTCCTATATTTTTGTTTTGAGTTTTAAAATGCATATAAATGAGGTTCTGGTAAATTCAGTAAACAATGATTTACGATGTATAAACAGTTAATAATGCATAACTGTAATTCAATGTCTATTTGTCTATTTGACATCTAGTACGTATGCTATCTATAAGCATGTCTTCAAGATTGAATGCAAACAACACTAAACTATAAAAAATATATATACCGTTCCAAAAATTATCAATATAAACGTACGCATACAGGCATTGCTATTATTTTAACTACTGTTTCAAATAGTATTTAAATAATGTGTTCTAGTGGTTGTATTTACCGCTGCCTTATAAAAACCCACATAATTTATGTTTGCTTATAACTATATATATATATATATATATATATATATATATATGCCAAAATGTTTTCATTTGATGAGCTACAGATATTGATAACACCAGTTTCACGGCAATATCCGGTAAACATATCAATTTGATGACAAATAAAAAGTAACTGCTGGAAGATGAAATAATCTTAAATTTCAGTCTTATTTCTTGTGTTGTTATAGCAATTATCTATCTAAAATTATTAATTACTTTTATTGTAGGGTTACAAGAAGAAAAAAGAATATATTGCATCTTTAGGTAGCGATATCATTTATTTAATATGTTAAATATTTTAATGTTTATTCATATAAAAAGTGAATCATATTATGTACAATTCCCTCCAATTAAAACATTTCTAAACATGACAATGTTTAAATGAATTGTAAGCACGAAATATTTTCAGTGCATTTCATTTCGTATTAAAGGATTTCTATCACTTAAAACAAACTTAAATTAATGCTTCTCAAGGATCTTTTTAATTTGTTTAACTTTATTTTACGCTTACTTATAAAGCAATAACTAAGTTTATATAATACAAAAGCATATGCTATTAGAAATAACGTACATACTCTTAAATTACTAAGGCCCTATATTGAAAGCAACTGAAGATTTTAAGACGTTTTGGCGGATGGTGTGGCAGGAAAATACTGAGAAAATTGTCATGGTTACCAACCTTATGGAGAAAGGCGTAAGGCGTATTTCCCATATAGCCTTTCTTAATATGAATTTGTCTATTGCTGGCGTTTTATATTTCCTTCATAATAACGAACATGGATTTAAAGTTAAGAATATAAATTGGATTTATGAATTATCTTTTGGCCATTCTTGCTATCATCGCAATCAAACATGTTTAAAATGAATAAGAAGAAATTGCAAAATGCCCGGATTTTGAGAAGTCATGCAAAAAAAAAAAAGAAACAACAACACTCTTTCTAGAATATGATTACCTGATTAGGTAAACAAAGTTTATATATTGCAAGACTAGTCCTTAAGTACTGTAAATAAATGCATGAATGAATTGGTATGTTTATTATAATCTCATTTATTAATTATTGAGAGCTATCTTATGGAAATGGAAACAAATGCTTATATTAACAAATAATTT
Source organism: Solen grandis (assembly GCA_021229015.1). Taxonomy (NCBI): domain Eukaryota; kingdom Metazoa; phylum Mollusca; class Bivalvia; order Adapedonta; family Solenidae; genus Solen; species Solen grandis. The sequence goes on along the minus strand of CM037791.1, from coordinate 29,440,117 downwards.
GTCACATAAACTATTTTAGGGAATGAAATGTGAGAAGTATTGGCCAGATGTTTCTGCTACAAAGAGCTATGGTGACATCATTGTCACGTGTCATAGTGAAGAAATATTCGCAGAATACACGCTGAGAAAGTTTACCGTATTCAAGGTGTAGTTTCATTTGTATAAATAACACAACTTCTGTACATAATGAAATACTATTAGGTATTTATGCTGAAATAACAGATATTTGGTGAAATATTTATTAACAGTTTACACATAACGGAAAAAAGTCAACACTATATAAGTCATTTAATTTCTAATATTTTGCATAGGTTGTGGAAAATAATACATGTACAATTAAATTATCCATGTATGAAATAACAACATTGTTTCGATAGGGAGATGAAAAGAGGTCATTATATCACATCCATTACACGGCATGGCCAGACAAAGCTGTTCCCGATGACGTCACAAGTTTAATTGAATTCAGACAAAAAGTCAACATGATTAAAACGGTCTCTAATGGTCAAACGATTGTTCATTGCAGGTAGTTGTCTTTAATTAGTCAATTAAGCTCCTCAAATTACAAAAAAATAACAAATATTGGTACATATATGTACATCAATATGGGAACTTTTTTCTCAGTTTGTAATGAAAGCTTTAAGTACATCCTACTGTCTAAAATCATTTCTATGATAAAATTAAATGAAATGTGAATAAAAAGAATATATAACTTACAAATGGTCATTACCCTTATAATATTTATGAATCAGTGCAATCCCAATGACTTGTTTTGCTTCCAAAGTTGTTTTATAAACCCTAATTATATATATATATTATATTATCTTGTGATGTTTTCAATGTATCTAATTACATGATGTTATCTACTCAGCGCGGGTGTGGGGAGGACAGGGACCTATATTGCCCTGGACATCCTGACACAGGAGGGGGAGACAGAGGGCACGGTGGACGTGTTTGGTCGTGTGTCCAATATGAGATACCAGCGGACCAACATGGTGCAGACATGGGTTTGTGACTTATTGGTCTACAAAAGGATCTGTACTATGGATATGTCCATTTAAAGCATAATTACTTATTTTAAAATCATTATCAATTCATTATTTAAATATAGCTCAGCTGTAGCATAATGCAAACACATAAGTAGTAGGTCAGAGAAATGCCATATATAATATACCATATGCATTTATATATAATGATATTTAAAGGAGAGATTAGGAATAATGTATAGTGTGATCAATTCAACTTTCAACGGTGATTCAAAGCAATCAAAAGAAACAGTACTGTGTCAAGATTTTAGTAAAACTAGTATAGTACTTATTGAATTTATAATGAATAGAATACTTTTCAATGAGTAAGGGTTTTGCACAGAAGTTATAAACAAAACTTTCACTGGTAATGTATAAACTTTCTTTATCATACTTAAATATGTAAATATGCACATTGTCCCGTATATTTTACTTTCTTATTTATTCCCATTTTATGTTCTTTAAAATCTATCAGGAACAATACGAATATCTGCATCACGCCTTGGTCCACACACTGACTTTTGACTATCAACCAATCGCAGCAGAAGAATTCGAAGAATTTGTATCCACTTGTAGCGATGCAGTAATGACAGCGAAATTTAAGGTTTGGGCATATGTTTACCTTAAAAAACACTTAAGTAATATATGCAGGTTATCAATTAAACGAAAAAGGAAGGGTTTCGTGGTCCAGTGGTAGTGAACACGTCTGGGAATCCGAGCGTTGCGGGTTCGATACCCGTTTGGGACAAGACTCATTCATGATCACAAAACACTGATTAAGACGGATTTATATCAGTTGCAATACTCGTTTCCCAGTCGACGTGAAAAGTAATAATTTAAATAAGATAAATAAAGCTAAGAAAATGGATAACATAAAACGTTTATAAATATATATTTGAGTTATATACTTTGATATAAATGTCATTTGACTTTTTGCTATTACTTTTAAGTTTATACCTGATTTTAAGCAATATATCAATATAGTATAAATAGCTAATATAGGATGTTATAATTCGGTTGTACTATTTCAGCGACTGCAATCCGTAACAGAAAATTTGCCGGACTCAGAAGTAAAAGCCAAGCAGAGAAACAATCTTTTGAAACATCTGAATCGCAAGGATGCAGATATACCAGGTACATCATACATTGATTTTACAATTAGTCTGTTAGTGTTGTATGGAACTGCAAGGTAAAAACATCATAATAGCTATTCCTGTGGTTTACATAATACTGTCAGTCATGTCCAAAAAAAGGTGACTAAAACAGTTTACTTGCAATAGTTTTGCTCTAAAACCTACGCCAATCTTTTATATCATATTTGTTTGAAATAGAATATCGACGTCTTCACAGGTGACATCAGACGACCGCGATTGTATGAAGGCAAGACAGAAGGGGAGAACGATTACATAAACGCGGTCTACCTGAATGTGAGTATCTTTACTTCCTGCACCCTGTGAGGAATGTCAAACATATCAGCATAAGTATTCAGGTCCATACCGGAAAAATCAATAGACGTTTAAACCAGGTCTTATATATGTGAAGTATACGGGTTTCAAGATAAATCTCCTGAATACACTTGATTATATAACTTTTGTAAGACACTGTAGTCAATCTACCTGTTCAGCCAATGTTGAAAGACGATCTAATCTTCAGTATAAAAACACAATATTTAATTGTGTTGACACACAATAAACATTTAAATCATTGGGTTGAATAGGAATCCTTTCAATATTGCATGTTGCTGTATTTTTGCACGTATTTAATTACAAAGCAACGTTATACTTAATATCATGTCCCATAAAGAATAAGTAAGATGAAACAGGAAGCAATTAGATATAAAGGAAATATGCTTAGCTTCATTGTATTACTGCAAACTCATTGTATTTTGTTGACGTTATATTTTTTGTAATCTTTGGTACATATATTTGTGGAATCGTGTTATTGAAAAGATAAGGACCACGAAATAAAGAATGTTGGTGGGGATTAATATTCATGGAAATAGTCCCCCCCCCCCACACGAAAATTAATGATTCTATAGTATTATATCATTTCCAACATCATTATCAATTAAGTCTCTTAAATTGACATTCATAAACAAAAGTTAACCGATTGCTTGCATGAACTAAATACACCGCAAATTTAACGTATATTGAGGATTGTCAACAATAGTTAATACGTATATGTTTCAATTCAAATAGATACAAATTCTGTAAGAGTGTTAATTATATAAAAAAAAATATCACTGAAACAGAATGATTTGTTCCCGGCTATGCTTGATACTAAACTGATTTATTAAACGTCGTCTTGAAGATTCATTTTCATGCGTTATTACGGATCGTAGAAATAAGAGACCTTTAAATATATTAACACCTTTTTTTAAATGCTATTAGGAAATGTGGACATGATGAATAAGAATAAGAAGCAATTATTATGTTTAAGCTAGCCTATTGAAACCTGCACTTTGTTTTATTCGTACGCACAACGTACTCCAGACTTATATTGCTGTCCAATATTTTAAGTCATATTATGTGATCTTATTGAATCATATACTGGTGTTTATTTTTACACCAATACACAATATATAACGATCAATCAACATAGTCAGTAGCAGTGACTTACTGCCCTATGATTTCCAGAGCTACAGACAGAAGGACAGATATATCCTGGCTATGACTCCTCTACCCGAAACGGTACCTGACTTCCTGACACTGCTGATACAAGAAAAAGTGACCTGTGTTGTGGCTCTTGATGACGAATATTCTCAACTAAAGGTAGATAAACATCCTAGAAATTTTGAAAATAAATTGGCCATTAAAAGTAATCATATATATATATATATATATATATATATATATATATATATATATATATATATAATGGAATAGAATATCATATCATAAAAATAGTTGATATAAGCAACTGGATATGCGTCCATTTAAATAATTATTATGGCAAGCCATTTTATATTTTATATTCGAAAATCGATTATGATGTGATGTAAATGTTGATACCGAACTGTGTTTTAAACAGAACGATTGAAATATATTTTTTGTTTGAAAACATATGAGTAAATAACACTTGAATATAAATATTATATGCTTCGAATGCAGCGAATACCTGAAAGGTAATCCTCAAGATAACGTGTTTTTTTTCTTGGACTGTCGCCAGTAAATACAGATGATTATCTGCTTAAGGCAGGACACACTCCCAAACCGGTTTTTACTTGGGTTTGTTAAAAACATTAGACCCCGTATATAGGATATCTTTATCGCTTAAGGCAGGACACACTCTTTACAAATATATCTTTAGGCCTAGGAACCCTAAGCTAGGTATTGAATATCAGCCTTTGATAGAGATCAGAAATCGAATTGTTGTTGAGTCTTACTTACCTTTGACATTATATCAATCATTTAGATGTAGGATACATTGTCTATCATGCCTTAGAGCTACCTTTTGTGGCGACGTGGCAGAGTGTCCGAATTGCATACTAAATGTCATGAGTTCGATTCTAGCTTGGAGAAGTAAGATTTTGCTTGGTTTCATTTGGCGACCAACATAAATAATTCTCAATTAGGGATGGCAACACCAGAAATTTCCACAAATGTTCATATTCCAGGAATCTTAGGATAGATTCCTGAACGGATGGGTGTGTTTGCAGTAGAGGTATAAAATTACCCATTCTTCTTGTCATAGAACTTTTGAGGGGATGTGTAGTGTCCGATTCGCACGAATTCCAAACGTTTCACCCCTAAACCGTTTCCTCCCCAAGACGTTTCATCCCCAGACCGTTTCCTCCCAAGTCGTTTCACCCCCAATTTTCGAAGATCGAGACGTTTTAACCCCAACTTTATATTATACTTGTTCATATGTATATTATTGTATTTTGTCCTTAAAGAAGATGATGCATTATACTATATAATGCTATATGTTTAGTTTTAGAATAAAAAAAATATATATTTTAGAGATAAATTGCTATGTCATTGCATATAATCACGGACGTATACGTATACTAGATGTAATGTACATCCATGATGTAATCAATTACCTATTAAACATATCATTTGATGATGTGTTATTATGTTAATGTAAGTATAATCATTTCTAAGGATTTTGTCAAATATGGAATGAATCAAATATATGTAAGGCGTGCATGTGTGTGTGAAATAAAAGTGTAATATGATATAAAAAAATAACAACAATTAAATATGTTTATTAAAATTCAATAAAAAGTAAAACAACACGAATACATATTTACAAGATTAATCTAACAACTTAATAGATGAGGAAAACTCAATTTTTCATTTCTTATATAGTTAGATATTAACCATGGTTTTATGTTTATTGAAATATAAATTAGCCATGTCTTGGTAAAACTTATATAACATATGAAATACATCTATGATACTCTTTTGATATTTTTTTAATTAACAATATAGTAAATTCAGTAAAGACAACTTACCATAATTTAAATTACATTCTATAAAAATATTAAATATTCTTAAAAATAATATAGGATAATATAAGGTAATTAAATCAAGTACTTGAATGAAATAACTGAAGGGAGGAAACGACCTGTCATATGCTCATAAACAGGACGTTTCACCCCCAGTTTGGGGGTGAAACGTCTTGGGAGGAAACGACTTGGGGGTGAAACGTCTGACAACCGATTCGAACACCCGAGTTCGATTCCAGCTGGTATCTTTACTTGATTACAGAGATACTATGTTTACTTTAATTAGATATAGTTTTTTTTTTTTGGGGGGGGGGGGTGTGGAATGAGACTACAATAAGAACAGAAGTGACATCAAGTAAGTACCTTAACTACCCCAGCTGGAAAGAAAGGACATATCTTTACTATTATCACTACATTTGTATATTGTATCTAGGGAAATAACCCGCGACCTTATGTTTCAAAACGGACCATATATTCACTTGGTCATCGGTAAAAGATTTAACCTTTTTAGATTTGATTATATATAATGTTTCATTTTTAAGCTTTTTTCAGTACTACTAAATACATACTCGGAGCATTTAACTTAATAATTTCTCGGCTTAGTGGAAGTTCACATATTTTATATACATAATACACGAATCATTACATGAAATATTATTATCCGCCAGGATATGGGTACATACATTCCCGCAGAAAACCAGACGCTGAGGATAGGAACATTTGAAGTCAAGAGCTGCCGGGTTACCAGCAACAGTTGCTACGTGCAGAGATCATTGGCAGTAATTATGCGCACAAGGGTAAGCTTCTAATAGTTTGTTTCGTGTGACCTTTATGGCCGACATCAGAATATTTCTACATGAGATCACTTGTTATCATCATGATGAATAGAATGTTGTTAATCCGTGTTTGGAACATTTGATATGAACAGGCAAGTAGATCAATGATTGGAAACCTTTACAGGCGTAATATGTATTTTGTGCACAAATTATCATCTGTAAGTAAAGAGAGGTAATCCAAATGAAATTTCATTGACTGTACCCCTGTAACTAGCAGCAGTTTAAAAAAAATATTAGAGAATGCATTTACTAGTCCTGATCATTTTTGAATATAGAGATACTTTTCTAATAACAATTGTATTTCTTAACAACTTAAACATATGGGTATGTTACAAATTCTAATGATTTTTTTATTTGAATTACCTATAAATTACCATAGACTGGCCCGAAGTCTCAAACCCTTCATCATTTCCAAATCAACCACTGGACAGGCGGGAAAACGGTTCCAAATGACGAGGCAAAATTTCTGCAGTTAATTAGGGATGTTGAAAATGCTGCGGATGACATAGGCGAGAAAGGAACCATGGTCGTCCATTGCCTGTAAGTATGAGTCAAACGAATATTTTCCAAATCTATCGATCCGCTTTTTGCATACATTACGTTTTAGAAGAATTTAAAACAATTTGTAAAGCAGCCTCCCTTATTTCATTTTTATTCTACTTTGTAGTATATATAGTTCAACATACAAATGTGTTTTGCAACGTCTGAAAAAATACACTTTTGAAGATAAATGAAATTTAAGTAATTGAATGTGTGTGTGTGTGTGTGTGTGTGTGTGATTCTTAAAGTGCATGAAAATATTAAAACTTAAATAGAAAATTGCAGCACTGATTTAGTAAACCTTTGGCAATCACATTTTATTCATTCCAAAAGACAGTGATTATATATATTCTTATTTTCTCAAACATACTGAAGATTACAACTCTGAGACATACATATAAAATAAACATGAAACACGGGATACAGAGCAAATTATTAGTTAGTCAAACAATTCACTTATCGATTAATTGTCAAATAGTTATCTTAAAATACATCACATTTGTATGTTCCTTGTTGGAAATGCAATCGTAAGAATCAATATATGATGTAGAGATTTGTGGTAATAAACAATTGTTTTTTAGTTTGTTATGCAACGTTGGTTTCAGAAATGCCGCTGAGCGAAGTTGTCTATTCTGTGCCATATCCATCATGTTGCAGAAAATGGATACAGACCACGAGGTCAGTGTGGTCAACACACTTAGACAGGTCAGGGTCAGACGGTCTCTGGCCATTCCAAATAAGGTAGGAAAAGTAAAACCACTATATTATCTTATAAAGACTGGGATAATACAGCATAAGGTCTCTCCGTATCTTATGAAAACAAGCACACATTTCTATTAGCAAAACACAAAAACATCAATATGAATATCAATGTATATGTTAAACAATAGGAGTCATCAATGCTGACAGGCATGTGTTTAGATATAAGTAAAAAAAAATCGTTTACATCTTATACTTCACATTTACAGCTTATATTCAGAAAGTCTCAAACTAGGGATAAGCAATCGGTTGAGACATTTACATTTTAGTAAAGCAATGTTGTTACTGCCAAAACAGTAGTCTACAGATGAAAAAGAAGCATAAATGACATTACAAATATGGTAAAACTGTACCTTCAATTATAGCTAGTATATTATGTTTTACCTTTTTTTCTATAGGAGCAGTACGTTTTCTGCCATAAGTGCATTTGCTCACATCTCCAGTCCGGAGATTCGAATCTTTACACCAACCTGGCGAAGCAGCAGTAAGGATTTACTCATGATCACTGACGGGCATCACTTGGTGTATTCAGCAAGTGTAATTGCTACCATACAATAGACAATATGAAATACAAGTTTCCTATTATAATGAAAGGAGCAACTTCATGATTTAAGTGTTACTTTATCAACAGTGCCTTCACTTTTTTTTCAATTTAGTATAAGAATATAATAATATGTATGGCGCTGACCATTGCATAATTGTGTCATTTGTACATATTGAATGAAATGATTAACTTCTGAATTGTAACTTTATGCGTTTACATACGTACTGACTGATTATGTATACTAATCGTTTTCTCACATATATTTTACGTAGTTAAAAACTTAACTTAAATATGCAAATTGTGTTTTAATCCGAAGGCAGAGTTATATACTTTTCGTTCAAACTGATTACCTGACGTGTATTGATTATCCATTTAAAGTGTAATATATTATTGTTAGTAAAAATATTACCAATTTTGTTAAATCAGAAAAGAAAAAAAACTCATGGAAAAAATATTTTAATATACACTCTTTCATCTCGTTTGGGACAAATATTGTATCAGCATTATAAATGGTCCGTATTAAGAATATTTTGACTATCACATACCACTACTTATAGGAAATAATATAATATTTTTTTTTTAAATATTAAAAATGTCTTTGTTTAAGAAACGTAAGATTCAGTCCACCAAATTTATTCTTAAAAATCAATAATTAATGCCATTTATTTGTTTCCCTCCGTAAAATTAGTTGTTGCTTCTCTCTCACTTACTCTGAAAAAATAGAAACGATTTCAAAAGGGTATAGTTCTGATTATTTTTCAATAATCACGACGAAGGTACGATATAAACGTATCCATATTTAGGAGTAATCACGTTGCTTAATACAGGAAACCAATTGTTAAATAATTCGGTCACAATTGTACTTTATGGGCCTTCTTCTATCTGGATATAGAAATAATCATAACGACAACTGATTTTACGATATGATAAATCAATGTATGCATTGCTACTAACAATTAATTATGTATATATTAACTAATATCCTTTTTTGTATGATTGATTTCTCTTTAAATCTGACAGGTTGTGTGGTAGTGTGTGTTTTAGATCAAGCATTTCTTGAGTAGAGATGATTTTCATTTTGAACTAATTAATTCTACTTGTATTTTTTATTAATAATATCATTATTATGCGTATGTTTATTATGAGGAGTCTTCTGGATTACTTTTCTTCTCCATACCAATATATACATATATATAAATACACAAATATATACATATAAGCTGATATATAATTTAGGGACTTATATCTACATTGCGATAAATATTCGTAGAATATATTAATAGAATGCTCACAGATAAATAATTCTGACACCTATCCTACCATTAACAGAACTGTCTTACGTGCTGTGCGCCAACTACATGGGGAATATACCTGTACATTTTATGATTCATATATGCATACATGTAATATATTCACAAAAAAAGTAAACATACTGACAAAATAACAATGACGTTACACTGAGCACGGTGCACTTGTACATATTATATTATATATTTTATTTGTATTCTCATCTAATAGGTTTGAATTGAATTGCTAATGAAAATGTCAAAAACATTGTGTCAACACTGAATAACCTGTGTGGAAGCGCTTAAAAGATTGTGGCAAATCAGGGCTGCTAATAAAATGATAACTAATAATATCAATTAAAATTATTTATGATACCGGTGAAGTGTGTTTTCAAAATGTTTATGACATTTTGTTAGAACATGATTAGCTGTAAATTAAACATACACGTCTTTTTTCTTCTTCAGTATTTCCATTTGAAAGTGAAAGTAAGATATTTGCCTCTTTTTTCAAACCTTATCTACAATAGCATTGTTTTAAGTATATTGTGACTGTGTTAGCATTGATAACATATATATAACAGTATGTATGCATGCTTTTGTTACTAAGATTCGTATATATTTATAAATTACATATGCTAGACGCGTTTATTTGCTCGGGTGCACAATTCGAAGTTTATGGATGAATTCTTGAGTCTAGTATACAACTATATATATCATTACGGCAATCTAGGGACATCGTAGTCTCTATTTATAGACCGATGGCAAATTTATATCTTCACAAACATTTAGGTTGCATAAGATATGATTGATAAGTATAACCAATATTTGACAATCGACGAAATGTCGCTATAAACAGTCACATTTGATAGAGTTAAATTCAATGACCACATAATACATTACACAGAGTATTATTATATAAAGTTCCTATATATTTAGGAAACTGCATTGTGTGATGGACTATAGGGTCATTAAAACAGAGAGTCACTATATACAGTTGGATCATAAATCTCATCTGGATAAAATGAATGATTTTAGTCGTAACTATTGGCGGAATATGATCACTGTTACGTTACAAACATTGTTCAGCAATCTCGAAAAGTACGCAATTTCATTATTTTTTCATCCATTCTAATTGAAAATCAGAAGTAAATAAACAATAAAAATATTGTAGAATATACGAACAATTATTTAAGTGTAACATCCCCTCCCCATTTACGAAAAATAGTGAGCATTTAACACTTAAACCAATTGCGCATGTGCTTATCAATATTTTTTCTCAGTGGATGTCTTTTCAAACGCTTATTTTTATGAATATGAATATTTATTATGCACCAAAGAAACTTATGTAGATAAAATGCTCATTAAAATATGAATAAAACAGTATTAAGTTTAACTATATTTTTCATACTATAATCGAAAAGATCGCTTTATAATTTCTACGCAAGTAATAAATAAATTTTATCTAAATCATAAAAAAATCGTTTTGATGAACACGGCAACAGGATTTTGAAAGGGGTTTAGTGTTGCAATGAAAATGAATACTATTATTTAAAAAACTATCTTTGTCACAGTTTTCCTAATAAAAACTGATGATTATGGTGACAGAAACGAATTTATAATTTTATCATGGTAAGGATGCATCCAAATCTAAAACGGATTTAATTATTAAAAAAAAATGCTTTGCTTGCGTTTTTAATACATTTTATTTGTGGATTTTTCCCTTGCTCTTTTTGGGGGTATCTAATATTATTTTATCTTATTTTAAAACTTCCCATCGTCTTTTGATTTTACACTACTTTACTAAATGTATCAGAGGACAGTTTTGTTTTATTTACCAAACATAAGTTTTATTACACAATGGCATAGGTGTTAATACCAAAAAAATGTTCGTAGTGCCAACATCAGTCTGCGCTGTAACTTTTTCAACAGCGGAAATCATCCATCTGGGATGAACAGGTTTGATGGTGAAAAGTTTTAAATCAGTATTCAAATATTCTCGATAGAACTACCCTTGTTATTTTTTTCTGGACCATATTGGCGTACCAAAGCATAAACTGATTTTTCACTTCTTCATTGTTTTGTGCATTGAATACGTTTTGTTTGTAGTTTGTATTGTTTCGCGGTCTGCTCAAATTCGCGAAAATATTACGCTGCGAATAGGCTTGGACGCATAAAAACGCGAAAGTTTCTTGACGCTAAAGTTTCCGGTTAACAGTATTGTTGTTGTTTTGTTTTGTTTTTTCTTTCCAGACAAAGGGATTTATTTGCCATTGTGTCTATATTTAATAATATTTTTTTTTTCGCCTATGTCTTAACTTGTGTTTAGCTTTTTAGATTTTGGTTTGAAAATTATAATGTTTATATTAAGGAATAAAAAATAGCATTTTATGTTTTACCTTTATACTTGTAAGTACTGGTACTCATAAACAGTATGAGGGGACCAAAACCATTTATATTGTTCAGTATGAGTACCATTTAAATATTTTTACTTAATAAATATAAGCCCCACCTTTAACCCTTGTGTTCATTCATGACGTCTGCAGTTGCTCACAAACAGGATCAGCCTTTATCGGCATTTATTCGACGTTTGATATGAGTCTTTAGCAATACACAATTTAATATTGACTTACACGATGCTTCTTTTGTAGGTAACTCTATATAATGAATTTGCTGATATGAGAAGAGTTTATATATGAAACCGCGTTTAATTATTCATAGCCATTGCAAGACTTAAACATCAAGACCATAAACTATTATATTTGAATGAACAAAAATCAGTTGCAATTGGTAAAAAAGATAAATAATCAATATTTCCCAAAACAACTTATTGATACGGTGTATTACATGCGACATGACATTCGAAAAAAACTGACACATGCAGCAATGATTACTGTGCTCAATGAACACACTATCACATGAACAAATGATAGAAAATAAAGAAACGCACAAACACGACATTTGCACAAAATATTACTAAAAAGAAATTTGAAAAGAATAAGAGTGGTAATAATTGTTAAATGTATCCAACAAGGCATGATTGCATGACTCAGCTTTTTTTATATAGAGCGTCTACCTGATAAAATTGATCAGTACAGCCAGTCTAATACAATGACGAATAGAATAATAGTATATAAACACCATCATACATTACATCCCACTCCTTAAGATGGATCTTACAACATTAAATTTATAATCTTAAATTCTAATTATTATCTGAATTAAGTCCTATCAATATTAATACACTTCTTATGTCCTAAACCTTAAATCTTTATAATCTTATATAATGTTTATTTAGATCAGTTAGTTCACTTAGGGTCATCTACTCAGTCACTTAATCACTTTAAAATAAGCATTTAATGTTTAAAGAAAGATAACTCTTTCAAAGCTCTAATTGTCTCTGTTTAAGTTTACATCAATAACTTCCCTTCATTTCACATTTAATACAGTTAACCTTATTTAGTTTAACAATCTTCAAAATCTGCAAGTCTAAGTCACTTTTGTCATTTTTCTTAAACTTTAAATAAACAATGATGATTAATGTATTGAACTGTATAAACTATAATGATGCATGTCTCTACAAACTACAAAAACTATATACTACAGACTCTAAGCTTTAAACACAAACTTTGAACTTTGAATTTACCATTTTGTATATTGACATCACAGGGATTATTATGCCCCTTAAACACAGTTTTTGCCATAACGATCTACATATTAACATGAAAATCACTATATTTTGCTGGTATCTTGACAGCTCTGCCAGATCTGGTAGTTGTTGTACATGGAACCTCAGGATCAGTCGGTGGGGGTTCCATGGAGGGTTCATTAACAGGCATCTCACTGTCGTCGTCATCTCGCTGGTCCTCGTTCTTAAGCTTCACTTTCGTTGGACGCAGGTGTTTCCTGTTGCACCAGTATCTCTGTCCGCTGTCTTATTCTACGAAATACGATCTTGGAGTGTCATGTTTACGAATCACTGTAGCTGGTTTCCAGCGTTTCTCATTTTGATTGCTTTTCATTACGACTCTTTCTTCTTCTTTTAGACTTGATAGCAGCTTTCCACAGTGTTTATCGAAATATAACTTTTGCTTTTCCTGTGATTGTTCCTTTTTTTGTGCACTTTGCTAGAGTTTGGTTGATGAAGCTGCAACAATGGGGATGTTACAGGCAAAGTGATTTTAAGCCTTCAGCCAAGAAATATTTGTGCTGGTGAAAGACCAGTGTCTTCCATAGCTGTGTCGCGATTTGTATGGATCTTTGGCTTTTTTTTTTTTTCAGAATCGATTTCACAGTTTGTACGCCGCGTTCAACCAAACCATTGGATTGCGCGTAAGATGGAGAACTTGTACTGTGCTGGAATCCATATTCGCGCTTAAACTCTTTGAAATGGTGTGACGTGAACTGAACACCATTATCCGTCTAGACCTCATCCGGAATTCCGTACCTGGAAAACTGGCTTTTCTGGTAACAGATAGTGTTTTTGCTTGAAAGATTGTCCAGTTTATCTAATTCTGACCATGAGCTAAACTTGTCGACAGTCATTAAGTAGTCGTGGCCATTCAGAAGAAACAGGTCTACACTTATTTTTGACCATGGCCTTTTTGGAATTTCAATCTTGATCAATTGTTCCTTTAGGTTCTTGATCTGGTAACTCATACAAATTTACACTTCGATACTTTGTCTTCTACATCTTGCGACTTTCCAATCCAGAACAATGTTTCGCGTGCTCTAGATTTACATTTTACAATCCCTGAGTGCGCCTCATGAATAATATTGAGCATTTCGGGTCTCAATCTCTTGGGAACGATCAATTTGCGTCCTTTGAACATCATGTCATCTATACATGTGATTTCGTTACGAAAGTTCCAGTACAAACGCATAAGTGGCGATATTTTTTCACGCGTTTCAGGCCACCCTTGGTTAACATGATTCCTCAGTTCATTCAATTCAGGATCAGTCGCGGTTTCTTGTCGAAATGTTTTGCGCTTTTCATTTGATACCGGCAGGTATATCAACAAGTTCACAGTGAGCTCTTCGGATTCAGATCTTCCTTGGTTTCATTCAGGTATACGCAACTTAACCTGATATGTACATTTCCTTTCCCGGTTTGTACACTTTCAAGTTATACTTCTGCAAACACAACATTATTCGCTGGAGTCTCGGAGGTGTCTGGTACAACGGTTTCGCGAATATCGCCTGCAGTCGTTTGTGATCTGTCTCCACATGAATCTCGCCACCGAACACGTACTGGCTAGCGCTTCTTTCTCACTCTGAGAATAATTTTGCTGTGCTATTGTCAGCGCTCTCGAACCAAATGCAACCGGCTGGCCATTATGCAATATAAACCTTTTGATGATGCGTCCACTGATAGTGGTTCATTTTCGTCATAGTACTTGAGTACTGGGGCTTTTGTCTCTGCGTCTTTTAACGTTTTAAACGCATAACTTTGCTCTTTGTCACAGTGCCAATGAATATCTTTCTCAAGGAGTTTTCTCAGCGGTGCAATTTTATCTGACAAGTTTGGGATGAACTTTCCCAGGTAGTTCACATCGCCAAAAAATGTCATCAACTCTTTCGCATTCTCTGGCTGCTTCATGTCCTTTACTGCTCTCACTTTTTCTTCATCTGGTTTTAAACCTTCACTTGTCAAGACATGACCAACATACATTGGACTCATTTTTCTGAATTCACACTTGTCTTTGTTCAACTTCAAATTCTTCTCACTGAGTCTGCCCAGTACTTAGTAAAGCCGATCATCATGTTGCTTACATTGTCTCCCCAAATGATTATGTCGTCGACTATTGACTCACATCCGTATAAGTCTTGTATGAGTTCCGACATTAGTTTTTGATACACTTCTGGAGCTGATTTGATTTCATACGGCAATCTTTTAAAGCTATAACGTCCAAATGGAGTGTTCATTGTACAGAGTTCCTGTGACTCTTTTCCCAACACACATTGCCAGAATCCGCAACTGGCATCTAATTTGCTGAATACTTTAGCATTTACTATGCGCGGTAGTATTTCTTCAACCGTTTTCATCGGATGATGTAGTCTCATAATGGCTTCATTTAGATCTTTTGGGCTCATACATATACGCAACTTTCCATTTGGTTTTACTACAGTCACCATTGAATTAATCCATGCAATAGGTTTTGTATGTCTGAATATCACTCCTTTCGTTTCCATAGAAGCTAGCTCATCTTTGACTTTGTCTTTACTTGCTACTGGTACATTTTGCGGTGCATGCACGACAGGTTTGACAGATTTGTCTATTACTATCCTGTGTGTAGCTTTCCTAAACCAGTGAACAATCTGGGATATTTCTACTGTATATCATCATTCTCAATAGGTAAACTGTATATTCTATTAGCAAGCTGGAATTTCTTTGAACTTTCAAAGCCTAATAGTGTCTCGGATGAAAGATTAACAATGAAAAATTTCAAATCGCGCTCCGGCTACTGATAGTTTATATCCACTTTTTGTCTTATTGTTGATGATTCTGTTTTCTCAAATTTGCCCTTGGGACCCAGGGTATTGTACGTTTCAACTGACAATACATTGCACTGTGCCCCGGTGTCAACTCTCATTCTGATGTCTCAGTCAGAGTTATCAGAGTTCACTTTATACACTACTCCAACGTACAAATCTTCTTCGCTACTTGTGTGTTCCTTCACTTGGTTCACATGCTTAGATCTACCCTTTTTAAACTGTTTCTGTTTATTGTATTTCTCTTTTGGACGAGAACTATCTGCACCAGCTAGTGTGACATTCAGATGCAAAATTGTTGTACCGCTGGCATTTCGCACACTGCTTGCTTTCCGAAAGCAGGACACGTGTTTTTCATTTGCGCGTTTCCACATCGTGTCCATCTATCGTAGCTTTTATTGTCTTTCTTTTTCACTCTCGCCCCTCTGTGCACGGCATTGACACTTTCCGTTTTATGTTCGAGCCTCATTGACTTTGTGTCTAAGATATTTCGTATACCCTAGCTATAGCTAATGTTTTCTCGAGCGTAAGATCAGAACATACTGTTATAAGTTTTTCACGAATTTTACCATTTCTCACATCGAAGACCATCCTGTCTCTTCGGGCTTATCATACAATCTCTCACCAATATTTGAAGGTCTGTCACAAATTGCTCAAATGGTTCACCCTCGTTCTGCACTCTACTGCCGAATTTATATCGGCTATAAACCACATTCGACCGTGGTTTGACGTATTTACTGAACTTTTCTATGTAAACACTCAACATTCTCTTGTCATCTGCTGACAAGTTCCAGGTCCGATAGATTTGTCTACCCTTTTCTCCAACCCAGATCATTAAGTTATTATTTTTTGTCATCATTTTTCTTACTGAGTAGTCCGTCAAAAATGAATTCCGCATGCTTGCGAAATCTTTTCCACGACCCTTCAAGGTAGAGCGCTTCCGGCCAAATTGCAGTGGAGGGCCTGCTCCTTCCATTATCGAGGGTTAGGGACGATTACCTCGGTATTTCTTTTCTACAATATACGGTGGTGTCTTTCTTTTCGACTGGAAATTTGCTGCTTAATCATGGATTTACTTCTTAGACCATGTTATAAAAGTATCCAACAAAGCATGGTGGCATGACTCAGCTTTTATTATATAGAGCATCTGCCTGATACAATTGATCAGTTCAGCCAATCTTATTAAATGACAAAGAAAATAAAAGTATATAAACATCATCATACATTACAATAATCAAAGCCATGATACTGACAAATGAAAACGTTAATACGCAGTATTGGTACGTAGTATCCTGTCCATCAGTTGAATGCAGTGTAGGTACGCAGTCTACCGTCAATCAGTTGAGTGCAGTATAGGTTAGCAGTCGGATGTCCATCAGTTGAATGTACTATTAGTACGCAGTCGCCTGTCCGTCAGTTGAATGCAGTGCAGGTACGCAGTCTACTGTCCATCAGTTGAATACAGTATAGGTACGTAGTCTCCTGTCCATCAGTTGAGCACAGTATAGGTACGCAGTCTACCGTCCATCAGTTGAATACAGTATAGGTACGTAGTCTCTTGTCCATCAGTTGAATACAGTATAGGTACGTAGTCTCCTGTCCATCAGTTGAGCGCAGTATAGGTACGCAGTCTCCTGTCCATCAGTTGAATACAGTATAGGTATGCAGTCTACCGTCCATCAGTTGAGTGCAGTATTAGTACGCAGTCACCTGTCAGTCAGTTGAATACAGTATAGGTACGTAGTCTCCTGTCCATCATTTGAATACAGTATAGGTACGTAGTCTCCTGTCCATCAGTTGAGTGTAGTATAGGTACGTAGTCTCCTGTCCATCAGTTGTACGTAGTCTCCTGTCCATCAGTTGAATACAGTATAGGTACGTAGTCTCCTGTCCATCAGTTGAATACAGTATAGGTACGTAGTCTCCTGTCCATCAGTTGAATACAGTATAGGTACGTAGTCTCCTGTCCATCAGTTGAATACAGTATAGGTACGTAGTCTCCTGTCCATCAGTTAAAACAGTATAGGTACGTAGTCTCCTGTCCATCAGTTGAATACAGTATAGGTATGTAGTCTCCTGTCTATCAATTGAATGCAGTATAGGTATGTAGTCTCCTGTCCATCAGTTGTGTGTAGTATAGGTACGTAGTCTCTTGTCCATCAGTTGAATACAGTATAGGTACGTAGTCTCCTGTCTATCAATTGAATGCAGTATAGGTACGTTGTCTCCTGTCCATCAGTTGAATACAGTATAGGTACGTAGTCTCCTGTCCATCAGTTGAATACAGTATAGGTACGTAGTCTCCTGTCCATCAGTTGAATACAGTATAGGTACGTAGTCTCCTGTCCATCAGTTGAATACAGTATAGGTACGTAGTCTCCTGTCCATCAGTTGAATACAGTATAGGTACGTAGTCTCCTGTCCATCAGTTGAATACAGTATAGGTACGTAGTCTCCTGTCTATCAATTGAATGCAGTATAGGTACGTTGTCTCCTGTCCATCAGTTGAATACAGTATAGGTACGTAGTCTCCTGTCCATCAGTTGAATACAGTATAGGTACGTAGTCTCCTGTCCATCAGTTGAATACAGTATAGGTACGTAGTCTCCTGTCCATCAGTTGAATACAGTATAGGTACGTAGTCTCCTGTCCATCAGTTGAATACAGTATAGGTACGTAGTCTCCTGTCCATCAGTTGAATACAGTATAGGTACGTAGTCTCCTGTCCATCAGTTGAATACAGTATAGGTACGTAGTCTCCTGTCCATCAGTTAATACAGTATAGGTACGTAGTCTCCTGTCCATCAGTTGAATACAGTATAGGTATGTAGTCTCCTGTCTATCAATTGAATGCAGTATAGGTATGTAGTCTCCTGTCCATCAGTTGTGTGTAGTATAGGTACGTAGTCTCTGTCCATCAGTTGAATATAGGTACGTAGTCTCCTGTCTATCAATTGAATGCAGTATAGGTACGTTGTCTCCTGTCCATCAGTTGAATACAGTATAGGTACGTAGTCTCCTGTCCATCAGTTGAATACAGTATAGGTACGTAGTCTCCTGTCCATCAGTTGAATACAGTATAGGTACGTAGTCTCCTGTCCATCAGTTGAATACAGTATAGGTACGTAGTCTCCTGTCCATCAGTTGAATACAGTATAGGTACGTAGTCTCCTGTCCATCAGTTGAGTGCAGTATAGGTACGTAGTCTCCTGTCCATCAGTTGAATGCAGTATAGGTACGTAGTCTCCTGTCCATCAGTTGAATACAGTATAGGTACGTAGTCTCCTGTCCATCAGTTGTGTGTAGTATAGGTACGTAGTCTCCTGTCAATCAGTTGAATACAGTATAGGTACGTAGTCTCCTGTCCATCAGTTGAATACAGTATAGGTTCGTAGTCTCCTGTCCATCAGTTGAGTGCAGTATAGGTACGTAGTCTCCTGTCCATCAGTTGAATGCAGTATAGGTACGTAGTCTCCTGTCCATCAGTTGAATACAGTATAGGTTCGTAGTCTCCTGTCCATCAGTTGAATACAGTATAGGTTCGTAGTCTCCTGTCCATCAGTTGAGTGCAGTATAGGTACGTAGTCTCCTGTCCATCAGTTGAATACAGTATAGGTTCGTAGTCTCCTGTCCATCAGTTGAATACCGTATAGGTTCGTAGTCTCCTGTCCATCAGTTGAGTGCAGTATAGGTACGTAGTCTCCTGTCCATCAGTTGAATACAGTATAGGTTCGTAGTCTCCTGTCCATCAGTTGAGTGCAGTATAGGTACGTAGTCTCCTGTCCATCAGTTGAATACAGTATAGGTTCGTAGTCTCCTGTCCATCAGTTGAGTGCAGTATAGGTACGTAGTCTCCTGTCCATCAGTTGAATACAGTATAGGTACGTAGTCTCCTGTCCATCAGTTGAATACAGTATAGGTACGTAGTCTCCTGTCCATCAGTTGAATACAGTATAGGTACGTAGTCTCCTGTCCATCAGTTGAATACAGTATAGGTTCGTAGTCTCCTGTCCATCAGTTGAGTGCAGTATAGGTACGTAGTCTCCTGTCCATCAGTTGAATACAGTATAGGTTCGTAGTCTCCTGTCCATCAGTTGAGTGCAGTATAGGTACGTAGTCTCATGTCCATCAGTTGAATACAGTATAGGTACGTAGTCTCCTGTCCATCAGTTGAATACAGTATAGGTTCGTAGTCTCCTGTCCATCAGTTGAGTGCAGTATAGGTACGTAGTCTCCTGTCCATCAGTTGAATACAGTATAGGTACGTAGTCTCCGTCCATCAGTTGAATACAGTATAGGTACGTAGTCTCCGTCCATCAGTTGAATCAGTATAGGTCTAGTCTCCTGTCCATCAGTTGAATACAGTATAGGTTCATAGTCTCCTGTCCATCAGTTGAATACAGTATAGGTACGTAGTCTCCTGTCCATCAGTTGAATACAGTATAGGTACGTAGTCTCCTGTCCATCAGTTGAATACAGTATAGGTTCGTAGTCTCCTGTCCATCAGTTGAATGCAGTATAGGTACGTAGTTTCCTGTCCATCAGTTGAATACAGTATAGGTACGTAGTCTCCTGTCCATCAGTTGAATACAGTATAGGTTCGTAGTCTCCTGTCCATCAGTTGAGTGCAGTATAGGTACATGGTCTGCAGTCCATCAGTTGAGTGAAGTATAGGTCAGGACTTTCTGCCTTTCTGACAGAAAGTCCTATAGGGTTTGTACTGTTTTTAGGACTTTCTTTCCTTGATTTCAAAATATGATTATGATTATTATTTGTAGAGGAATGTTGGCCGTTCTTTTGATGCTTTAATTTTTACGATTTACATAAGATTCATGGTGTTATGGCAAAAATAAACTTAATTCGTGAGTATAGTTTTAAGGCGTTTTACGTTTTCTCGAGATTTTTAAAGACGATTTTTAGAACCTAAACTTTAAAAAATGGAAGGAAGTTACATAAAAATACAAGACTTTAAACATGTAGGATTTCAGCAATTTTGCCGTTATCTCTAGGTTTAACGGCTTTTATCGTGAAAGGCATTGGGATAAGTCAATAAAGTAAGCGAGGGAAATGTAGAGAACTTCAAGACCTTTAATTTGGTACATAGTTATTTTGAATTGGCTAAAGTTTAGGAAAGTTACATGGAAAATAAGAATTTTGACATGTAATAAATAAGTGATTTTGCAATATTTGTTAAGGTTTAATAGCTTATATTTTAAAAAGCTATAAAATTTATACCGAAATACATTACAATAGCTTTGTAGGAATTTTCAAGGCATTTGATTTGGTACCTGGATTGCTGAAATTGGTCAAGTAATAAGGAAGATACTTCAAAATAAGAATTGAGTTTTTACTTTTGCCATATGAGGTGAAATGTGGGGAATTTGATACCCTTTCTAACGGTGCCAAGCTTTGAAAATGGACTAAATTTGAGAAAGTTACATAGTAATAGCTTCAATCCTTTCATTTAGTGCATTTGCATATAGACCAACAACTTATTTCGCCTTTTAGAATTGTGAAGGATAGGTATTAAATATGCAAATGTGATACAGAAATATGCCCTATGTTCGCATTTGATTCAGCAAGAAAGCTCTTTGAAAGACCAGAAAAAATAGGAATCCTATATACTGATTCTATACATTAAAAGCAAGAGTGAATGTTCTAGACCTTGCGGTACACTAAATTTGAGAATTAATGCGGCTTAATTCAAAGCCAGTATGTATGTACGTATGTATGTATTTCGTTATGTCTTTATTTCCGCCTCAATGTAGACGATTTCAGAATGTTAATTACAAAAACAAACTGAATATTAAAAATAAAATTTACAAATACAATAGAAATAAGAGAAAGAGAGAGAAAAAAACAACAACAAATAAACAATCACACAGAAACAACATATTTATACTGCGTATAGTTGCCACAAAACATAATAATAAGACGCAGATTCCATGCCTCCATTGAATCTAGTGTTCTAAATATAAGTAACATGATAAATGATATGACTATATGTAAGAACTAATACATCCTTATATTCATTATATATACATATAAATAGATTTGTATATATATGCATACACAAATACCCAGTAATACATGTATACACACTCACACAAGTTTATATCTAGGATGAATACACATAATTGTATAATATGCATGCACAAAATACACATGTCTATCCATACATATACATTATGCATAATTACCTACCAAAACATTTATCATAATGCATAAACATAAACACAAAAAACACAGAAATTAGAAATTCAGTCATCCTTCATGTCGTCACCCTAACGACATAATCTTACAGAGACAAACAGGCAGAAAGACAAGAAAGTGAACACTACATAACCTAAATCATAGACATATACAGCTGTTTGTGAATTCATCTATGCCTATGATCCAAAATAAACTACAAATCATTGATGAATATATATATATATATATATATATATATATATATATATATATATATATATATATATATATATATATATATCAACTTCAAAACCTAAATCTCCAAAACTTAAAAAATATCATATCTGTACTTGTTTGTATAGCACTATGAGCCAACATTTATTGCTTACTGTGAAATCATTATTTTTCGTGTGATACAAATTTTCGTAGATTTTGTGAAGGGTTTTATCTACAAAAATCAATCCCCATGAAAACCTGTCTCTTTATATTCTAGAACATAGATCCATGAATAAATGTACCCACAAAATTCCCATAGGTACATAATCAACAAAATTTTATGCCAGCGAAAATTTATTATGATGAAATAAATATTAGGTGTTCGTAGTTTTGATAGTATAAAATGCCAAACCATGTTAATTTATACCAACCTCATCTGACATAAATGTTCCGGGATTGATATTCTATGCTATTACACACAATAGCTTCTAATAATCTGTTATTTATATTATATTGGGTTTTCACTGTACTGTCTATACTATTGAAAATGTTAATTTTCACCTTGTAAATATTTCTTTTCCTTAGTAACGCAGTATTGAATGTACTGCACTCTTTATCATGTATTGTTTAATTTGAATAATTGTATTGATTATTCTATACCATTTTCTGCACAAATATACACTCATTTTATTCTATAGATCGATGCTTTATGAAATAAAATCTGTTTACAGTCTTTGGTTTAGTTTAAACTTAAGTAGATTGGGAAACCAGTTCTTAAAACTTATACTTTAAAACTTATACTAATCCCTCTCAATGGTTCCTGTGTTGGACAAGTAATTTAAGCCTGGGAAGGTCATTAAAAACCTTACCCCCAACAGGTTCAAACCCACAACCTTCGGATCCCCAGTTGGGTATGTTATCACCGGACCAGGGCGCCTTCTTTTGTATAAAATGGGGAGAAAAAAATCATGAACCCTGAAAAGAGTTTTATATTTCATAGTTGTGATCATATCAAGTAAAGAAAATACACTTATAAGTTGCGTTATTATCAAGGATAATTATGTATGTAAAAAAATATCAGAATTTTGAGAATTAATTTTGTATACTTTCTTTTGTTTACTGTTGTCCAGGTTTTTCTTGCCATATTTTTGCTTTATGTGTAGGATTAGACTGTGTTTGGTGAAAGGGGAAATGGTTTTACGTTAAATCTGGAATAATGTAATGAGGTGACAATAACCCACGTTTTACATTTACAAATGCTTTTATTTGACATTT
>CM037791.1:29366402-29416402 GCA_021229015.1 Solen grandis | reverse complement strand
AACACTCCACACATGTATCTAATTATTATAGGTTAATTGAACTCGCTCTTTGTTTAATGATCATCCCGCTGCCAGTCTCTCAGCGTTTTGGGCGCTTTGATATGTTCCATAGTGATCCGGAGTGAGGGTCATGACCCTTATCTCATTCAAAAGTGGATCTTGGGAATTTTTATAGTAAATGCAAGCCTTTATAGACTTTGAGCAAAAGAGCTTATAACTTCAAGTCAGTAGATGCTTGCGTCTGATGTGATGGATGGATTACCTTAAAAATTATTATATTTGTTTTTTGAAACAGAAATGTTTATAATATTCAGGATATTGTTATACCATTCGCGTTTCCCAAAAGAAAAAAAAAGTAACAACAGCCTTAGCGGTAAGGAGCTGAATGACTGTTGGTCGGAGGCTATAACCACCTGACCACGGGGTCACATAATAGCTAATGTAATAATATTTAAACATATAAGAGGTTATATTTTCAAAGATTTTATATGTACTCCTTCATTTATTCGGAAATCTGTTGCTGAGAAGATAACCTTTCTTTTAGACGGACATACAAGAAAAACTGCCAAGTTTCTTGTGTGTGCATTTGACTTTAGACGTAAGCTACTTTATGCATAAACCAAAATTCTCAAGTATTTTTATGTATGTATTCATTTCAATTGCCTCCCCAGCACCACCTTTCTTAACCGGGATTCTTTGTCATTAAAAAAAAAATAAAAAAAAAAAAATAATAAAATAAATAGTGTCCATCTTTTCTTTCATATTTACACGTGATATTTTCTATCGAATTTATTATGTTTATATGTCCCAACAGTGACTTATAGGCCCATGGGGCCGGGTGTTTGAATTGCTTTTTTCATCAATATGTATATTGCATAACACACGTCACTTTAATAAAACATTTACTTACTTATTTACTTACTTACTTACTTTAATACACCAATACATGAATTTATATTGGTACATACAAACACTTGGTAAATAAAAAATTCGTAGATAAACAAAAACTTCTTTCTTCCTTCCTTCCATTTTGTTGATTATGTCCCTTTGATTTTGATCCTCTGTGAAATTAATTTTCGCGGGACACTAATTTTCGTCGATTCCGTTCTTGGTTTTATCCACGAATATTAATCCCCAAGAAAACTTGTCTCTTACGTTTTCTAGAACAGAGATCCACGAATAAATGTACCCACAAAATTCTCTTAGGCACATAATCAACGAAATTTAATGTCAACGAAAATTAGTGATTTTAAAGTATTTGTTTAAACTAAATGTCAGCAATAGTAATGCAACTCATAGACGATAGTTCTATTTCTTGTTTTTGTATGACATATAAAAATATAATGAGGTAAATACAGAAATAAACGATGGGAATGAAATAAATGTAATTCACATAGACTGGAATAAAATGAAAACAGAGACGGTCATGAAAACAGTATCGTATTTTTTTTTTTTAGACATTTCAAAACATGCTGGGTGGGTGGAAACGGCTAAATGGTATACAATACTTAGATATATTTCCTTATATCAGGTAATAACTTTTGTCGGCAACATGGTTGTTTGGAGAGGGGGTGGGGTGTATAAGGGAGGAATACCTGATGACAACTCAACAACATGATTATTCATGTGAAAAATGGCGCAAAGCGATTAGAATATGATAAAAAAATAACTACAAATACAACAGAAATATGGCGAAGGTGTGAAGAAGAAGAAGAAGAAGAAGAAGAAGAAAAAAATGATGATGATGATGATGAAGAAGAAGAAGAAGAAGAAGAAGAAGAAGAAGAAGAAGAAGAAGAAGAAGAAGAAGATGATGATGATGATGATGATGATGATTTTGAAGGTTTTTTTCTCAATGTTTAACTCTATAAAATAATATACCGTGATAATGGTATGATAAGCCTCTCCTACCTGCCGTCAAAGCATCACTGTAGTAAATCACTATGACAACACCAATCATACATATTTGTTCAAATCTCATGTCTCGTGGGCCTCTACACCTACGTAATAAACAACATTTGTGACATTTGTTAATGAGGGAAAACACAAGAAAGAGATAGTGCAGTACAGTTGTATTCAAGATGGTCGCTAGGGCAACGGATGCCGTGTCAGAGGTTATCGAAGATCTTAGTCTGACAGCAGATGTTTGGACCGGAAATGACCGTATAATCGGAGGAAATTATCACCATTCCAGCGGACTGACTGACCTTCTCTTCCTATAGAACAGAGGACAAATTAGGGTTGTTGTCTTTTACAGATGATAAAGTAACGCAAATGTGCCATGGAAGAAAACAGTTTAATGAATGAATATTTGAATTTGATTCGTCGTAGATCCTGATTCTGGGTTTTACAAAACAGATCAATAATTGAGTGATTGATTGGTTAAAGATGATTGAATGACTGTATATAGTTAATAGAAAAGTATTGATAAAAGAAGGAATGATAGAAGGAAAGATGAGACGATAAGTGAACGAACAAATAAGGGAATAATGGATAAACTAAATACAATGTAATGACTAAATGAACGAACGAATGAATGAATGAACAAACGAGCGAATGAATGAATGAACGAATGAATGAAGTAACAGTCAGAGCGGTAACTTGGTTTATATTTATGTTAGTTTTATCATTTCTTAATTATCTCCGGCACGGCCATCCGATTGGCCGGTTAATACAATCGGAAACCTTCGGATAATTCCGTCAAATGACGATCGCGCACATATACAGTCAAGATAAAATAATATGTGTCCTAGATTAAAACATGTTCGAAACTAATTTTGTCCGCTTTTTCAACTACAGGGTGATAATTGATTTTATTTTAGGAAATGGTCCGATATATGCTGTCTTTCTACAGTAGCAATAAAAGTTAAAACAAAATGTTTTTATGGACGGCTTAAAATAAGCATACTGCCCTCTTCTCAACCTGTCTATGCACAGGACCCTTAGTCGAAAAAGAAATAATAATAATAAAAAAAAATTCGACCACTCTGTATTTCATTTATAAATAGAGATTTTGATTTGTTTTTTTGAAAGTTTTTTTTTTTTGGACTGAATATCAGGGTCCTGTGGCCTATAACTTATATAAATGAAGCAAGTACAAATTTACAAACTTACAAACACAAAATAAAAAAGAAAACGGTCCATGATGGTATAGAATTTACAACCCCTTGCAGGGGTGGGTGGGGGGGGGGGGGGGGGGGGGGGGGGGTACTGAGGCGGGCTGTGCTAACTCCGCTACTGTACACCGATGGGGAAAATATGGTTATTTATAAGTACATGTAGTTAACTGTATCCCAACAACGCAGCACTACAAAGTTCGACAGTTTACAGTTCACTAATTTACTGCATTAACTACACCAAACGTTTTTTATATTACGGTTGCATATTAATAAGATAAACTTTACGCATTTCTTATCCCACACATCATGTAATAATTAACAACCATGTATAATTACAAGCTCAATACAGAAGACATGAAATGTGCTACCAAATCATTAAAATACAAACATCTACTGACAAAATTTTAATTGAAATTAAAACATACACACAATTTAATCACGCATTAGAAACCCCCGAACAATCACATAGAAAAATATCGGTCACTAAAAATTGCATATACATATCCGAGGAAGGAGCTTCAGGTGCCAATAGATAGTCGAATTTAATTGAATATCAGAAAGAGTTTTACAAAAATATAGGGGCGGTAGGTCAGCAAACTTTTTTCTTAAACCTTTTTCCCCTTGTATTTCCTTATGCCCTGTAGAGGATATGATAAAAACAACAACAACAACAACAACAAAAAACAACAACAACGTTTCGCAACCGTTGTAACCCGATGCTAGAAAAATCGGATTAGTGGAAACAATTAATTAACCTTATTACGCATAATTAAAGTGTCGGACCCAGGTATCACTGTCTGGACTGACTGACTGGAATCTCAACTTCAGGTGCCACTATAATTTCAGCTTCAGGTGCCACTATAATCTCAACATCAGGTGCCACTATAATTTCAGCTTAAGGTGCCACTATAATCTCAGCTTCAGGTGCCACTATAATCTCAGCTTCAGGTGCCACTATAATCTCAGCTTCAGGTGCCACTATAATCTCAACTTCAGGTGCCACTATAATCTCAGCTTAAGGTGCCACTATAATCTCAGTTTCAGGTGCCACTATAATTTCAGCTTCAGGTGCCACTATAATCTCAGCTTCAGGTGCCACTATAATTTCAGCTTCAGGTGCCACTATAATTTCAGCTTCAGGTGCCACTATAATCTCAGCTTCAGGTGCCACTATAATGTTAGCTTCAGGTGTCACAATAATCTCAGCTGGAGGTGCCACTATAATTCCGATTCAGGTTTTCACTAGAATGTCAGCTTTAGGTATCACCAGACTGTCAGCTTCCGGCAGCTTCACGTATGTTTGCAATATGAGAGTGGTGTACAAAATACCACATTTACGCTGAACTATATCTTCAGATCTGACTTTATGGATATATAAATGACCAGCATTGTATTTGACTTTGTATGCTTAAAATATGTTTTACAAATAAATGACCGTCCCCGATGGCCGAGTGGTTAGAGCGTCCGCGTCGTGGGTTCGATCCTCGGCTGCGACATACCAAAGCCGTAAAAATAGTACTGGTATAGCTCCCTTGTATAAGGATAGTTCTAGGACTGGTTGGCCCGGTGTCAGGATAATGTGACTGGGTGGGGTATCATGCTACATGTCTACGGCGTGATACTGCAGCGTGGCAGCACTATATCTGTCTCAAGTAGACATCGTCTCCAAATGACTGAAATACTGTCGGTATTATATATTCGCGGGAAAATGAGGTCCACTAGATAAAAGGTTTTCTTGGGGATTGAAATTCGTGACGGCTATGGACATAGGGCTTGTTCAAGGAATCTTTACTGAATGTCAGAAAAAAAAGTAACTGGATGTGGTATCATGTCACTTGTATACGGTGTGAAATAGCAGCAATGTAGCACAATGTCTACGTCATGTAAACAAATGCTCAAAATGACTTAAATAGTGGAATTCAAGAAAACAAAATCCCGACCTAAATACGTCGGAATCCCGTTTCCAACTGGCAAAACTTCGTTTTCATGAATGTTAAAAGTTATTTGCTGACCAATAAAACAACGCGTAGTATTTTGAATAATTTTCATTACATTACCAAAAGCAAACGGGAGCGTGACGTCATATTTACAGGGTAAAACGAGGCTAACTTTCGAATTCCCGCGCCGTTTCATTCGTCAAATGACCCGTACTGTCTCTGTCACGTAACTAAAGAAATGCCAAATTAATACTTCATGAGTAAAATCTTTTGCTTATCAAATAACCAACGGTCGATTAAGAAGCAAAACGTATTGAGACAACGTGGGTTCCGACGATGAACTCAATGCCGACCTCGGAGTACCTGTCCAACCGCAATCCTGACCTATTAACGGATGATTACGCAAGAAAAGACCAAATGAATATCTGAGCGATTTTCATTGGTAGAAAATGCCTATACTTAGGGAAAAAATACAGCAAATATTTAAAATATACATGCTTCGTATTAACGAAATTTTGATAAAATATTCTGAGTGAAATACAGTTTCTTTGATAGATATATTGTAGTTTTCAGAGATGCGTTTCGGCCCCGAACATTATAAGTATCTGCATATTCGAACACTATATTATAGCCTATTTCAACGTTCCCATATGGCTGAAATAAAACTTATAGTCCGCTTTATTATAATAAGTTTATTTAAACTCCCCAAGGTGTGTACAACCAAATAACAGGAATCATCATCATCAACGCTGTTATCTTTATAAAAAATATTTCTTGCTATGAATACTATGCTACCAGAAACACAAACTATTTTTTTTTTAATTCAGCCTGAGGCATTTGAAGAAACTTCACGGTTGTGTTTTTATTCATCTCAACTTTGTCAGTGTATACATGAGACAGAACCTAACAAGGAAAAGGCCCCAGGGGGTGACGTTGCTGCATGTCTGACAACCGGATGTTTTATTACATACAACGTGGATGCCAAGGGCAAAGCGTGCATGGTTAATAAAACAAGTGCATGATCGGACAACATGGCATAACAACAGACTTCTTGTCTCCTGCATTCGGAACATCTCGGTGATTTCTGCTAAAATATAGATTTGCGATATACTTTTTATTTGCTATTACTGCTACGAACATTGCCGAATGCATGCGAGTTATGAAATTTTACGGATTAAAAAAATATAAAAATAAGAAAAGAGTATGTAAGGAAATTGCAGATTAGAAACCGTCAAATTCCCGCGTTATTCCGTCTCAAAAGAAACCGTGGCGTTCCCTTATACAAAGTCACAAGTACTGATTGAAAAAAAATGTTAAAATTATTTCTTGTTTCTTTATTTGTACATCCAGTCAACTCACTTCTGTAATGCAATAATATTACACGATTTTACCTCCTCATGCATACGAGAACATGTCTTTTCTATGATCAAAGCATGTAGTTTTGAAACGCTAGACAACCTGAGGGCAAAACATCCGTGAACATCCTTTTGCGATGCAACAATCACGTGACTTCTTTTCTAACTTTTCATTGGGTAGATGTAAAAATTACGAATAAGATATTTTGGGTGACATCAGAAATACAGATGATGTCTATATTTGATTGATTGCAAGGTATTTGTAAAATTTAGGTCAATGACACATGCTCATATTTGTGTTTACATCTTAGAAACAGTACGTCGAAGGTTAAGTACTGGGGACCAGGTAGAAGTTTAGATGTGGAATTAGAATTGATATACGTGATCCGATATTCAACGTGCTATAGGATATAAAGAAAGAAGAAAATGGACGGAATTGAAGCTAATAGTATCACAGGTATATATTTGTTTATCTCTATCCGTTCCTCTATCCATCTATCTTAATGTATGTATGCATGTCTGTTCTTCTTTTACTACAATTATTCCTTTTTTCTCTATACAACATTTGAGATAACGTTGTTTTTTTCGTTTTGCTTCAGAAAGACTGCAACCTGTACTAGTGGCCACTTGTATTAAGATATTACCAAACCAGCATTTTGTTTTCTGCTTAAACTTTATTTAACGATCTCCTCTATAAAGCGGCTCCTTTCTCTTATTACCTTGACTGACCGCTTAAAACAGGTTTGACTTTATTGTCTTCGATTGAATGCCAATAGCAAATATATATATCTTCACAATCAGTGTAGCTAGTTGTACCAGATCTGATTTATAATTATTTTCAATATTTGACAACTAATAAAAGTTTCATTTCAAGAAACATATATTTTGGAGTCGAAATTTCATAGTCAGTAAATACATTAGACAGGAAGTCCTTAAATACAGCTCTAATATATAGGGGATTCGCATTAGAAAGGAGGGATAGAGTCATTCAAGACAGGGAGTCACTTTAGAGAGGAGGTCACTTAGACAGTCTCAACTATAAAGATTCCCCAACGTCGAAAACACACGGTATATATTTCATTATCACTTCTGTATATACCGTGGGATTTTAAGCTGGCAAAACTTCGTTTTCTTGAATATTAATCAGCTACTTGCCGACCAATTAAATCACGTATAGTATTTTGAATACTCTTCGGTGAAGTTTACAAATGCAAAAGCTGACTCATTGTTCCCGCAAGATAAAATGCTACACTTTTTAGCGTGACGTCAGCTCTACGTGGTAGATCGAAGCTAACATTTAAAATCCTGTGCCGATTCAACGGTCAAATAATTCCTGCTGTCGCCTTGCTGATTCTGCCACGGATCCAATGAAATACCTAATAACTAACCAAATATTCCACGGTCGAATAAAAAGCAAATCGTATTGGGCGAGCGTGAGTTTTCCATGTATTATTAAAATTCTATCTTAATCATGCTACCTTTGCAGAATGTCCAACCATTGAACGTCTATGGCATATGGACTCGGCTGCTAATGACGCCATCGAATCTTCAACGTCACATGTTCGACTGAGTCATAGTGATATAGGGCCCTACATCCATATTTTCTGCCCTGCCGGACATCACGTGGTTGGACCAACCATGATCACGTGCTACAGTGGTGGGTATTGGAGTGACGTCACAAAACCGTATTGTTCATGTGAGTTTTGTTTTTATTTTAATTTTCTGTCAGTTTGGCAGTTTGATGTACTTTTAAGTAGAATTTTTTTCTATCCTCAACAGCTGTTCTGATATTGATACTGGAGGATGTCTAATAACTGTCTCGCTTTCAATGGTTTAAAGGTATTGAACCACAGACATTCGGGTTGAGAATTTGGTTTATTAACAATTCATTCAGTTAATTTAAAAGGTGTTGTGGCCAAGTGGACCTGGTAGAGTGCAACCGTGCATGGATTTTGAAGGTTGTGGGTTCAAACCACTTTGGGGACTAGAATCTATTATGACTAGTTCCGTTTTAAAGTACTAGTCTAACGCATGTACTGTCGAGAATCATTAGTATCCAGTCGACGTAAGAAAGAAAAGAAGGATTTAAACAAACAATCTAAATGAAAACCGGTTTGGTATTATGCAACTTGCCTATGTGTTACATCGCACTGGAGCAACACCGTCTCTATCCATCAAATGACTAAAATATTGTTGATATGACGTTAAAGTCAAGAAAAAAATAATTTTGTTTAGATTTGGCCTGATCATTTTGTAATAAATAAATAATAAAAAATACGTGAATTTATTTATCTTTTTTTTTCTCTTTTTTTTTTCAGCCTCAACCTTATACGGTGTCCCAGAATCTGATCTCGTATTTATCGGTGTCCTCGCCGGATGCGGTGCTATCGTAATATTAGCACTTACCATAATATTAGCCCATCTGCTGTGTCGGCGCCGCAGTGAATCGGATAAACAGTAAGCACATCAAATGCAATATTTTATGATGATTGATGAAAGACTTCTTTATTATAATTTCACAGATAGCGGTACGCCAGTACTCACTTACGTAACTCTCTTTCTCATTAAAAAAAAAGAAAAGAAAAAACATCCGTTCCCAATGGACATCCTTGTTTGATCCTCTTTTTGTAACGCTTTTGTTCTTAATAATGTACTTAATTTTTACTTTTGTTAATAAGTATTTCAGAAAGACACGATCAACTCAACAAATCAGCAAGTTCCGGTCATGTGGACTTTGACATGGCCTATTGCACAATCTCCCCGCCGACGTCACCAATGCGAAACGGTCAACCTTTGACACCGATGATCACACGAATCCAGCAGCAGACGACGCCAAGTGACGTCACCGACACTACTAGGTCAACTTGGCAAAATGGCGGCATCAAGTCGCACATGCATGATTCTAGTGCCGGAAATCATCTAGGGAAGCATTCTGTTGGAAATACTTGCGGTTCACATAATTTGTCTCCAAGACTGCATCGTCACGTTTCCAGGATTGCAGAGACGCCGGTCTTTGTTAACAATGCATTTTCAGAGGATTTATCTAGAAACTATCCATCGAGATGGGAAAATGAGTAAGTGAAAACTGAATAATTTTATATTGAGTTTCAATGAAGCTAAATGTACACTGTATAGTAAGGTATGGTAGCTGATGCTTGTCGTTGTATTTAGCGACAACGCGACAGATATAAAGGACGCCAGGAGTCTTCGACGTCATAAATATTTTTATACACATAGATGTGTGTATATTTCATATATATATGTGCTAGATTATATTTTTCAAAATTCTAATTCATGAATTTAATAATTAAATAATTTCTTAATTTACTACTGAAGTGTAAACATCGACATATGCAGACTTCGCGAAAGGTCTTATCTTTCTGACAGATTTCATCTGGGCCTGATAAAAATGCTTTCTCCTTAGTCCAGATGACTGGCAGGGATTTGATTCTTTTATTTTTAATGTTTAATTGACTAAAACTATATATCAGTATATATCAATTAAATATACCCGAAGAAAGACAAAAACTAGATATTTTGCACATTTTCTTATTTACTTTTCGATCTGACAGATTATCATTCGGTCTGACAAAATTTTCATACTTGTCAGACCGAATGTCTGACAATATTTTTCGCCTTTCGTGAAGTCTGCATAGATTTTTTTAGCTCAACTATTCGAAGAATATGAGAACTATTGTAGTCACCCTTGCGTCGGCGTTGCAGCTTTTGGTTAAAGTTTTTCATGCAAGTTACTATGAATCTTATATCCTCAATAACCATTTATGGTATTGACTTGAAAGTTTAGGAATAAGTTCAGGGGCATCAGACAACTAAGGTAAACAACTCTTGACTGAATTTAATATGAATTATGACCCTTTTTAAATTAGAAATTTTGGTTAAAGTTTTGCATGCAATAGAAAATTTGGTTAAAGTTTTGCATGCAAGCTACTATCAGCCTTATATCTCAATAACCATTCAGAGTATTGACTTGAAAATTTTGAATATATCTAGGGGCATCAGACAACCAAGGAAGATAACTCTTGATGGAATATATTAAAAATTATGGCCCTTTTTAACTTAGAAATTCTGGTTAAAGAATTGAATGCAAGGAATTTCATACCTATATTTCAGTTACCAGGCATGGGCTTGATTTGAAACTTCTTTAATATGTTTAGTAGTATCATACTATAATGTCAGATAGTTTTTATGACTGAATATAATGCAGATTAGGGCCACTTTTTGACTTACTGTTTGGTTAAAGTTTTGCATCAAGCTACTGACCAGCTTATATCTCACAAATTGTTTATGGTATTGACTAGAAAGTTTAGGAGTGTGTTCAGGGGCACCAGAAAACCAAGGAGGATAACTCTTGAGCTGAATTTTATACAAATTATGGCCCTTTTCTAACTTGGATATTTGCTTAAAGTTTTGCAAGCACAGTGTTATTTTGCTTATGTCTAAGGAACTAGGCATTGTATTGATTTTAGGCTTCATAAACATATATAGGGGTATCAGACTATCAAGGTCTATCATTTTTGACAATTATTATATACAGGGTATTTGAAGAACAAGAATTGCAGTTGATTTAATTTGATTTACCAACAATCATTTTGAATAGTCAACTGTGCTTTCCTCTGACAGCTCTTGATTATTTTTTTTAGGTCTGTACGCTAATTTTTTAGAGTTTTTTTTCCAGTAAGCCGCCAAAGAAAGAAAGAACAACGTTATTTTAAAATCTCATTCAAGATGCGTTTAAAATGATGAACTTTTATTATTTCGTTTCAGAATCAACATCGATTCGTTGGGAAACTTTCCGACCCATGCTGAACTTCCGGAATATTCCGCTATAAGCCGGACTATTTTCTGATTGAAATGTTATTAAATGTGCCTTTTATTAAATATGATAATATAAAGATCTACAAGACCTATATGCATCGGTTGTTTTGATTTTTTTTTCTCAAGAAATTCATCGCAAGCTTCGCAGAAAAATAGATATGTATAGATAGATAATGGATGATTGAACAGTGAGAGAGAGAGAGAGAGAGAGAGAGAGAGAGAGAAATCACATGAGTAGGGAAATCAAAGAAACTTACGAACACGCTCAGAACATTTTTTTACAGTGTACTTGATAGCTACTGGTTTTTATTTTATAATTTATCAGAATTCAAACAACATTCCTTTATTCTCATACACCCGGGTATTGGAGAGACCATTCTCGGACACTGCGTCCTATTAACACAGCAGCACCTGTAGGAGAGACAGAGGGAGGAAAACAATCATGTAACATGTCAATATAAACTTTGATTAACTTCACAAAAGCAAGACCGTTCCCGGTGGCCGAGTGGTTAGAGCGTCCGCCCCGGAATCGGGAGGTTGTGAGTTCAATCCTTGGCCGCGACATACCAAAGTCGTAAAAATGGTAATGATATATAGCTTCTTTGTTTCGCGCTCAGCATAAAAGGTTAGTTCCAGGACTGGTTAGCCCGGTGTCAGGATAATGTGACTGGGTGTGGTATCACGCCACACGTCTACGGCTGATACTGCAGTGTAGTAGCACTATATCTGTCTCAAGTGGACATCGTCTTAAAATGACTGAAATACTGTCGGTGGGACGTTAAATCCAATAAACAAGCATACAAACAAAAGTTAGAAGGAAATTGCTTTAGTTCCTGAAATGCCTGTAGCTGAAAGCTGGAGCTAATGGTGGTAAGAGGTCTGTTGGAGGAAACAAGAGTGCCCTAAGAAAAACACGTGAAAGAACGGGTGACCAAATAAACGTCCATATGCATGTCGAACTGACCTGGAACCCGTTTGTTTCACTTTGTTTTGTATTGTGTCTTAAGGTAATCTATCAATCATTAAATCAGAATCACGTTCTTTCAAATGCTTAAAGAAAAACTTCGGTACAGATACAAGCTTCCATTGACTTGGAGTTATAGGCTTTTGTGCTCAAAATCTATAAAGGCTTGCTATAGAATTCCCATGATTACTTGATGGATCATGATCATTATTTAATGATGGATGGATTACCTGAAGAATGTTGTCTGATACTTTTTTTAATTACACAATTAAACATAGATGACACATATAATTATATGGTACAGACTAATAATAACGCTATTAAAGTACAGCATTGTAAAGGCAGTTCCATTTGTTTTAACATCGTCAAAAAAATGGTACTGGCATATCAGCAAATAAGGGTAGTTCAAGGTTATATAATTAATTGGCAAAAGTATATTGTGGATTAAGGTTACCCATCCATCACTAAGTTGTGATCATGGTGCATCAAGTGATCGTGGGAATTTTGTTGTAACTGCAAGCACCTATATACTTAGAGCAAAATAGCCTATAACTCCTGAATCTGTGCTAAAGTCTTTGAAGTACCATGATTATAATTTAATTATGGATAGATTACTACAATTACTTGTTAATACATGTAGTATATTAAGAACAATGGTTTCATCTTTCCGACCGCTTATATGAAACTTGTTTAACTCCCCTGATTCGCGCCCAGCGAACACTGGTAAGCCCGGTGTCAGGATAATGAGACTGGACAAAGACCTATTAATTATTACAGGCCTTACGGCGGGACAATATTGTGTAGCAAAACTTAATCTTTATCATGTAAAATAAAACTGATACAGTCGAGGATTAAGGGGCGTTAAAACCAAGCCGGTACATAAACAAGTTTACCTTTACAATCGCAAACCGTGCATTTTGAACCATCCCCTTTGGCGGAAGTAATTTCGGAACACTCGGATGGGCACATCCGGTCCATGGACTGGTCGCACGGATCACTGATTTTGTGGTACCGGATGTTGTTCACGATGATGACGTCAGCCGGAAGTGTTGTGGTTGGCATTGGCGACGATGTTGGGCCAGGCGTAGTGTCCCACTTCACTGGAACGAGTAAGATATTAATGATATGGTATGATATGATATGATATGATATGATATGGCTTTGAATAAGCTATCACACCTGCATTTTTGTATGATACATGTACTGGAGAAAAAAAAGGAAATATAAACCCATAAATAAAGTTTTGAACAGTAGAAGAAGAAGTGGCGCATGGTTTACGTTAACAGTAAAATACAAAAGGGGAGGAATAAGCAGTAGTGACAAATGATGATTATGTAGTAGAAGCAATAGTGTTAGTAGTTTTGGTTGTGGAAAAAGTAGAAGTTGTTTCCGCAACAGCATAAGGAGAAGTAGTAGTAATGGTGATAGAGAATGAGACAGTAAGAAAGAGAAGGATGTTGCATTTGAACACGAAAGAAAACTAATGCTACTGTTTGTTTATGGGGCTTCACGTCCCACCGAAAGAATTTCAGTCATTTGGAGACGATGTCTACTTGAGACACCAAATGCTAATTCAAATGATGAAAAAGATTAAAGCACCAACATAAACAGAACGGTTGAAAAAATCAAATACAAGCAATAAAATAAAATAACAATATATAATAACAACAACAATAAGCAACAACGATGCAGGCAAATAATGCGAGCGAGGTAAGATGTTATGACGTGACCGGCTCACCGTAGAAGGAAGGGTCGCTACAGACGCAGAAACTACAGCTGAAGTCTCCCCAGAGTTTCAGTATGGTGCACTGTACGGAACATAGGCGGTCCTCGTGTCGACACGGGTTGATGGGAGCCACGTAGTCTATCCCATAGCATCCTGCAATCAACATCATCATCATCATCATCATCATCATCATCATCAGTATTAGCTGTCGTCGTCGTCATCATCGTTCGTTATTAATCATCATCATTTTTAGCATAATTGTCATGTTCGTGTATTCGTTGTATTAATAACTGTATTATTATTAAACTCCTACTCTTTTCATCATCAACATTATTAGAACTGGTTAAGGTA
Source organism: Solen grandis (assembly GCA_021229015.1). NCBI lineage: Eukaryota > Metazoa > Mollusca > Bivalvia > Adapedonta > Solenidae > Solen > Solen grandis. The sequence continues at coordinate 29,402,114 of CM037791.1, read as the reverse complement.
TTGCAGACACAGGAGAAGGCTTTTTCTTCACCTATACGCACTTGATCTATATCTCTGTAAGAAATAACTTTGTGAGATTTATGTGAACTGATAAAAATATCAATGTCAACATCAATAAAAAAATAATACAAAACAAAAACAACAACATCAACAGCAGCAACAGTAGTACAATTTAACGAACAACTGTCATTCAGTTTTATACATTTTTAGGATTGAGATTCTAAATTTCAAGAACAAATTTAGACTATAAAATGCAGTTTTACATGATTAAGAAAACACAGTCATCTTCCATTCCCAGCGGGCACGTTTTTATCATAAATATTATCCTTAGTTTTCTTTTGTACAAAGACAATGTTACGAGGAAGAAATGTGCATACCTGACAATATACTTAAACCTATCACATATATTCTCAATACCGGATGTGACGTCATCTTTAACACTATCTTTCTCGCGATAAAATAACCTACTTTCATCAGGGTCACTGGGTAAATATCTACGTCAATTAGTTGGAATATCGAAGAGATAAACACAACACCTGTTAAACCATTCTTTGATATTTAGTTCTAAGACACAAAAGACATATTTATCTAATTATATCTATTTTATGTTTACGTTCATTGGGAAACAAGCTCCTGCTACTTATATTTTTGATGGTTCCTGGGTTGAACCAGTACTTAGCACCTGATGAATTTTTAAATGATTATTGCCCTCAACTAGGCCCCTAGCATATGCTAACTGAAGAAATACTAATCTATCGGTGAAATGAAAAATCCAGATCATTCGATGATATCCTTACTTCGAGTAATATATGTCTGCCTGAATTACTTTATGTAAAGGAGATAATTGAAATGATATGTAGTCTTAGGTATATAGGAACAAATTTTAAAATTTTTGGATAAAAAAAGGTTTGGGTTCGTGTGCAAATTTTCCATTTTCTGTACTCTTGGAGTGTCAAATCATTTTGCGAATATATATATTTTTTCATGAAGTAATCTTTTTCTTTTGCTAGAAAAAGGCAAACAGAAAGAAAAGCGAAAAACAACAATACATATTAAACCCAATCAATTAATAAACGATCATTTGAAGATATACAGTTCCGGTCTTTTTTCCTTTATTTGGTACATTATTTCGAACATTTTGCGAACACACACACCGACTAGTGCGTTAGTCCTCACACCGTAGGTTGGTCCTCGGATTGATGGTGTGCAATCAAGACTAAGTCCTCACGATGTGCATATACAAATACACACACATTCACAAATACTAATGTACATGCGTTTATACATTGTTATATATCAAATAAGTTTTACAGAGAGAAAAAATATCAAAAATATCGTATTCATGACTCTTTAATTTACCAGAAAAGATGGAAGAATTGTCTAAAAACTACTCAAGTAAATTATAGCCTTTTCTGTTAAATACAAGAAAAAAAAGCATAAATAATTGAACATTGACGAGCACGACACATCCCTTGATATTTGCTCAATCTTTATCTAGGGCCAACATTCCGTCGTTCCCTCTATCACCACTCCCATTGTTACAGGTGTTCGATTCTCATGTATCGGTTGTGGACACCGGTGTGCACTTAATAATTTAATTTCGGATGTTTTCGGTAGATTTCGGTGATCGCAAAATGGGAAAACGTGAAAACTATGGCTTCAAGTTCAACTAAAGTTCATTTTCATGATAAATTTATGAAAATAGCACCGATCTCGATACTATAGTAGTTTGAGAACGGCGTGTCTCGTGTATACCAACACCCCTTGTCTGTTGATTAAGAATGAACGGACATAGACATTTCTACGGTGGCATAGAAGTGACATTGTTATTCCTTTTTAAAATGTAGCACTATTTATCGTGTGAACGAAAAAAAGATTATGATCGACTGAGAAGCTATCCTGTGAGACAGGGGAACATGTCTTGATAAACTTTCTTGACTGAAAGATATGTCGCAAAAAAAAAAGTTAAAATATTAAGCGATTGGTCAATTATGTCGTTCCAACAAGATAATATCTTGTTTTCTCAAGATCAATGTCTCTCGTTCCTTCAATATAATTATCTCGCTCCCATAAGATAGTTTTTCGGTCCCACAAGATAGTTCCTCTTTTTGTCAAGGTAATTATTTCGTTATTTCGTTTCGCGCTCCCACAAAATAAGTATCTCATTCCCTAAAGATAGTGCAACATGAAAAAAAGAGTCACTTCCATGCTACCGTACATTTCTGTAAGCATATCATATTCTTACTGTTTTAAGCTTCACACTGATTGTATTTCTGACAGTGTATACATGCGACAGGTATAGTGTTGCCTTACTTAGACCATGATTCAAACACGGTATCCTGTCACAGGGCTAACCAGACCCGGACCTTCCTTATATGCTTAGCGCCGAACATTAGAGCATATACCAGCACTCATCGTCGAAACACACGTTGCTCAATACGCATTGCTTCTTAATCAACCGAAGGTTATTTGATTAGCAAATATTCGTATTCATGAATTATTAATTATGCATTTCATTGGATCCGTGGCTGAGACATCACGGAAACAGCAGGAAATATTTGATCAATGAAACTAACGTTACCATGTAGAGGTGACGTCACATTCTTCTTCTAAGCGTAGCGGTTTACAATGTTTATTGCAGGCATAATGAACCAGCTTTTGCTTTTGTATATTCAAAATACTACGCGTGGTTTCACGGGTCATCATGTAGCTGATAAATATTCATGAAAACGAAGATTTACCTTTATTTGAAAACCCCACGGTATATAGGTTATTCATTTACTGTATTGACTAACGACATGTTATGATATATTATTATATTTAATGCTGAATAAACAGATTAATATAACGGAATATACGCCGTGGATGCCATCGGTAGCCATAACCGTTGTAAACACTTTGGCTTATCGCGGCCTGAGACCGAACCCAAGACCTCCCGGGTTGCGATGCGACGGCTCTAACCACTCGGCCACTGGGACCGGTTCACTTCTCTATACTATGTTTTGCAATTACGTAAGAAAATCGAACACGAAATGTGACCACCTTGCACATATGCTTATATAATATAAACACGTCATTTTTCCATACCTGAAAGAAATGTATGAAAGGAAAAATAAGATATATACACGATTCGTAAGCGTTAGACAGCTTTTATTGCAGTATTAGTGATGTGCATAATTGACGAAGGGCAATAACTCTGATCGCGAGCAATCGATCAAGTTCAATTACTAACATCAGAAACCACGCGAATGCAATAAATTGGCAATTACCACGTTCCCGCCGACCACGTTAGAGTTGGATTGTTGACAGATCTTGCCGACAGTCAGGACACTCGGGTCAATTGATTAATACTAATACACAAGCTATTTTTAAAAGTTGGTGTGATTTCCGGTATATTTCGGAGAAATTTTGAGAACAAAAAAATATAGCCTTTATCGCTATTCGTCGGTAATTTCCGACATTTTCCGGAAAACACGACCGTTTAGTAACCGGCAATGTTTCTGGAAATTTCAAAGCCAATGTTTTCAAGTTACTACTAGGCCAGAGAATCTGAGAGTCCCCGAACTTTTTTTTATGATTTCCCTTCACCTTCGCAAAAACCCAGAAAAAGTTAATTTAGGCATATTTAAAGAATTTCAAATTAACAAATTTACAACGAAAAACTGAAAACAAAAATATCGCTTTTCAAATGAATTAACCTGTTTGTTGAGTATGGACAGACAAATAGGCGACGTAAAGATAATTGATTTTCGCCTTTTGAAAAATGTATAAGCATGAAATAATTAACAAACACAACATAAAAGAATGAAAAAAAAAGAAGAAAAAAGAATGAAATGAAAAGCGTTACACAATTTAAAGGTCGGGATGACACAATTCGTTTTGTTACAGTGAATGATGACGATGATTATGATGATGATGATAATAATGATGATGAGATAAAATAATAAGAAGAAAAATGAAGGAAAGAAAAGGTAGGAGAAGGAGGAAGAGGAGGAGGGTGACAAATAATAATAATAATAATAATAATAATAATAATGATAATGGTCGTATTCATAATAATGATAATCAAATTAGTGGAAAAAAAAATAAAAAAAGAAGAAGAAGAAGAGGAAGAAAAGGAACTTACAATAAAATGATTGAAAAAGTGTAGGTGGTACGTAAAACGGCTTTTTCTCTGGACGTGAATGTGCCAGTAATTGCTGCACGTGCATGATATATGACAGCGGGCCAAGTAAGCCCGACGTTTCTGTGGCAATCATAACAACGTACCGAGACGACGTCCATTTCGGCCGATCAGCGATTATGAATACCGGTGTCAAATTCCGTTCTTTATTGCAATTTTATTTTCGAGATATATGTTTCTATGGTGACGGTATGCATTCCTTACGGCAAGGAAGAACACTTGGGGTCGACATAGACCATTCAGACGAAGGACTTACGTGGAATATGATTCAAGATAGGATTAATTAGGGGAAATCAGGTATTGTTTTCTAGTTTAAAAATACTGTTTTTACATGCGTTTTTTTTTAATACAGTAGTAAAGAGATGGTTACGTTTTGATTTCGTTTGTAATTGGTTAAAATTGTAAGAAGAAAATCGAGTTATTGGCCGATGATTGTGACTTAGTTTTATATGTATAAAAATGTAAAATATAATGTAATATGTAATACATGTAAAAATGTACAAATTCAACAAACCTTGCTCATTGCTAAGTAATATTTAAATACTAGTAAGAAAAAGTTCTTCATCATGTATTTCTCTCATGTCTTTTCGAAAGACTAGATTAGACTATTTGAGTTTACTGTCGCTTCGACAGTATTTCAGTCATATAGCGACGTCCAGCTAATAACAGGTGGAGGAAGACCCCGAGTGCACGGAGGCATCCGGGTAGAACCACCGACCTACCGCAAGCCAGCTGGAAGGCCTCCCCTCATGAAAATTCGAATGACCCTGCCGGGATTCGAACCCACGCGGTGAGGGGCTGAGTGAGTGTTAAAGTCAGCGACTTTACCCTCTTAGCCACGGATGCCCCCTTTTCGAAAGAATAATAATAAATAAATATTTTTTAAACAAAGACAACTATGTCATCCATCCTGTGTAAGGTACCAGATGCTTACATCTGCAATGAAGTCATTTTTAGCATTGGAAGGACCCTGAATATAATTTAATGATGGATGGATTACCTTCACCCATAGGTTTTTGAATCTACAGGCAATTACTTAAGCAATACGTGTTTACAGTCAAGCTGCATTTGATACACATGTATTTCTCTTGTGAAAATAGTTTTGAGAGGCGTTATTATCAATGATATAACTTCATTTTGGGCTAGATAAAATTTTTAATGAATTTAGATTATTAAGAAATGAAATGAGACTTTTTTTCAAATATAGATTGATGCATGTGTTATGTCCTTCTTTTATTTGATTATTAACGAAAATACGAGTTGAAACCTTTGGGAAAAACGTGAATATCAAAGTAATGTGATTTACAAATTAAATTCAATTTTAAACTCCTATCTGGATTCTATTTCGGTCCTTAAATTGAATTTATTTTTACTGAAAACTAATGTTCGGGGATTCACTTGGGATTGCATCCACGTCTATGAATCTAATGCGCAAAAAGTTCATTTGATATGCCTATTTATTTTAATAACACACGTACAGGTATGAAACATGAAATCTACTTGATTGCAGATCAACGGAATTTGATGTTCATCGAAATTAATGATGTTGCACTATACGAGTATTTGCTGAACTATGGTTGAATTTTCCTTAAAATAAGGATATTGTTTATTGATTTTTAATCATTTTTAGACTGTCGCTAAACAACAAGAACAACAATAAATTATTATAATAATGATAACCTCTCAAACAACAACAAAAAAAAAACAACAAAACAATATACAAAAGAACAACCCCTACTATCAACAAAAAAAAAAAAAAAGGGAATTAAATATTCTCTATGTATGTATGTATGTATGTATGTATGTATGTATGTATGTATGTATGTGTGTGTGTATGTGTGTGTGTGTGTATGTATGTATGTGTGTGTTATGTATGTATGTTTTTGTTGTATGTATGTATGTATGTATGTATGTATGTATGTATGTTGTGTTGTGTGTGTGTATGTATGTATGTATGTATGTATGTGTGTGTGTGTGTGTGTGTATGTATGTATGTATGTATGTATGTATGTATGTTTGTGTGTGTGTGTGTGTGTGTGGGTGGGTGGGTAGGTAGGTAGGTAGGTAGGTAGGTAGGTATGATTGATTGATTGATAGATAGATAGATAGATAGATAGATAGATAGATAGATAGATAGATAGATAGATAGATAGATAGATAGATAGATAGATAGATAGATAGATAGATAGATAGAAAATCAAAGAAGATACAATGTATGTATATGAAAATTAGAGAGAGAGAGAGAGAGAGAGAGAGAGAGAGAGAGGGGGGGGGAGAAAGAGAGCCACACAGCGGACCGGAACACAATTGAATATGACGTGTTTTATTGCAACACGTTTATTGCCCTGCAATTCGGTGACCGGAACACCATTGTAATGAATGTCAACAATAAACATGTACCTGTGGTGATTAATACACGCCATTACCAAACACGCAACACTGGGGTCCTATTGTTTCCCCCCAACCCCCATTATTAATACACATGTATCGGTAGAACAGACCAGAATATCGGTTTATTATTGTGGTGTATTTTTTTTATTAGGGATATACACTCATCGTCACTTAAATAAATTATATACAATGCATGCAAACATTATGATGGTATTCAGGTAGCAAAAATAAATCAAATTTAACATAAGTGTAAATTCTCTCCCCTATAAACTAATAAAGGAAGAAAAAAGGGTGAAATGTCGATTTTAGGAAATCATAGATAGATTTTGCAGACCCCTTAACAACATACATCTGATTCATCGATTATTCTAAAAACAGGTTTCCAACGAGCTACTTGTATTTTCCACATAATATTTATGTTCGAATAATAATTTTAATTTATAAACCCGGTATGTTACAGAACCGACATGGCGTCCATACTCAGAGTCCTTTTTATCCTCGTCATGCTCCATGCCTCGACTTCGACTTATCCGAGTTCGTACAGACGGAAGTATTCCGGGAAATACGGCGGACGGAAAGGATACCGGGCAAAATTGTTTTCTTTTCATAAAAAGCATGTTCCAAAGGTAGGCTGTTTCTACAACCTGTACTTCGGCAAAAAGCAAGTAGACCAGTTTACACCGAACACATTATATGCAAGTAGAACACCTCTTATAAGGAATAAGTCGATCAACTTAAACGAACACGTCTTTTTACGAGTAGATTTCGTATAAGTGAACACGGCATATTACAATTTAGTAGACCAGCTTGAAACGAATGCGGCATAATACAAATAGACCCCGCTTCTAACGAACATTGCAAACCCCGGTAAGTAAAAATCGCTTAAAATGAACACGGCATAAAACAAAAAGATCTGGCTTAAAACTAACACGACATAATAAAAGAAGACCTGCTTATAACGAATATGTTTTAATGCAAGAAAACTCCGCTTAACCCTTTCCCTCATAGAGGACACCATGAAAAGACCTATGCGAACAGCATAAAACCAGATCAGCCTGCGAGTAACTCGCAGGCTGATCAGGTCTTATGCTGTTCGCTGCTCCTCAGTGGTCTGGAAATGAGCATTTTGTAATTAAATTTGGTAAGGTTTAACTGTAGTTTTCTGCAGATCAGGCTTTATGTGATACCTATTGAGGGCGTCAAAATGAGTATATATGAGGGAAAGGGTTATAGCGAAATTCACTGGATCTGATAATTTGTTTTGATATTTCCGATTATTGATATATGTGTAAATGCGTTGGTTTAGTACCGAACTTATTTTTATATCCAACACGCCGAGGTTTCTTTGCTTTGTGATATACGCAAACATCATTAGAAGTTACGCTAATTTGTTACCAATCAGAAGCTCTGAAAATCCAAAATTATCAACGATTGATCTATTATTTTCTATTTTACCATGTACAAAATAGATCGCTCTATTTGACAAAATCTAGTGTTTGCCACAAATTAAGAATGACTTCTAAGTCGCACAGAATCTATCACACAATAGAAGCTTACGCTCGATTCGGTCTTCTGTTGTCTGGAGAAATGTCTTAATAAACTGTATCTTTTTTCTTGAATGTTTTAGAAGTGTTTCATGAATATCTATTTATCATTATTATACAAATCTTCAAATTAACACATTAATAAGAACTTGGATTTAATATTGGCTTCAGATATTATCAATTATCTATGCATTTTTGATAAGGAAATAAATAAATAAAACCCTGTTAGTAAAAGTCACACATAAATAGACCATTGTTATTTTGATATGATGTTGCATGCAGCAATATACCTCAACATGCTTTGTTATTTGCACTCTAGGTTGCCATGCATACAGCGTCATTCACAGATCCAGTAATTATACCTTTTGGAATAGCACCCCCAGTATTTATAAAAGTCGAGGACACGAGGGAGTTGATTGATGTAAACAATTTTAACGGTGGTCCGATACAGACCGGAAGTGGCCAGCCAGGGGGACCACTTGTGCAATTGATAAATAGCGCTGATTTGAGTCAGCTTGGCAACAACGTTTTGCCTATAAGTGTTAACCCTATAACAGGGAATATTGGGTCCCCCGGGAATGTGCCAGGGGACGGAGCAATGCAGGGCTCAACATTGTCCAACGGGATGCCAAATATGGAAGCTTTCCCTGGATCGCATGAAGGTGTCCTAGATATTGAAAATAATAAAAATGGAGGCGCTATTGTAGATGTTGCTGGTTTAGTGAAAAATAATGTAAATATAGATATACACGGCGTAGCCGACAACGTATTGAATAAGTCGGCAGGCATTGGAGGCAGTGTAGGTGATAATAATATGGTATTCCTAGAGAGGCATTGCTTAGATTGAAGGACGGTTCAGCCGGCATTGGAACACGTGCAGGTGGCAATATAGTGATGTCAAATGAGGAATTTCTCCGATTGAAAGGCAGTGGAGGGATTCCGATTTCGCTTGATATGATTGGTTCAGAAATAAGTGCATTTGGAGGAAAACCACTTGGCACAAACAAATTAAAAAACGCCGGTGAGCTAGTGAATATAAATGGCAAAATTATTGATAGTTTGGCACCAAATCCGTTTTTAGAATTAATGGACATTCAGCCTTTCGGAAGAGGGCCTTATGCAGATTGTCGTCTGCCTTCACGCGTAATCTGCGGAGCGCGTGCCGGATGGGATTACGTCATTGGAATGGCGGATTGGTGTAGTAAAAACTGCGTGGTGTTTAGTTACAGCACCTATTGTGACGACGAAAGATGTCAATGCAAATGTGTCGATACAAAATAATAATAATAATAATAAATATGAAAATCGATTTATTATTGTCGTTCAAAAAATAGACAGTGATATGTAAAATTTGCATTAAGTTATCCAAATCATGATATATTTATGTCTTAATACATATATTTATATTTTTTCTCACTAATGTGTAAAAGGCAATAGCCTTTAGCCTTAATTTGAGTGCATCATATTCATATTTTGTTTATTTTTGTCTTAACCAGGGCAGCTGGACTTGATCCTGGTATTCGTCTATCTAAATTTTTAGTGCATCGTTACAACTGTTTGTTTCATGGTACGTGTGTATTTTATACTGTAATTCTAGACAAGCAAGTTTAAATAAAGATGCATATTATGAATTATATTTTTGTATGTAATTTTCTGAAGTTGTTTTCAGCGGAAATGGCATTAGAAAAGCTACATTATTATTCAAACTTTGACTGTTCATTGCAAATGGCATTTTAGTAGCGTACATTTTATTTTGAAAAATTTACTCCCGTTATTTCCGGCTTAAATTGGCATAAGAAATGACACCTTAAGCTTGTTCAGCACAATGACATTCAAAGTGATACCCTTTCTACGCAAATTTTACTCAATGTATGAAGTTATTTCAGGATAAATTAGCATAAGATGTGATACCTTTGGCATTGCGCCATTTTAGTTTTTTTTTTGTATTATAAAAATGTACACGAAGCACCATTTAATTATCTGGCTCTATATACAGATGTAAATTAACACCCCCAGTCTTTTTCTCTTATCATCCTCACTTTCCCATATTCCACATTTTTGCCGAAGATTTGTAATCAATGGAACCATATTTGAATTACCATAAAGACATATTTGTTTATATATATTATTTTTTTTTCAAGTTCATAATTTGCTATAGTATAAGTCATTCCTTCATTAAATAATCAATTTTAAAACATGATTCTGGTTAGATCTTATCTATCTTGCTTATACTGATTAGTTGACACAAGATAAAAAATAACAAAAAACATAGATCCGCAACTCTAATATGTATATGAGTATGTCAAGAGAGTTACGTGTGAGATCATGTGACCACGAAAAATGTGTAATATAGTTCATATCAATTACAAATTTTCTTTTCAATTTATTGCCGATTAAACTATATATGTTTGTCTCTTATAAGAAAGCAGATCTCTTTTATGTGTGATTCTGTTAAGCGTCTGCACGATGTTAATTGTCTCAGTGAGATCTCGTTCAAATCCCGTTCACCTGATTTTTTCGCCACGACAGTAAAAAACCTTATTTCTGACCGCTTCATATCTCTGTTGAATAAGTCTTTGATTTGACACCATCGCGACTGATTAGAGGCACCCAGCTAGGTTCATTTATTTCCCTAAGTCAGCTGGAGGGCTTCCTCACATGGAAAATCCATCAAAGTGAATCTGCCGGGATTGCTTTTGGAGAGGCGATCACCAATCTCATTGAAGCCATATCCTAAGTGACAATCGCTGAATAGGCTCTGATGTCGGCTTAAATCGACCTTTAATTAGCCAATCGGATCGCCGGCTTCAAAATGATCGGGTATAGCTTCGTGAATATTCGTAAGTTCTTGGCAGCGCACGGAATTTTCAAATTTGTGGATATCATCAAGTTATTCAGATTTTCAAATCCAAACGTTTTGAAACGCGCATCCTGATTGGACAATTTCAAAATCATCTTTTTTATTAATATTTATGACGTAATGATCAATCACGGGATGTTGTCATATCAGAAACGAAGAGCTGATTTTAATGAGATTGCCAGGATTTGAATCCACAGTGGTGTGGGGATGCGAGAAATAATGGTAATTATGGTACATGTATTGTCTTTATAACGGATATATTTGGAGGATCAGATGTTTTCAAATGATGCCATCGTCGTAAGAAGTTAACGATAAATTTATCTTTTTTTCCTTCTCAATATTGATTAATATTGATCATTATATATATGAACTGAAGTCCTTATAAATTGTTTCTTGTCAGTAACCCGAGCTATGAATTTGGATGTATTTTCCCCAATTCCATGTTCTTTTTTTATTATTTGTTTCAGATAAAACAACAACAAACAAAATGAACATCAAAAACAAGAACATATTTTAGGTGTGATACATATTTTAAGTTATTTAGATTTTAGCAAGCATTTATTGAATATGAATAATAAAAAATATAATGAAACTAAATGTATATGAACGTAGAAAACTGACAAGTATAAAATGTTGACATTTTGGCACCGTGGTCTACTGGGGACACGGAACCGCATTGCATAAATCGGTACCCGAAGCGTCGCCACTACATGGGGCACCGCCATTTTGTGGTGCTGGTGATGTGCAAGTGCGCGTGCGCGATTTGAAGCCAATGTCACATGACTTATCACATGGTCCCCACGCGCTCCACCCTGACCATCCTCCATCGATAGCTGTAACAAAAAAAAAAGTCAATACCCAACATCCGCTGATAAAGGATGTTAAAAAATAATAATTTAGCAAACTGACGTACACCATTTTACACATTTTACAACTGTAGGAACTGAAGAATTCCTCCACTGGAGTTTCCTCCCCTTACATTGTACGGCATTTTTTTTGTGACTCTGAAAGAAGCAAACCTGCTCCGAAAATGTACAATATTCACTGCCCTATCGGTGTTTTGGATTAAAATACGAAACATAAAGACAATGCCTTTTTAAACTTGCACTAAAAACATAAACTACCACATAGTTACCCCCCCCTAACTCTGCACGGGATAACTGTTGTCACATGTCAGTGATGATTGCTAATAGGATGGAAAATGTAAAACTTACATCATTTTCGTCTTCGTTTCAGAATTAAAATCACCATTTATTTAAAGCACATGCATTGTTTATTATTCTGATCGAATTTTTTGTCGTGGTGGAGTTACAGTAGCTACGACAGTATTTAAGCGACTAACGACTGGGAAAGCAATCCCTGGTGTACAGAGGCAACCCGTGTTGAACCATCGACTAATCCGGTTAAGCCTACCGGGCCTTGAACCCACATCGTTTAAGGTTAGGTCAGTGTAAGTCAGTAGTTATCATCATGCGACCGTGGAAGTCCCTTATAAATGTAGAAAGAAAACAACAACAAGGGGAGATCAGTGCTTCGAAAGAGAGTGGATTGTTGACAAACTCAGGCGCAGTTGAGTGGTTGCCAAACTGAGTTACCACGTGATCATCATGATGTGTTCCTCTTGTCGCCATCTTGTTTATTTTGACATAGCTGAAATTCAGCTTTGACAAAGATCTGTGTAAGTTCTCTTGCGTTGGAGATTGCATTGTGCGCTCTGAATAAAAGACATAATTTTCTTTGTTTTTGAATTCTTAATGATTACCTGTGGCAGGTGCTTGACTTGTTGTCACGCTAGGTTGCGAGGTACCCTTAAGGAAGTTGATTAATGCATCTTTCTCTGTCGTGTACCCGTCTGAAAAATAAATCACACATATTTCTGAGATAAAACACAACCAGTAACTTCCAACATTCGGAACCAACTTTATCTCTCCCGTGTATACCGTGGGATTTTCAACTGGCAAAACTTCGTTTTCATGAATATTAATCAGCTACATGCTGACCAATGAAACCACGCGAATATTTTGAATACTCTTCATTAAAAGGTTACAAAAGCGACAACTGACTTTCAAAATACCACGCAGTTAATAATAATAATAATAATAACTTTATTAAAGAAACCCTTCTGTGAACACAAACTGCTACTCACTTTCATTGCATAACGGACCGCTACATTTTCCCTTCACGTAATGGAGGGTGACCGGAAATCCCGCTACACGGAACACTAGATCTTCCGTGCCCTGAGAAACAGTCACCGAGATATATTAATCAGAACAACTTTTAAGGTAATCCATCTATCATTATATTGTAATCATGGTCTCTCAAGTGATCGTGGGAATTTTATAGTAAAGGCAAGCTTTATAAACTTTGAGCAAAAGAGCTTTAAAGTCCAAATCAATGGATGCTTGCATTTTTTAGGCATTTGAATGACCATGCTTGTAATTTAATACAACTTAGACCACTTAACCTCTACCATGATAACCAAAGTATCCTAATGAAACATTAGGAGCCATTGGGTATCTCCGTGAAAGGCCATGAGGTCCGAGATATAGCGGAACCATTACAAGGACTTTACCTTAAGTTATATTTCAGCTCTAATGTGGTATATTGTACATCATTTTAATACCGCAAACTTTTGTTTTAAACTTGTCCTGGCACATTTTGTCCTTGAACTACGTGCACATGCTTGGAAACACACCCGGCACATGTAAAGTTTTAGTTTTCATTTCGCAATTTCTCGTACACACGTGTATATAATTAACGTTAAAAACATATTCCCTTAAAAATAATACATGTGTCGTACAAACGCGTATAAAGTTTTCTTTCTTAAAGTTCGATTTCAATTATAATCAGTACTTCTATGATAAATGTATTTTGCTGCTATATTATGGGGAAACAAGTTCTTATAAAAACATTTTTGTACTCCGATTGCTTTTCAGAATAAACACACGTTAATAAAAGAACACCTCTGGTCATAGCAATTTGACATGCCTTCTGGCAGCAGATATTATTTAATGCTTGCCTAGTTTTCTTTTCTGGCGCGTTCGTCGCCTTTCGGTGATGCAAAATTGATATGTACATTACCTTCACTTGTCACGTGACTGACATACCTGGGAACATTTACTGTCCGAATCCTGGCAACATCCGTGCCAGTAATAATCCGGTGAACCCCGGTTCGCGTCTCTGTTCTTACCAGAAATACATCTCTGTCAAAAATAAAACGAGAACTATTTTGAAACATTAGGAATTGAGAATTCATTGTGATACTTTGTAATATATGGTAATGATACACGAGTCGTTTATATTTTACAAGACTTTACAAGACTAAAGTTCGAAACACAGACGGTCAAGTGCGGATACTGTCTGACAAACGGTCAATACATTGATATCGGAGGCCGAGTGGTTAAAATGTTCAGAGCGAAGTCGTACGTTCGATCCTTCATATCTAAATCTATAATGGCATTTATCTCTTACCTGTTGCTCAGCACATATAAGGGTTGTTCTAAGACTAGATGGCCCAGTGACAAGATAATGTGACATGTCTACGGCTTGATACCACAGTGAGGCAGCACTATATTTGTCTTACACATAGGCAAAGTCCCCAAATGACTAAAATAATGGCAGTTTGACGTTAAGGTCAAGCAGACAAAGATACAAACATGGTAGATATAGCAGTGATGAAGCATTATATCCGTCTCAGGAATGAATGGCCCAGCGTCTGGATAACACGGATGAATGTGATAAAATGCTATTTATCCACGACTTTATATCATATCAAAGTCAGGGAACACTTATCCTGTTTTAATGGCAATGCGTCTGAACGCTCGCCTGTATATGTAATTCTCTATTTTTCCTTTCATGGGGATGATGGGAGTTGATTTTGAGGACATTAAATATGAATTCGGGAAATGCGCATAATTGTTATTTTTTTGCACTGAAATAGATATGATAAATGTCTGAGAGTTTAGTTAATGGTAGCGGTGATGGTTATTATGATAATGATGATGTTGTTTTGCATCGCCATTTGATGCTTCGAATCAATGCTTCTCTTATTACTAAATATACTGTCCGTGGGACTTGTTTAAAGTAAGTAAGTAAGCAAGCAAACAGACAACAACAAACGAACATACAATTAAGACTTACAGATCCTTTCTGGCACACGTCAATTGAATGGCACCTCCCATGGTCGCTATCAGTGTATCCACATCCCACACAGAGAGAGTACCCGTCGTTATAGAGAGTTCTCAGGGTTTCTGAGAGAAAAGTAACTTGCTTTTACAAGATGGCTTTTCAATAACTTTTTCACCATGAACCGCAATCTTGCTGAATGAATTGTGTTAGGAGTAATGTGGGTAAATATATATTTTTTTTAAACATAAGTCGTTAATATGCAAAGGTATTGCTTTTTATTATTTCTAGTGCATTGTTAATTATTGCTTGTAAATGTTAGAAATATGATTTTGGACGGTTGCAAAGAAAGTTCTTTGCAATGGTATACAACATAAATAAACCACAATTTACCTTTCTGCGATGCTGAGAGGCTTGTCAGATCTGGAAAACATCATTTTATATACGTCAAAATATTTTCTGGAAATAATCGAATGTATAAATTGTAACATTAAGTCAAGTGACTGTGAATGATCCATACTGGGAAAAAGCATTACACCTAGAAAAATGAGTGACAAAGGTAAATGTCATTCCCTGAACTTTATTAAACATGTACGTGTAAATGCATAATTAAAGATGACGTTTGCAGTCACGTGCACTGAGCATTCATGTTATAATAAACTGATTTCAAATTAATACTTTGCTTGTGTTAAACGTCCCACAAACAGTATTTCATTCACTGGGGGACAATGTCTACATAAGACCGGTTAAGAGCTGCTTCACCGCGATGTCAAGCCATTGACAAATTGTATGAAACCACACCCAGTCACACTTTCCTGACATAGGGCCAATCGCAGCTGTAACTATCCGGATGTCTGTCCCATGAACTAATAAAGGGATACATGATATATTCAGGTACCATTATAACGACTTTGGTAAGGCGCCGCCGCTGATCAGTTACCGGGCGAACGATCTGACCAATCGGCTACCGGGACCGGTCAAAATAATTTTAATATACACATTTACATGATTTAGCAAAAACAATATGCCCATCATCTGGACCGAGGTCAGCTGTTTCTGAAAATGAGTTGGCCGTATTAATATATTTATTTAACCCTTTCCCTCATAGAGGACAGCATGAAAAGACCTATGCGAACAGCATAAAACCAGATCAGCCTGCGATTAACTCGCAGGCTGATCAGGTTTTATGCTGTTCGCTGCTCCTCAGTGGTCTGGAAATGAGGATTTTGTAATTAAATTCGGTAAGGTTTAACTGTGGTTTTCTGCAGATCAGGCTTTATGTGATACCTATTGAGTGCGTCAAAATGAGTCTATATGAGGGAAAGGGTTAAACAGGTAATGAGAATATTGGTCAAGATAGTAGTTTGTTGTTGGTTGTTGTTGTGTTTAACGTCCCACCGACAATAGTTTGGAGACAATGTCAACTTAAGACAGACGTAGTGCTGCCACACCGTAGATATGTGGAAGGATACCCTATCCAGTCACATTAACCTGACATCGAGCCTATCAGTACTGGAACTACCCATATATACTGAGCGCCAAGCAAGGAAGCTAAACCAGTACCATTTTTATGACTTTGGTATGTCGCGGCCGGGGATCGAAACGGACGCTCTAACGACTCGGCCATCGGGGACGGTCACATAGTAGGGAAGCCTCTGTCTAAAAGGGAGGTGGATGAAATAACAGAAAATTATCTTACCAAATCTACACTGGGGGTTCTATCTCTGTGTTTGCTGAAAGGGAAACAAAAGTGAATACCGGTAAATATTCAACATCAGATGCTTTGTTCTACACCATGATATATGAATGAACTAAGGCAGACAGAGACAGAAAGAAAGAAAGATAGTGGCCAATTTCACTACCCGTAGTTCGAAATCTTATGTGCAAATTTTACATATTTGGCGTTAATCTTCCAATTGGGATTACTTTAGGAAGTGCAATAAAAGTGATCATCGTTATTTATGTTTCACTGTGCAAAATAGAAACAAGAATTCTCTATGAAGGACAGCATACGAATAAAATCGAAAAGAAAAAAAGCGTGTACGAAGTTTGGTGAAACGAGTCGCCGGAGTTCAGTTATATTTATGATAGGAGCTTCGTACAAGTGTCATTTTAACGACCTTGGTAGATCATAGTGGGATGTTCAAGTCCCCCTAAATTTGTGGCCAATCAGGAGCTCTGAAAATTCAAATTTGTCAGCGATTTATTCCAAAACTTTCTATTTTCTATTTTACCATATACAAAATAGATCGATCTTTTTCTAAAAATCAAGTGGTGGTCACAAACTTAGGGTGAGTTCTAAGTCGGAAAGAATCCATCTAAGACCTATTTAACAAAGATTGGCAACTCGTCTAAATCTCACGAAAGCACGAAACAAATTGTCCAATTCTCGCAAAGTCACGTTTTCAAATATCTCCTTTTCTATTGAAGATATGTGAAAGAAACTTGTAATTTAATAGTATTTAACAATAGAGCATCACATTACCTTTTTTAAATCATATATTTTTAAAAAAAAATCAAACTAATTCATTGTAGTAGAGAAATGATTGTTTTATAATGTGGTTACATTTTCTCTGTTATATTTCCATTCCTTTTTTAAATGTTTGCAATATTCAATGATCTGCAGTGTGCCTAAACACTATTTTCCATCGGCTTTTACAGAAGTTTCCTATCTTAGTTTAGTATGTCTTTGAATCCATTAAAACATTTCTCTAGAAATTAGAAGCCTACACCCGCTTCGGTCTTCTATTGTCTGGGGAAATGCCTTAATAGAATAAACTATATCTTATGCTTTGACAGAGCAAATAACTGGATCAGAACATGCTGGAGGGGCAGATATAAAGACTATTTACCCGGAAGGACGTTCTTCACTTGGCTTGGAAGCTTGTTGTATGCATTATAAAAATCGTCCAGTAAAAATCGCTTGCCAGTGGCTCCTGGAAATGAAAACATTATTGTTGAAATCAATCATAAAATTTGCTTTTTTTTCACATGTATATTTCTCGAACATTAATTTGAACGAAAATAATGATTTAACAATATTGTGAAAATTAGAAAAATTATTCACATCTCATTAGTGAAAAAGTGTCTCCGTTGGTGAAAAAAAGTGTCTCATTAGTGAAAAAGTGGAAGAATAAGAATATAACATACCCAAAAGTTTTGAACAGTCCTGGCAGTGTACAATTTTCAATATTGTGAAGAGAAAACCTGTTGATTAGATAAATACAATATACGTTATATAAAACGTCAACCAATATTATTATTGTATTATATACAATAAATGACAATTTGATAATTAAAAACAATATACATACATTAACAATATATGAAGACTTAAATGAAACAAAATCGTTAAAGTGATTAAAAATACGAAATGAAAAAAATCGTATACATGTACTTACATTTTTTTTTAAAAATTGAAAATATGAATAGTGAACATGTATATATTGTTTATCTCATTCGGTATATTATTCATATAAGTTATAGCATATATTTTACTTAGCATTCCCTATGAAAATTTGAATTATCATTTTTATCTCGTATAAGTACGGTACATAAAGAGTTTATCAATATTGCACATATCTTCAAATTGCTAAAACTCGAGAACCGAAGGAGGAATTCAAAATCTTCGGAATTCGCGAGACTTTGGATACTGGGAGATTATATATTTAGTTTCATCCAAGGTTTAAGCTTGGAAGACTAGGCACGTATGTTGGATTCGACATGGTATTCGACATACATGATATTCGACACGGTATTCGGAAAATCGCTCCACATATAGTCGCCATTTTAATGTACATGCAGTTATCCCTGCATAAAAATATCCTTTTTAAGACGGTAATTACGTAACAACACTTTTTCGTCAAACGAAACATTCGTTATTTCGAATACACAGTACGTTAATTTTACGTGTAAAGTCACGATATGAGTTTCGTATTATACTTTGTCTTGAAGTGAAACTTAATCAACATATTTTTATGTTGTTTTGTGTTTGTCTTCATAAGTATATATATATTTTTTATAGAATTTATATATATGATAAACCAACTTACCGATTGTTTCTAATTTCATTTTGCCAATTTTTTTTTTAAAATTTTCTTTTGATATGAGAAAATGAATGTGATTCCGACAAACTGAACACATTAAATGCTGATTTCAGTTGTGAATTCCAGTATATATAAAGGTTTTCACGTTTGGCAACACGTGAATACGTGACGTAAGAATTGCATTGTTCTACATAGGTCAAATGAGCAGTAGATAGATCCGTGACCTTTTGAATTTGCATGATTTAAGAGGAATAATGACAAATCGGCCCTTGTGTACGTGTGTTTAGAGCGTCTGCCCCGGATCCCCGGCCGCAACATACCAAAGCCGTAAAAATGGTACTTGTACTCCATTTCTTAGCGCTCAGTTATAAGTGTATTTCCAGGCTCGAATTCCACCAACAATTACTTATCGCAAAGTAATACTTAAATTCTTAAATTAACACATTCCATTATTAATATTTTATGAAATATTCGAGTACACGATTAAGTTGAAATGAATTGTTACCTTAATAACTAACAATAATTGATAAGAAATGAAACAATTGGGATGGGGGTTATTTGAGAAGCAAGATTAATAAAATTCGTCCTTAGTATTTAAGTTTTAATTAGCGCTAAGAATTGTTACTAGTTGGATCGGTTTCAAGATAATGTGATCGGGTGTGGTATCATGCCACATATCTACCGCGTGATACTGCAGTGTGGCAACACTCAGCACTATACCTGTCTCAAGTAGACATAGTCTCCAAATAACGACGATGTCTACATTGCAGTATCACGTCGTAGACATCTGGCATGATACCACACCCAGTCACATTATCCTGACACCGGGCCAATCAGTTCTGCAACTACCCTTATATGCTGAGCGCCAAGCAAGGGAGCTATAACAGTGCCACTTTTTAAGACTTTGGTATGTCGCGGGCGGGGATCAAACCCACGACCCCCCCCCCCGCTCCTAAAAAAACAAAACAAAAACAACAACAACAACAACAACAAAAAAACAAAAACAACAAAACAAAAACAAAAAATAAAACAAAGAAAAACAAAATATTACAACGAAACATAGCTGAGACAACAACAACAAACAAAAAATCATTAAATCTATTGCATGAAATTGATTTGAGAATAGATACAAACATTATCTAAAACAGCAACACAAACGAAGGAAAAAAATCAGTGGCCATAACTGTTGACTAACATGTCAAAGCGGTATTTAAAATGTGGACGTGTTTCTTTCCTTTTTTTGATATATCACGGAAAGTATACAGCCTCAAAATAAACCCCAATAAATAGTAAAATCTTTTGAAGGATTTGTTTTCTGTAACATCACAAACACTTTCGTTTCGTAATTTTGAGACTTTGCCTTCACGAGATCTTCAAATTGCATTTTACCACAATATCACACCGTAGACAAATGGTATGATATCACACAAAATCAATTTACCCTGATACCGGGTCCTGGAACCATTGTGCATTCCGGTTTTAATTCATTTAAAAATCAATGTAATAATCACAGCTGAACCTGTATTAGCGGCCACCTGTATTAAGCGATCAACCCGCATCTAACGGTCAATTATAATATCATCAAATTAGCATTTTCTTATAGGTTTAACCCCCATTTAGCGACAATCTCTATCAAGCAGTCACTTTCTCTTGTCCCCTTGACTGACCACTTAAGACAAGTTTTACTATATTTAAAAAAATAATCTTCTGAAATATCATTGTTTCCGAAATAAATGAAAATGGAAATCATGCTGTTCAAACAATAACCTAATTTTTATCTTAAACATAAAACATTTCGAAAAGAAATGATAATTTTAAATTTAAAATAATGACAACAAACAAAAAAGGTCTGAGTGCCCCCTCTCTTTGCAACTGAGTATAAATTGAGCCCCAAACAATGGACAAGTGCCGAAAACCATTATCGTATGACTTTACTATGTCGCTGCAAGGGGTCGAACTTACATCCTGTGTTCACACTGTAACCACTATAGCAATAAACGATCGAATTGTAGTGCTAGTGGGTGGGTGAAAAAACAACAACAACACAACTTGCGCAGAATATTTATAAAAGATGAATGGCTTTTCGGAACTTAGATAATCGTTCATTGACCGCCAGATTGCGATATCAGTCTTCATTTTATATTTATGCTGATGACCTCTTCTGGCATTCACTGGACGCAGTATTGGATAAAATAATATGAAAACAGATCATTTGTTAATCGCATTTATTGCCGTCATAGTTCATAGAAAATTTATTTTTTCAGTCATGAAAATAAGTTTTCCTATGACGACTCATGAAAAAAGTTTTCCTATGACCACTCATGTAAATAAGTTTTCCTATGACGACTCATGCGAATAAGTTTCCCGATGACGACTCATGAGACGACATATGCAAATATGTTTTCCTATCTATGACGACTCATGAAAATAAGTTTTCCTATGATCACTCATGGAAATAATTTTCTATGAAGTCATGAAAATAAGTTTTCCTATGATCACTCATGGAAATAAGTTTTCCTATGTAAGTCATAAAAATAAGTTTTCCTATGATCACTCATGGAAATAAGTTTTCCTATGTAAGTCATGAAAATAAGTTTTCCTATAATAATTCATGAAATTAAGTTTTCCTATGACGACGAATAGGTTTTATTATGATCACTCATGAAAATGCGATTTCCTAAGATCATTCATGAAAACATATTTTATGATC
Organism: Solen grandis; assembly: GCA_021229015.1. Classification (NCBI taxonomy): domain Eukaryota; kingdom Metazoa; phylum Mollusca; class Bivalvia; order Adapedonta; family Solenidae; genus Solen; species Solen grandis. The sequence goes on along the minus strand of CM037791.1, from coordinate 29,380,255 downwards.
ACTTATGAAAATAAGTTTTCCTATGATAATTCATGAAATTAAGTTTTCCTATGACGACAAATAGGTTTTATTATGATCACTCATGAAAATGCGATTTCCTAAGATCACTCATGAAAACATTTTTATATTCTTATGAAAATAAGTTTTCCTATGATCACTGTGAAAATACCTTTTTTATTATGACCCACCGGAAAATATAATGCAAAATTACATGATATCAAACATATCTCCCCTCTTTCTCCTGTATTTCGAAACATTTAAACAATCACGACAAATATGCTGTAAATCTATATAAAGATTCCTGTGTCCAGATAGTATGGTCAACTCCGTAATAATTCAGCAGTCTCAGGACGAAAGGTCACCAGTGCATACGAACTGTCACTTATCTTTAGTTTTAAGAACATTCAAGGGGATGGTATGTCAATATTTTTTGAGGGTGAAATTCTCTCCTTATTAGACATTTTTTACAGATTTATGCTAGATTATGACTGATTGCAACAACTGATTTCTTTCACTGCAGGTGGTTGTGGAACATGTATTCAGTTAATAAATAAACACTAATTTATACAATGTCTCTTTCTTGTTTTCGACCTATAATCCTTGAAATAACAAAGATGGTACTGGCAAATCTCCCTCGCCATTTGAGGACACATGTTGTTACAATATTGGTTGGCCCATATGTAATTACCTTGCAATATTGGGTGAATAAAGTATTTTGCTGTCTGTCTGATAATGGGATTGGGTGTGCTGTCATGTCACAAATTGCAGTGAGGAAGCACTATATCTGTACCGTCTCCGGTGGCTGAGTGGTTAGAGCGTCCGTCTTGGGAGCCGGAGGTCACGGGTTTGATCCCTGGCCGCGCGACATGACAAAGTCGTAAGAAATGGTACTTGTATAGCTCCGTTGCTTGGTGCTTAGCATATAAATGTAGTTCCAGGACTGGTTGACCTGATGTCAGGATAATGTGACTGGGTGTGGTATCATGACACATGTCTACGGCGTGATACTGCAGTGTGGCAGCACTATATCTTTCTCAAGTAGACATCGTCTCCAAATGACTGAAATACTGTCGGCGGGACGTTAAACCTAACAAACAAACAAACATACAAACAAACAAACGAACGAATAAACAAACTATATCTGTCTCTTGTATCACGTAGACGAAAGTCCAAAACAATGAATAAACTCTCGGTTGGACGTTAAATCCTGAAATTAATTACATTTCTCAAACATGAGATTAAATTTTATTTCCAATACATATGAACAACTTTTTTTCCGGCCTAGGTGAAATCAACTCTATCTATCCACTTTAACACTTTACTTCATATAGACTCATTTTGATACATTGGCAAACAGAGGAGACCCAGATCAGACAGATCCTTTCAGTAGCTGTCTGATTAGGCTCTCCCCTGTTTGCTAATAAAATATCGAAGGTCAAATTACACAGCAAAGTAAAATCTAATATTTATGCCATGTGAAGCCCAGCCAATTTTTACTCATCTATAATCATAAATTCGTACGTATACAGGTATATGTTTATTCATTAGGCAAAAGGTTAATTAATCAAAGCGCTGATAACTCTGAGAGAACAGGGTTTTAAATATGACGATGTCGCATTTCTTTTGTTTATCAAAGTAAGTTTAATAAACGAGGATTAAATTTCCAAGCGGTGCCAATAAACCCTATGTTATAAACCCGCTTTAACCTTGCTTGCAATATAGATGTCTAAATATAGCCCCGAATTTTGTTCGATTCAAAATATGTGCTACCATTGAACAGCGTTGCAAGCAACTCCTCACCAAAGAATCTGCAATATCCGGTATAATTCGCTGATTTATGAAGGTTAACGACTCATTTCGGAGTGAAACGGTGGTAGATTGTTTAAAGAGAGTTCGTCCCTTATCCTGGAGGTCTTTAAAATTGCGTGCATTTAAAAGAAATATGCATTATCATTTAAGGCATACGCGCACAGACAAAGAAGGGAAATTAAAACTAGCCGTAATAATTTTCAAAACTTTGCATGATTATAGAGAATTACATTAAAAACTAATTTATGGAAAAATTGGGGGTCACCGCTCTACTTTTTGAGTTATCTGCATCTGAAAGTGGCCTTTTACGTCATTTTCAAGGGCAGATAACTCAAAATCAAGTCCATCGATGCCTTATTTTTTCACCATATTGTTTGTTGTTTCATTTGCAGTCATTATGCAAAGTTTAAAACAATTCTGTTCAATAAATATTTTACTATGCTTTAGCAAATAAACATACTGCATTTTTCTTGAAAAAAAAAAAAAAAACAACAAAAAAACCCCCGAAAATTTCTATATATTTAAGTATGCCACTATAGTATAAAATCTGTTGGATAGAATTTCTAAAACTTTTATACAGTAACAGAGACTACAGTACCAAACATAGAGTTGAAATTAAATGATGTGTTGCTAACCCATAGTATTGAGTTATCTGCCCTTGAAAATAACTGAAAAAAAAACACCCCCCCAAACAACTCACATTCAGGGGAAAGATAACTTAAAAAGCAGAATGGTGACCCCCATCCCCCCCCCCCACCATTAATTTGTCTAGTGTAGTTTTCTATAATCATGCAAAGTTTTAGAAAATTATTATGGCTAGTATTAATTTTCCTTCTTCGTCTATATAGAAAATAACTGCAATATGCCTTTAAACACGTCAGAGTTAAAGACAGCCTTTTACTATATAGACGAAGAAGGAAAATTAAAACTAGCGCAGAGAATTTTTAAACTTTGAATGCTTATAGAAAATCAAACTAGAAACAAAATTCTTTGCTCTATTATGTCATTTTCAGGGGCAGATAACTCAATATTATGGATAGCAACACATCATTTGACTTCTGTGGTACTGGACTCTCTATAATCATGCGATGTTTAAGAAAATTCTCTCGTTAGTTTATTTTCCTAATTTGTATTTATAGTAAAAACCTGTTTTTGTAGTATACGTATGTTTGTTGGGTTTAACGTCTCACCAACTGTATTTCAGTCATTTGGAGACGATGTCTACTTGAGACAGATATAATGCTGCCACACTGCAGTATCACGCCGTAGACATGTGGCATGATACCACACCAAGTCACATTATTCGGACACCAGGCCGACCAGTCCTGGAACTACCCTTGTATGTTGAGCGCCAAGCAAGGGAGCTACGGGGGTTGTTCGATGTGTAATGTGTATTGTACCACAGCGCGATAACGCTTTGCACGATTTCATGGATGTTGATATGCCCGAATAGCTCTATTTAATACCTTTCCAACGATATAAACACGAGCCTTCAGATTAGCACAGTTTTAAACTAATCGTAATTTTAAAAGAGCCAGTCGCTGACCACTGTTGAAAAAATGGTTGGGAAACGGGTTGAAAAATATGGAAGAAATTATAGTTTATATAAAAGTTCGCACAAAACTCGGTCATTCGGTAAATCATATTTTTACTGAATGGGTTAAGTTTATGGGTCTGATAAGGTATCTTATGAGACAGTGCGTAGATGGAGAAAGAAATTTCTGACTGGCGCAGAGTCCGTAATAGATGCAGCAAAATCTGGCCGACCTGTGACTGTAACAGGCAAGACAAATGTCTCAAAAGTCAGGGAAATAATTGAAAGTGATGGCAGGTACACGATTCGTGATATTGCCAAAGCTGTTGGCATATCGCTACCGCGGGTGCATTTCATTTTGAAGCGTATTTTGAAACTACGAAAGATTTCTGCCAGATGGATACCCCATATATTGACAGATGAACGAAAAAGGGCACGAGTACAAACCGCTAAGCAATTGCTCAAAATGTTTCCAAACTTCAATCAAAGACAATTTGCAAACATGTTTACTGGTGACGAAACATGGGTTCACTATTTCGAACCAGTCAAGAAATTAGAAATAAAATATGACTAATCAAACACGGTAGAAGGCCTGTAGTTGTCAAAATGATCATGAGCACAAAGAAGGTCCTTTATTGCATATTCTTCTCATGTACAAATCGACTGTACAAATTCCGGTGCCGAAGGGCAAAAGTTTTTGTTGTTGTTGTATTGGGGTTTACCGTCGCTGCGATAGTATTTCAATCATATAGCGACGTCCAGCTAATTACAGGTGGAGGAAGACCCCGAGTACACAGAGGTACCTGGGTAGAACCACCGACCTACCGCAAGCCAGCTGGAAAGCTTCCTCACATGAAAAATCCGAAGTCCCTACCGGGATTCGAACCCACAGCGGTAAGGAGCTGAGAGATTTGTAGTCCATGACTGTAACCGCTTGGCCACGGCGGCCCCCGGCAAAAGTGTTAAAGGTCGGTATTACCGAGGTGTTATAATATAGAAAGCTCAAAATATTATCAGAAACGGCGCCCTGTGTCAGGATTTATGCATATTTGTCTACTTCATGATAATGCTCAATCACATACATCTGAGACTTGTGAAGCAATTTTTAAAGTCGGAGGAGGTTACTGTCTTGCCACACCCACCATACTCTCCAGATCTAGCCGCATGCGACTTTTTCCTTTTCCCAAAAGTAAAAAAGTTCTTATCTGATTGTCGATACAAGTCCCGACAGATCCTTGGCTCAGCCATCAGTCAGTGCCTCAGAGGTCTACCTAAATCAGCGTACCGTGACGCATTTCAGAAATGAATTCAGAGATTGAAATTATGTATTTCAAACCGCGGAGAATATTTGAAGGGATGTAATGTTCATTTGACTATTTGAGTCGAATGCTTTTCAGATATCGTACAATACACATTACATATCGAACAGCCCTCGTTAACCAGTACCATTTTTTACGACTTTGGCATGTTGCTTCCGGGGATCGAACCCATAACTTCCAGCTCCCGAGGCGGACGCTTTAACCACTCGGGTACCGGGGACGGTGTGTAGCATACATCTGAAAACAATTGTTGAAACTTTTTTCTTTTTAATGAAAAAATATTTACTTGCCTTGTATCAATAACGATGAAGTTTGTAACATACGCCGTTCGTATCTACAAGTTGTGAAATGAGACCAGTTGAGAAGTCTTATTTAATTAAGGAATTAATCTGGTAATGCGAGTTGGTAAAGGAGAGATATGCGTGTGTCTCAGTGTGTGTTTGTGTTGGGGTCATGGCGTCGTGACATCCTGCTAACAAAGGGTCGAAGAATACACCGAATGCACAGGGGAATCCTGGCAAAACTGCCGCAAGAAACTCTAGGAATGACAAAAGGACAATGTTAACACTATGCTCCCGGGTACAAAGTATGCCATAATGTTTCATCTGTACTCATTTGATCTGTCACGACAAAAAAGGGAACGAAATTCTTGGTCATCACTTGACATTAAAAACAAAACTACATCGAGACTTACTTCCCTTGAATAGTGAAACGTATAAAAATATCCAGAAAGACTGGTTACTATGACTGAAATACTGTCGAAGCGACAGTAAACTCAAAGAGTCAAGTCAAGTCATATTATTGAAAACTAATTAAAAGATAAGCAAACAGTATTTTTTATTATAAATGCATAAATTTCGAAACAAAATGCATGTACTCATATAGTATCAAAGAATAAACTGAATCAAATACTAAGTATTTCAACAGTAGGTGGCTTGATGAACGTCATATTTAACTAAATTTAAAAAATTTAACCTGTATTAAAGGGTCAACCAGCGTTTAGCGGTCAGTTTTAATATTACCAAACTTGCATTTTGGTACATGTATATGTTTTCCCTATTAAGCGATCACATTCTATTGTTTCCTTGACTGACCGCTTATGACAGGTTGGACTGTATATACCCAAGGTCTACAGATCTATTTTAGTGACGTAATGAATATTGATCAGTATTCATTTTTCATGAATATTATATTATGAATATTATATTAGTTGTACAATTAATGTTTCTCACATATGTGGGACCTATGCAAAGCAAATGAATAAAATTTTGAAATTTGATAAATAACTTAGTGACACAATGTCTTTTGATTAGGTTAACTTCAGAAATAACTTAGTGACACAATGCCTTTGATTAGGTAAACCTCACGACATCAGACTTGACTTAGCTATCTTATGTCTTTTGATTAAGTAAACCCCAGGATAACAGACTTAACCTAGCTATCTTATGTCTTTTGATTAAGTAAACCCAAGGATATCAGACTTAACTCAGCTACCTTATGTCTTTTGATTAGGTAAACCCCAGGACATCAGACTTAATTTAGCTATCTTATGTCTTTTGATTAGGTAAACCCCAGGACATCAGACTTAATTTAGCTACCTTATGTCTTTTGATTAGATAAACCCCAGGAAATTAGACTTAGCTTTCTTATAGCCCGGTCCCACTGAAGAAAGGATGATTTGCGAATGAATTGGGTATTCACATTTGTGGTATTCGTTGTCATCCTCAATAGAATTGACAAAAAATGACAAATTTTCCATAATAGTGTGCGAATATGAACAGTATGAATTATGGATACATCAATAATGTATTGTGGATGAATCATGAATAAAAACGGATGCTATTGCGATGTCCCAAAAGAAGGGTCAAACTAATAAATCTTGCTGAATAGATTGTGGTATTGCAGTTATATACCGGATATATTGCGGATGGATAACGGATGTATTGAGGAAGTACTGCCAACACTATCTGTTAACATCAGACTTAACTTAGTGACATAATGTATGCTGATCTGCTAACATCAGACTTAACTTAGACATAATGTATGTTGATCTGCTAACATCAGACTTAACTTAAAGACATAATGTATGCTGATCTGCTAACATCAGACTTAACTTAAGTGACATAATGTATGTTGATCTGTTAACATCAGACTTAACTAAGTGACATAATGTATGTTGATCTGTTAACATAAGGATGTCAGACTTAACTAAGTGACATAATGTATGTTGATCTGTTAACATAAGGATGTCAGACTTAACTAAGTAACATAATGTATGTTGATCTGTTAACATAAGGATGTCAGACTTAGTAACATAATGTATGTTGATCTGTTAACATAAAGATGCAGACTTAACTAAGTAACATAATGTATGTTGATCTGTTAACATAAAGATGCAGACTTAACTAAGTAACATAATGTATGTTGATCTGTTAACATAAAGATGCAGACTTAACTAAGTAACATAATGTATGTTGATCTGTTAACATAAAGATGCAGACTTAACTAAGTAACATAATGTATGTTGATCTGTTAACATAAAGATGCAGACTTAACTAAGTGACATAATGTATGTTGATCTGTTAACATAAGGATGTCAGACTTAACTTAGTGACATAATGTATGTTGATCCGTTAACATAAGGATGCAGACTAAGTAACATAATGTATGTAACGTAAGGATGTCAGACTTAACTAAGTGACATAATGTATGTTGATCCGTTAACATAAGGATGTCAGACTTAACTAAGTGACATAATGTATGTTGATCTGTTAACATAAGGATGTCAGACTTAACTAAGTAACATAATGTATGTTGATCTGTTAACATAAGGATGTCAGACTTAACTTAGTGACATAATGTATGTTGATCTGTTAACATAAGGATGCAGACTTAAGTATGTTGATCTGTTAACATAAGGATGTCAGACTTAACTAAGTGACATAATGTATGTTGATCTGTTAACATAAGGATGTCAGACTTAACTAAGTAACATAATGTATGTTGATCTGTTAACATAAAGATGCAGACTTAACTAAGTGACATAATGTATGTTGATCTGTTAACATAAGGATGTCAGACTTAACTTAGTGACATAATGTATGCTGATCTGCTAACATAAGGATGTCAGACTTAACTAAGTGACATAATGTATGTTGATCTGTTAACATAAGGATGTCAGACTTAACTAAGTGACATAATGTATGTTGATCTGTTAACATAAGGATGTCAGACTTAACTAAGTAACATAATGTATGTTGATCTGTTAACATAAGGATGTCAGACTTAACTAAGTGACATAATGTATGTTGATCTGTTAACATAAGGATGCAGACTTAACTAAGTAACATTATGTATGTTGATCTGTTAACATAAGGATGTCAGACTTAACTAGGTGACATAATGTATGTTGATCTGTTAACATAAGGATGTCAGACTTAACTAAGTGACATAATGTATGTTGATCTGTTAACATAAGGATGTCAGACTTAACTAAGTGACATAATGTATGTTGATCTGTTAACATAAGGATGTCAGACTTAACTAAGTGACATAATGTATGTTGATCCGTTAACATAAGGATGTCAGACTTAACTTAGTAACATAATGTATGTTGATCTGCTAACACCAGACTTTACTTAAAGACATAATGAATGCTGATCTGCTAACATCAGACTTAACTTAAAGACATAATGAATACTGATCAAACTTAACTTAGTGACATAATGTATGCTGATCATGTAAACATCAAGACACCAGATTTAGTGACATAATGGCCGATGCTTATGGTTACCCGAGGACATCATATTTAACAGTGACATGAGGCCAGCCTGATCAGGACTTCTGATTTAAGAGATCTAGGTCTTGAGTACATCAAACTGTCTTTGTTCATGTGTGTCAGCTCATGTGCTTTGAGGTTTGGCCTCTGGGTGAACGCCTTGTTACAGATCTTGCAGACGAATGGTCTCAGCCCTGCGTGGATCCCCATGTGTTTCTTCATGTTGATTTTGGATATCAGCTTGCCACAGAGAGAGCATGGGATCTTCTCCATCGGTACTTTCTGCGACCTTTGACCTGAATACATAAAAATACTAAATGCATGAAACTAAAGGAAATGAGAAAAATAGACATACAGTATTCCCCGGTAGGTCCGTAGAATTTCTTTCAGTGATTTTTTTTCCCTAAATAACAACCTACCGATATTTTCCTAATGAAATAGCTTTTATTTTTCCTCAAAAGAAATAATTTATGGTATTCTAATGATATCTGTGTAATTCTTATAATTTTGATGTTGATTTGAAACTTTCTATGAAATATACCACCTATAATTAATTGTCTTGTTAATTCAAAACATTTTCTTTATCTAGTGACTTCAAAATTTTTGATTCCCAATAAGACTTGACTTGACTATTTGAGTTTACCGTTGCTTCGACAGTATTTCAGTCATACAGCGACGTCCAGCTTAAATTATTGGTGGAGGAAGGCCCAGAATGCACGGAGGCATCTGGGTAGAACCACCAACCTACCGCAAGCCAGCTGGAAGGCTTCCTCACATGAAAATCCAAATGACCCTACCGGGATTCGAACCCACACGGTGAGGGACAGAGTGAGTGTTAAAGTCAGCGATTTTACACTTTAGGCCACAGAAGCCTCCATTCCAATTAAGAAAGCTATAGGTTGTTAAAAAAAATCTAAATAAAACTCACTGGTTTATTTGCTTCTGATACATTTTGTAACCCTTTCCCTCATAGAAGACACCATGAAAAGACCTATGCGAACAGCATTAAACCAGATCAGCCTGCGATTAACTTGCAGGCTGATCAGGTTTTATGCTGCTCGCTGCTCCTCAGTGGTATGGAAATGAGGATTTTGTAAATAAATTTGGTAAGGTTTAACTGTGGTTTTCTGCAGATCAGGCTTTATGTGATACCTATTGAGGGTGTCAAAATGAGTCTATATGAGGGAAAGGGTTAAATATCCTACTGACATTATTTGTGTCATTCATAAACCCTTAACCTCATAAATATATTCATGAACAAATTTATGACTTAATGAATATGAATTTACTGAAATTGAAATGGTATATGAAACATTTTCTTTGTCACACAGACAGTGTAGACTCTGAGAGCTCTACAGTATTGTATGAACAGATAAAATCCTGATCAGACTGAGTTAAGTTGAGCCAATCCACCACCATACACACAACAGAGATGATTACAAGAAGTCCCATTGCCCTCACAAAAGTTGCCATATATGTCTTACTTTGTTTGTTTGTTTGTTGGGTTTAACGTCCCACCGACAGTATTTCAGTCATTTGGAGACATGTCTACTTGAGACAGATATAGTGCTGCCACACTGCAGTATCACGCAAGATACCATACCCAGTCACATTATCCTGACACCGGGCCAACCAGTCTTGCAACTACCCTTATATGCTGAGAGCCAAGCAAGGGAGCTATAACTACCATTTTTTACGACTTTGGTATGTTGCCACCTTGGATCGAACCCAGGATCTCCAGCACCCGAGGAGGATGCTCCAACCACTCGGCCACTGGGGACAGTCTCTTACTTTTCCAATCAAGAAAAAATTCTATTTAAACATAAAACTAATTCCACTTAAATTTGGTTTCATTTGTCTAAAATGTTTAGGATAAGTAAGTTCTGAGAGGAACACAAATGGATGGATATGTTCCATTCATGGTTGTCATAAATTTTGCATGTTCTGAAGGGCGTTCCAAAGTCTTTTTTACTTACTTTATCAGGGGTTTCTCATAGGCGTTTTTCACTCTGGAAACTGCTTAAAATTTAAGCAAAATTACCCAAATTTGCTTTTTAACCCAGGATTTCAATTTCCCTGATGTAAAGAAAATGGTACCACATCCTTCGATCCCCAAAAATATGGTATCCTAATCATCTAAAAAATGACCGGATTCCTTAATTAAAAAGATATCATTTTTATATGTTTGACGTTTGACTTTCAAACGGTAGTTGTCAAGTGTTCTTTAAGGGAATGTTTTTGCCATTGTTCTATTACATACACAACTTTGAAAGAAATATGGCCCATTTGTATCAGGGATTTACTGACTCCCAATTTGGAGTCCTGGGAGTCGATCTGACTTTACTATAGTAAAAAGGACTCCTGTTTTTTCCAATCAACCCCTATATTATAGGTGTATAAGAGGACTCCCAAGATTTTGGTAAATTTTTGAAGACAAACAAAGTAATCCTTGTCAGAATCAAGTGATTTTTCCATGGGTCTGGTACCCCTTTGTTTTGTTTTTCTCAAAATTCTGAAAAAAATTAGTAGTGTTCTTGGTGATATTGTGTGGGCTGTGACCGGAAAAATTGCACTTTTTTCTGCAAAATGGTAGGGAATGGCTTTGTATTTTCAAGAAACTGAGATATTGTGGAAATGAAATTAATTCAGCCAAGTAGGAAGGGATAAAATTATGTCTCTATCAAAAATATACTTTTGAATCAATTTGAGTCCCTTCTAAATTGTGAATGGGTCCTTTTACAGGTACCAGTTATAGAACGAAAAAAAAAAAAAAAAAAAAAAATCACAGAAATCCTAAATGTGGTTGTAATATATTTGTTTATGTTAAGAGAAAATAAGCTTAACTCCAACAGAAAAGCGTGGCAGCTTAAGGAAAAGATGACACAGAAATTATAAATAGACATTTTGCCCTGAATTGCCATACAAGCAATGAATTAAGGTTGCTGTATTAAAGAGAATATGTTTGGCAGGGAGGACAGAAAGACATTTGATTTCACAAAGCAGCTAGCATATGGATAATAAAGCTCAGAATAATGAAGCCATATGGTTGTCTATCAAGCTTATGTTACTATCACATCTCCTTGTTTTATGGGCAGGAAAATATGTGTCATCACATAAGTCAGTCAGAACTGACACTTAACTCATTACCTCATGAATATTCATGAACATATTAAAACTTAATGAATATTGATTTACTGAACGTATGGTATGGTATTATATGACATAATAAATTTTTCTTTATTTTTTCGAACTGTGTAGAATTTAAGATACAATAGTGCAATCATAGGAGATCCTAATTAGACGGCTCCTGCCAACTCAATTATTCCACACCACAATAATTTTTTTTAACAGTCACTGTGGCCAAATAAAATTATACTCATCCAAGTTAAATAGTTCCAAAAAATCTTCCTCAGCTTCTAGGTAACAAAGTATGCAAATCATTGTGCAATAGAAAGAACAGAAGATGCAAATCACAGTAAAAAGCAGAAACCACTGCGTTCATCCATTAAGAAAAGAAGCAGACATAAGCAACTCAACAAACACTTTTTTCTAAAAAATACAAAAATATACGCAACAGAAAAAAAACAGAAGATGCAGATCACAGTATAAACGCATGAACCACAGCTTAATCCTTTAAAATTGAAGCAGACGACAACAATGAAACTGACACCTTTTCCTATAAAAATACAAAATATTCAACAAACAAACCAGATTAAATCACATATTCCATCCATGTTGCTCCGGCAACATATTATGTACACATATCTGATGTCGTCTCAACCCTGGACCCTGAGAGAATGCCTTCCCACACTGTTCACACTTATATTTCCGAACTCCGGAATGGATGACCAAATGTTTTCGCATATTTGCCGCTGAGATCAACTTGGAACACAAATGACAAGGAATCTTTTCGATGTTATTTTTGGCCGGCTGCCGTTCCGTAATATAGGTCTCGTCTGTACATTTAGCGCTGGCATCTGAAACAGACCCATTACCAGCATTAGATGATAGCCGACTAGGTCTGGACATGAGTGAGAGTGAGATCGAGGACTAAACTTTAAACATCGATTACGAAAGAAATTTTAACTTATACTAATCACTCCCAATGGCTCTGATGGTGGCGTATGTGGTCATTACTCAAGGAGGAAACCGGAGAGCCTGGAGAAAACTCACGTGTCTTGACAGGCAACCAATGTACCCTCTCATGTATGTGACCAGGAATCGAACCCAAGGCGCACTGGTGAGAAGTGAGTCGCGTTACCACTACGCTATCCAGGCACCCAACACCTGCCACTTGAGGACTAGAGCCACAATTGTTCTTAATGCGGGCTATACACAGGGGTGGGGGATACAATATTATGTCTTACAAAAAATGATTTTAATGTACAGTTTTGGACCTAAAGGACCGTCATCTTTCTAGACTTAAAACCAAATGGAGTCAGGATAGATGGCTGTTCATCATGTTACACTAGTTAATGAAACATCTTGTGACGGTTTTAAAGTGACATTTAACCCCTCGATTGATTTCAAGTGTGACTTTGCTATGTTGCAGCTGGGGGTCGAACCCACAACCTCCTGCTTCTGAGGCTGAAGCTCTTATAACGATGGTACAAATATAAGTGATATTACAGTACAACTTGATAATGGGCATTGTTGCTTTTGTTTTTTCTTTGCATGAAATGTCTTAAGCCATGGTTGAGAGCATGACTTTAGATCTGAAAGCAATAGTGTGACCTATGATTATTTTCTTTAGCAAAGGAAATAGGAAAATGCCTCAGTGACTTAGGTGGGAGCTTTCTTTTTCTAATGGTAGGTGCTTGCATCGTCATGAAAAAGCTGTATGCCTTTCAAACCTTTCACTTGGGCATTATTTTTGATAGAATTATTTGACAGCAGTGATTTCAACTTGTTGATCTTTTAATGGTTTTACCCTCTCTGCAAGGAACTTGTATTATATTGGGGCCAGAACTGAAGAAAATGGTAGCTGAAACATTCTTGGCACTTCTTGTACTTTTTTGCAATAACCCTCACACAGTCATTGTTTGTCACTTATGCAAAGGAATTAGGCAAATGTGACTGAAACTTTGGTGGGTGCTTTCTTTAAAAGATTGCACACACACACACACAAAAAAAAACTGACACCTTCTCCACCATCCTCCCCCCTCCCCTCAAAAAAAAACAACAACAAAAAAAAAAACAATACCGCAAGTCGTAGAAAGAAACTACCAAAAAGTTAAGAACTCCTTCAAAGTCAGTATGAAGAAAGTACAGAAGTGCATAAAGGTAATAAATAATTCAAATTCTTTCACCTTTATGCAAAACCTCACACAGATATCAATCTAACAAGCAAGTATAGAAAATTCCATTGAATAACAAAGGAGGAGTTATCCACACAAGAAATTTCCTAAAAAAA
>CM037791.1:29322059-29366302 GCA_021229015.1 Solen grandis | reverse complement strand
TCGCTGATCGGGGTTTCATATAATAGAATCTGGTCTGCTTGTGTTCAATATGAAAGATACATTATATTCTCAGGTATTGCATGCAAAGGCGTTTGCATTTCGTTTTTATCGTGTTTCACAAGAGAAATGCACGATCCTTCCTTGTATATGACAACTGTATACATGTATCAGCCAAGACTTTGTATCTTTACTTCATAACATTCGGGAAAACCCTATTATAGTGATGTGCTTTACGTGATAGCAAACAAATGCTCACGAACTCTGAATGTTTTCACGAATGTTTGGAAATCATGTACATCTGACAAAAGAATCACTAGGGTCTATGTGTATGGAATGATATTTAGGTAAAAACTACGCAATGCCTGCTTACTCATTGACACTGCTATTGTGCTTACTGGTATAGTCATTATGCATGCTGGCACCTTCACCACGCTTGTTAACAATGATAACATGCTTGCTGGAAAAAACTGCAACTTGTATACTGTGTAGACCCTAATGTCTATATCATAATTTGGCTGTATGGCAGTCCAATGTAGCATAATGAAATGTTTCAAAATGCCGGGCTTGCGGTAGGTCGGTGGTTCTACCCGGGTTCCTCTGTGTACTCGGGGTCTTCCTCCACCTGTAATTAGCTGGACGTCGCTATATGATTGAAATACTATCGCAGTGACGGTAAACCCCAATACAACAACAACATTCAACATGCCGGGACTGTATTTATTGCACACTACTCCCAGAACAAAATACTGGGTGTGAGCTCCACACAATATGAAACATGCAATCAGCCACTAAGCAAGTTGAAAGTAAGCATAATGTCAATTGCAAAATTGCACATCACATTTTGAAACCAGGGGCGCACGTTTGTAATTTTCATGAAAGATAACAGATATCTCCGGCCTATGACGGACTTTAATTAGCTGTTGCCTAAACCATTTCCCATCATTTGTGTCCCTTTGTTTATTTATCGCTAAGTTAAGTTTTATCGTTGCAACAACAAAATCTGCTTAACTGGTAAATTTTATGTAAAGGTTAGTGTTTTTTTAGTAAGCATTAATGAAATTAAATCGGTCTGGCGCGGCGCAGCAGTAACGGTCGGCTTCATTATACGTTGTCTCTGTAAATAAGTTTATTTGACATAGTGAAATAGACACGAGTAATTAATTTCGCACTTAGGAATTATGAAAAGATCCGAAATCAGAGACATGTTTTTGTTTTGTTTTGTTTTTTTAGAAATATACATGGTGTACATACTCTGATTCTTTAACTGTAACCATTCGGAGGATATTAATTTCAAAATAAAAAGGCAAACGACTTAACATCCATGTGCCTCTAAATGAACATATGTTAAAATCAAATGCAGTAACTTTTTGTCATAGTTAACCAAATAATTATACAAAATACAAGGTCACTATTAATGTGACTGCCGTCACCATTTTGAAACAAGTCAAAAGAAAATACATTTTCAATTTCTTACGCCAAAATTTCCTTCATAAAACCATTCTACGTTTACAGCACCCGGCGTAACACATTCAGTTGTAACATAAAAAGGTCCAGAGCCGCCTGTGGGGCATTCAAAGTCCTTTACTTCAAAAACTGCAAAACAAACGAAAGCAGATTTTGTTATGACATAATAAAATATATATACTCTAAAATGTGTTTTCATTAAAAAATATGTATATAAAGCAATCACACGGCTTAACAAATAAACAAAATGTATGACTGCTTTGCTCGATTGTAAAACATGAAAACTTAACTAGCTGGATTTTGATTATCTTAGAGCCATTAAACCAAGGAAAAAATAGGTCAACACCAACAAATATAAGTTTCCTGTAATATAAATTTTACAGAAATATTATCATAATCCTCTATACAGCATAAGGTAATATTTACCAGATCAGTTAATTTTAATTTTCAAAAATGTATATTCGTCATGGTCCTTAGAAATGGTTCTGTAGGAAATGCCTTACATATGTTTATTTGTTGTAAATAAAATGAAAGTATCATATCAAGAGATGAAAATGGATTCATAATGTCACTTGAAAAGTTATATTATTTTAGCAATTATGGTTTAAACTAGTAAGAAAATAATTTGTTCTGTATGAAGAATGATTTTTTTATGTTCTATTTATTATTTACATGAAATACGCTTGTAGTTATCTTAATCCAATTTGACTGCGATATAAAATATTAAAACAAAAGCAGCATTCAACCAGAAAAAAAAAACAGTAAGAAACATCCAGGTATGATTGGTCACAAATCCACCACTTAACGCTTTATGCAATGCAAATTAACCTAAGGACAAAAAGGAGATTTTCCTCACTTTAGGAGTTATAATTCAATTAGTATTTTCCTACTGTTCTAGCAATGGTTTCAATCGGTAGGGTAAATATTCACTATGTTACAATTACACCACCCATTAACACTACAATCCACCTTAATTGACTGGATAATGGACAACGATGAAGGGATAAGTCAGTAAGTCAGTCAATTAATTTAACAATCCAGTCAAGGGATACTCTTACTGATATATTAGAGATTACAAAGTATTTTATCTGATGACCAAGAGTGTACAACTGTTGGAAAGCTGGACAGTTTTCTTTTTCATCACAAAGATATAACTTCATTAACATCATAACTGTGTTTATAATGTTAAGAATTGAAATAATAAAATGCAGTCGATAATACAAGATAAGATCATGATTATATGATCGAATGAAAATATACATGCCGTCAACATCTAATATCAAAGTTGAACTCTTCGGTCGGTTTTGGTTTTGAGCTGCTAAAGAACACAGATAATATCCAGCGTCTCCCAAAGTCACATTTGATAATTTAAGATCTTTTCTGTTAGTGTCATATTCTATTCGTTCCTTTGCATGGAATTTTGGAAAGATTGTTGAATTTCCTGAAATTGTGATGTCTTCGTTATAGCTCTCATTGTATTTCCATGTCCATGATGGGTATACCACTTCAAAATCACAGTTGATTGTATAATTCGATCCAACTAAAGCCGTGTCATTTGACACACCTGCCATCAACTCATTTAGGCAAACTGAAATTAAAAATAAAAACCTTTCAAAATAAATAATATATTGTATTCTATTACATATGAACATGCATATACAAATTGCAGTTTTGTATTGTATATAGTTATAAAGAACGACAGCAGTATATTAATTTATATGTATGCCGCCATAATTATACATTTAATGATATGTTTTCTTTGTGATTTTTTTTCTTATTTAACCTCATTTTTAATTAGTATAAATTAGATGTGTTGTTTATTTTTTTATAAATACATTATCGTCTATCGTAAGTGAAATATTTAAATTATGTTTTTTTGATCATGTTAACAACGCATTTTGGTGCATGTTATCGGATGCCCATTTTTCCGATTTTACGCAAACTTGCAGTAAACGTATAGAGCGTGTTAAGTTTATCTTTCTTATAATTATTAGAGCATTGGATTTGTACCGTTTTTGGAGCAGAGCAACCCTAATGGGCGCGGCAAATGTCAGCAAATGTCGACAAAATCGCGTGGCTTAATACTTTTTAGCATAACACGCCATAATTCGAATTGTGTTTTTTTTTTTAATTTAGAAGTTTCAGTTAAAGTATTTAATATCATTGTAATTACTCAAATGTAACCATTTTGATTACTAATTATTTATCTTAATGATAAAATGTCGATCTTTAAAAAAAAGCACCTCCCCGATTTACTTCCGGTGACGTCATTTTGGAGTTTCCCTAGATTTGTCAAAATGCGTAGTTGTGATAATTGAGGGAATTTTGAAAAGTTATCCATGAAAAAGCAAAGGGTTTCTTAATCAACCATAACTACAGTAACACAAGTTGGTGTTTTAGAGTCCTTGATTTTTTATGGTTAACTTGTATACAAGTGTGCATTTGCATAATATATGACTATTTTTTGGTCAGCGTGTTCTGAGAAAGTGTTTTTAGACTTTTTACATACATATATTCATATTCATTTTATCAAATTTTCTCTTATGTTTATTATATGTTTTATATTGTTATATGTGCCTTAGGTATTAGGTATATAAATAATTTCATGAGAAAAAAAGGGAATGTTGACGATTTTATGCTGTTTATATACATTTATATACCAACATAAATTTTCGAAAGCATTTCAATATATGGTTAAATATATTCATTAAATTTTAAGAGTCTGTGGTAAGAAATATATTATATTGAAAAAAAAGTATAGAATAAAAAAAAAGAAATCATAATTTCAAAATTCATGCATTAGGATTCCAATACCCAAAAGGGCTTTCTGCAACAGCAGAAAAAACTTTTTTGTTTGGACTTTTTTTTGTCCATCTCATTGTCCAATTGCATTTCCGTTTCTGGAAAAATCCAAAGGTCAGTTTCGTATATAATTTTCGTGTATTTTTTTTTTCTCATTTACCTCAAATATCTCAAAATCAAAACATTCTTTGAAAACAACATGTGCATTATAATTAGCGCCTTTGATCCTCTTTCAGATGATAAAACGTGTTTGTAGATCGGACTTGAAATAGTACAGTAATGACGGAATTGCGAAAATGATCCTATACGTACTACAGAAAACTGCATGCATCTGAAAAAAATGTTGATTTTTTAAAATATCTTTATAAGCATAATTTATAACACAATTAATTCCCGTTCGAACGATATGTACCGATAAAATCAAGTCAGTAGTTACAATGCTATTGTAGAAGAAGTAAATGACATGATCTTATTTTAACTTTATTTTGCCATTTTCTTATGATTTTGCCGTCTATATCTCTTAATCCGACAAAGAAGTCTATACACACCTCGTGTTAAATTTTGGGAATTTAAAGACATTTCTAACGGTACCTTTCTTTTGTTGGACATCATATAATTATTTCTGATGATAAATATACTAGTGTTAATGTGTTGCTTAACGCAACAACAAAGTATTACACTACTTATCTAGTATAATAGAAAATCTGTATTCGTAATTATTCTCTTTGGTTCATTACTCTTAACTTAAATTATATAGAAGAAGCTTGATGTTTTTATAGAATATGCAAACCCGCTGCATCTTGTTCTCTACATTGCTCGCACTCTTTTGTCACATTATAATTATATTTTTTCTGTTTTGGCGGTTTCTGTTTTGAATAGTGTGTAGCGCAGAAACAAAAATCTAATTATTATTATTATTATTATTCCTTTCTTCCAAATGGTTTTTATTTTTCAATACAATGCTGAAGGTTTAAAATTATGAACATTGTTACATATTGCACCTAACCTATTTATGTATACACAACACTGTAGAAGGAAATCCCTATTCAAAGAATAATTTGTTTACTAGTTTTGTTCTGGAGTGATCTATTAGGCGATCCCTGTTCTAAAAATAACTTGTTTACTGGTATATTTGTTTACTGTAACTTTCTTTCCCTCTATGGAAAATTCTAGAAGTCATATATAACCTTTTTACACTGAAAGACATTCTTTTTTGAAGAATAGTATGGTTGTTTCTAGAATATTTTGTTCAAGTATATATAATGAAAGGGGTTTCAGGGAGAGCAGACTTGTTGAGGAGACTTGTTTTAGCAGACTTGTTTTTGGCAGTAATTATCAAGTGTTGGTCTTTTAACAGTGTGGAATTAGTTTCGGACTTACATTTGGATAAAGGACATATCTTTTGGATTGCTCAGGTTAAATTTAAATTTTATCAATCAGACAAGGATCAAACTAATTTGTTAAAATAATTTTAAGACACTGTATGTTGTGATATTCATATTGATATTTGTCACTTGTTTATAATTAAAATATATTTAGTTAACTAGTTTGTTGCTGGCTTTCCTTTGTTGCGCCATTTCATCAAATTGGCCGTAACAACATCAAAAGTATATATTTGATGCGATAAAATTTTAGAATATGTATTTTTATATGCCTACGTCATAAAACGTTTACGTTGATATTTGCTACACTTGTTTATTCGTGCTCTGCAGCCGTCACATATTGACGGATTTATTAGAAGTTTTAAAAGATATGTATATTACGTTCTAGATGTGTACTAGTCTATAAGTTTTCCAAGAATTTAAAAGACCAGAGTTCTGTTGCAAAACCAAGTTTAGATCGAATTCATTAAGTGTATTTACGTATTTTGAAACTTTTAGACAGGTTAAAAATGAAATTAAAGTATTTTCTCCTACATATCTACCTTATATTCTTACCAAGTAACGCTAATTGATGACATTTGACGTTATGATTTTCAAAGCAATTCTTAATGAAAATATTTTATTTTTGTCTGTTCTATATTTCTATATTTAGTTTGTTTTGAACTTTCTTTTATATAAAAGCTCTATGTGCATTTTATCTTTGTTTAATTATACTTATTTTAATACACAGAAAACAACATAGTGAATGCATTTGGTTTTATCAAATGCTCAATGCTCACCATGAATTTAACGAATAGCTACTGTTATGTCCTTTTAAAAAAATAAATAAGAAAAGAAAAAAATACGAGGAATTATTATTTTATACTAAAGATATGGTGCTGGCAAAGTGAACTGGATCAAGTAAAGTACCATTTTCTCATTATTGAAATGCAGATATTAGACCATAAAAAATACTAAATGGGGATGGTTATATGGCTTATGAAGTCATTTTTGTAGTTAATCAGGCCTTGAACGGTTTGCAGCTCAGAAAACCCCCATCTTTTGGTCGGATAAACAACATATAGTTTCTAAATGCTGTCATTCTACTTTTTTTCTACCTTTGAGGTTCAAAATAAAACAGGTTGCCAATAAGCCAGCAGCATAAAATTTTAACGTTAAGCACAACGATGCAACGCTGAATTAAAATTAAAAAAAAAATTCAGGAAGACTTATTTTTTGACCGCTGTGCATACAATATCACCGAATCTCAATAATCTCATTGCACAAAGTAAATTCCGTTTTCGGATAATCGAAAAGGCCTAGGTCATATAACATACCGTGGATGTCTCAAAAATGATCAATATTCTATAGAGTCGCCATAGATTTAATTTCTAGTGTTTTAAAAGACCTTTCAGATGTTGTTTTTTTAAGTTTGGGGTTGAATCAGTTGAGCTATGGCATAAAAACAAAAAGTGAAATTTTAACAAAATTTAAACGCTGTAGCTTCTCGAATTTTAATTAAATCCTGACTTTTTTTTCAGAATCAACATGCAAAAAAGTGAAGTCGTGCATTATGGCAAAAAATATTTGTTGAGTCAATCGATTATGATGTCATGGGTATTTAATCAAGAATTATTAAAAAAAATACAATCGGGAAGTTGATATAAGAACTTGAGAATTGCATGGAAGCCGTACCTTAAGATGGGCAAAAAGTCCTAAATATTGCGAAAGATTACGTCATTAAACTTGACAGATACCCATGGTTTTCACTGATAAGCGAAATTCTAACAATTTGAAGAAAGAAAAGAGAGCGGTAATTTGGTGGTTGGGTTGTTTGGCCATTATCCGGGTGTTCTTACGCAGAAAAGATTGCCCGTGTTGAATATTGCATTGCGATGCGTATTTGAGTGAATGATCTGCATTTTAGGATGATTTGTGTATATACTTTTGCAAATGTTAAAAACAAACAATTTATAAGTTAAATGCCATGGTTTATAAAGTAATCTCAGTGAGTTTTACCTTTTTTAGGCTTTTGTCTGCACTGTTGCAATTTGCACGGCATATTTGCCATATCATGTGGGTACGACGTTATTGATATTGAATTAAGAATATAAGATTGTATAAAGTCAAAAGAATAACATAAGAAATAAAATATTAAGAATTTAGTAATATTAGTTTATTATCTGCATGCTTGTTAATTGTAACGTCATCAAAACTGACGAATATGTATGTTTTCACGGCATTGTTTTCTATTTTTTTATTTATTAATTCATTTTCTGAAGTTTTGTTGTGGTTGGGATTGGTTTTTTTAAGCTATTAGCTTGGTCGTCATTTATTAACAAGATCTTTAAAATTCAAAAAGATGAAATTATTTAATGTATATCTATGGTAAGAATTTTTAAATATTAAAACTTCAATGACTAAGCATCAGTAGTCCATATTTTTATTCAACCCCTTTTTGATAAGCAAAGGGAAAGTCATTTCATTTGTTATTTCAACAGAAGACATTTGTTTTCGTTTGATTTGCTGCAGGGTTTCACTTGAATACTTGAAAACGTTATTTTGGAAGCAGTTGTACTAGAGGACGAAATCTGAAGGAATTTTGTATTATTTATTTATTTTTATCAAATTCGCTCGTGAAAATATTGAAATTGTATCACACCTGGGTGAGACATATTCCATATCCACTCAAAACAAACATATTATTTTTATTTCATGCTAAATGATGACGATAATGGTTTGTGTAATCGTTCCTTTTTGGATTAATCATGTTCTATTTAATACAATACTCACTTCATGTAAGTCGGGAAGTGTTGTATTTGTTATGTACATGATTCAGTCTGAGATATGTACACATTAGTTCTAAATTAAAAAATCCAAGATCTATGAATTATTTTAATCAAAATGATGATCTCATGTGAAAATTGTGAATAAATCTTACAGGTTTGTTTTGTGCTACTTGAAGCTTATTTTTTAGATGACCAAAGTATTCACTTACTTTACAATGTTGTCTACAATAGATGTTCCACGAACAAAACTAATAAAAAGATGGATTTTTACGGCAGTATAAATGGCACTGTGTCTGCATATGGTATTAATTTACAAAAAAAACTTATACTGATTTTCATGGTAACGGTTTCGATTTTGCCCCTTTAACATGAACGAACTAAGTCCTGCCTGTCAGATACAAGCGGAGCCATTCCACCGAACCCTCGCTCATTGCCTGAAGCTTCCGACACAGGACATCATGATCCACTGTATCGAAAGCCTTTTGAAAAACTAGAACTGTCATTTTAATGGCGCAAATATACCCCCCCCCCCTCCCCCCGCATGTCGCTTTGTCACAGGAATGAAGTTTACAGTTCTTGTTTCAAGGTTCATCTTGATGCCTTTTATACTTTTTGAGTAACGGCCAGGGCAAAAATAAAGTATGAAAATTTACAAAGGGCAATAACTCCAAAATTCCGTGACAAAGATTTATAGTTCTTGGTCACTGCACGCCCCCTTAATGAGATCTATCCACTTATGAAGTTTGATCTTGGTATCTTTTATACTTTTTGAGTTACGGCCCGGTCAAAAATTAAGTATGAAAATTTACAAAGGACAATAACTCCAAAATTATGCGACAAAGAGTTATGGTTCTTGGTCACTGCACGCCCCCTCAATGAGATCTATCCACTCATGAAGTTACGACCCGGACAAAAATTAAGTATGAAAATTTACAAAGGACAATAACTCCAAAATTACGCTACAGAGAGTTATGGTTCTTGGTCACTGCACGCTCCCTCAATGAGATCTATCCACATATGAAGTTTCATCTTGATGCCTTTTGTACTTTTTGAGTGACAGCCCGGACAAAAAACGACAGACGGACGGACGGACGACCGGACGGCCAGACAGACAAGCTGAATCCAGTATACCCCCCTTACAATTTCGTTGTGCGGGGGGTATAACAAGCATGATCATACCGGTTAACAGAGCCCTAAAGTCTGTCCACGAATATGATCTATAAGTTGGATGAGACAGGAGTCGTTAGAGTCTCTCCCCCTGAACCTACTTTGATGTTCATACAACATACCGATCTTGACAAAGAAATCCACACGTTCAAGAAATTAAGGCACGATAGACAGCATACTGGCTAGCCGATTCTTATGTACTTCTGTGTTCTTGCATTCATACATATAGAAGTCTCTGCAACTTATCAAATCTAGAATATTAGAATGTATCCATGGTTCAGTGCGTTGATTTAAGCCTACTTCTTAAATTGGAGCTACCTCATACAAAACTGAGAGAAACATTTTTTTTATTAAATCTTAGACATTATAGTTCTTCATACGCCTTACATTAACAGTTATGTGTTAATAGAAGTTGCCTCTTGTTTCCTTCCTAGTACGAAAAAAAAATGAAAGTGATCACTTAAATTCAAAGGCAGTGTACCAATCTGAGATATTTTATCAGAAGGACTTAAAAGAGCATGGTCTAATAATAACAGAAAAGTGTAATTTGAGTAGGCCAAGAAATAAATTGTTTCAAATTGATCATACTAAGCACATGTTAATACTTTTTCGTTAGCCCATTTGTTCTGTTAAAAAATCAATATCACGTCTTATTTTAGCCAAAATATATTCAAATTCTTCAATAAAATCACTCTGATCTGGAGGCATCTCACAAGGCCAAATTAAAAATGGAAAAGTGATGTCTTCTAGAATGTAGGTACACACTCTACAACCATTCTTGTTCCTGTTTCGGAGTATAATATCCAGAAACAGGCACTTCATTGTTTTTGACTGAGTCTAGCAAAGTCTTGGACATCGCTATAACACTGAATTTACATTCAACAGCAAGGAGTCAGATTTTAGAAAGTAATTATAGTTTGTTGAAATGAACAAAGTGCATTCCTTTCCGTGTAAATGCATCAAATTGTTCTGTTGATCAATTTCTGGTTTAGGATAAGAACTAGAAAGAGAGTTAATAAGTTCTTTTGTTGAAACATCTCCTGGAGGTACTTTGATCATGCACAAATCGCAACGATAGTCACTACGATCATGGGTGTCACTCAGGACATTGGTGCATATTAAGTGGATTTTAGATCTACAGTTGACACATATTACTGATTTTCTTGTAGGAATAACTTATAAGAGGCTTCCTCTGGCGAGTTCATTTTTGACCAGCAGCAGGCCCAGTGTTAGTCCAAATTGCAGCCAGCAGAAAATTATAATGTAATTTGAGTTAGGGAGGAATGTTGTTGCTCTAGTAACATAGGATACATCAGGGTCATAGATATTACCTATATTAATAGTGTGTGATTGTGTTAGCAAGACTCCACTGATTGGTAAATGTTTCTTGTTTTCTGATGTATTGGTGATGAATCAACCGGGATCTGGATTGTTGAAATCGTTTGTTTCATTCATAAAAACTGTTCATCAAATTGTTCAAAATAACAAATTCTACAAAAGAAAGGATATATATATATATATATATATATATATATATATATATATATATATATATATTCAATATTTGAACAGCCTCGGTCATCTGTGACCATTCTATGCTTCCGTAGTTGTTACCTTTTTTTCAGATAGCATTTAAATTTAAAAAAAATAAAATCATATGACACAACTCTTTTCTCAGCAACTTGATCCTGTCACTTTCAAGTTTGTGTTTTTAAAAATTTAACTTCTCCATAAAGTGTACACTTCTTTAGCATTCCACAAATAAGTCCCAATCTATATTGCTGGCAAAAATTGAAAAAAGAAGGTTTCATTACAGAAAGCATTTGCTGCGCCCAGCATGTGCCCTTTTGTCGGCAAATTGCCTCTGTCCTTTTGTCGGCAAATTGCCCCTGTTCTTTTATCGGCATGTGCTTGTCATGTTAATCAAAAACTCCGGAAGTTACAGTACACAACTGGGTGTCTATCAACGAATCCGTTGCTATGAGCAATAGGTCATCATGGCTACCATTCCTGATGATTGTAGAGGAAATAAGTGAACACAAACCTACAACCCTTCAATAATGTTCACGACTCGTGTTAATATCAAAGTGAAAGTAAAAGTTGATTCTACGGGACTGTTTTTGAATACGAAAAAGATAGCCTTATTGGCAAAAATATTTGTAATATTTCAAGTCTGACATTCTGCATCAACACATTATCATACTGTCATAATATTTATCATTAATATTCAATTTAACTGCCTTTGACAGTTTTAATAGCATGTAAAAAGCATGCTTGAATATAACTTTGTTTACTTCCGGTACGGCATGGTTGAAGAAACGTGCACTGATAAATCTTGTTTACACCAATAAAAAAGGTCAAACAGCTTTAGTAGTGTTTTAAAACATGAATGATTAATAAAAAACAACAACTTTAAATGCAGCTTTTACACCATTATTTGAAATTGAGGCTGACTTTGTACTTACAATAATATGATCGTACTGAAGTGGGTGGGGTAATGCATTGAGAGAAAATTGCATTATTTAAAAGAATATATATATCATAAGATCTATTGAAAAAAAAAGAATTTTCACATTTAATATCATAAAAGATCTAATTACTGTGATTTAAAAAAGAGTTGATGAAACTGAATGGTCTTGGAGATTAATTAAAATCAAATAACTTCCATGCAAAAAGATTTGAAACAGTTTTAACCTGATTATACACAAGCAACTTAATTAACTTAAAATATTTTCTGTATTGTAAAAATCCTGTTAAAATGGTAAAAATATCTTCTTGTTTAGTAAGTATTTTAAAAAATGTTCAAAATAAAATTTAATTTGGAATTTGAAAAATACTAGAATTTAGATTTTTCCCCCCTCCAAATTGTATGTTCACCTGTCCTTTTTGGTGAATTTACCATGCTTTTTTCATATAATAATCATAATGTATTTGTAGTAATCAATATGAAACCTCTTATATATATGGTGTGCATTAATAAATGTACATATGAAAAAAATGGGGAATTTTCACAATATTCTGAGGGAAGGGTCTTGGATGCTCAATTTAATTGTTCTTTAAGCTATAGATATGAAATTGAAATGCCAGGTTCATATTTTTTTCTGTTGTTATTATTTTTATTGATAACTTGAATTGAAGATTTGTAATCAAAGAAAGTTGATGCAAATTTGATTTTTGAAAATTCTGCACATATATTTCCAAACAACTGTTCAAATCTCCACATAAATAAGTCATTCTTGCAGAGGCCTTTTTAAACATCTTAAAAAAATGTTAAAATGTTGTCTGTGTAGAAAGATATAAATGGACCACTGATCTACATAACTGTCTGAATCTGGAAGAAATGTACAAGAGCTGCTGTAAAACAAAACTTCTTGTCTGAAAATGCAGGAGATGGCTTCTCAAGGGTTTGAACTTAAACAATTTTCTTGGGGTGCCCCCCGCCCCCCACACACCTATCCCAAATTTGACTCTACGTGCCCTTTAAGGCATCACCACCCGGCCCTTTTCAATCCTAGCTGGAGCACTGAAGTAAGTTGAAGTAAGTAAGATGAATGAGCTTTGGGTACACATAGAATAAAGGAGAATATGATAATGGGACTTCCAACTTCAACTTCAGGAGACATACCCCCAATTCGGCTCTATGAGCCTCAAAGTGCCCTGTTAGGCACCACCACCCGGCCCTTTTTAAATCCTAGCTGGAGCACTGTAGCAAGTCGAAATCCACATTCATTTGTATGTAAAACAATTAACAGCATACACTATGGTAAAAGAACAATACTCCGATTGATTGTGTAACTTAAGATGAGCCATACATAAACCCTCCTGTCTAGATAGACATTAACATGTGAAAAAAATGTAAACATGATACCATTGTATAATATCATCTGAATATTATTACGATGGAAGGAAATGAATAAGTAAACATGTTTCAGACATTTAAATCTCAACCCAAACAATTTGCAAACATAAAAGATCCTCAAAATTGGAATTATTCCTGATGTAACCGGATATATTTACCACTTATTAAAGTTGAATGTATACAAACTATTTTTTCTCCTTTTTTGCTCCATTCTTTGTTGTTTTCGCGGTCGAGTTAATAGTTATACCTTAATCTACTGCATGAAAGACTTGTTTCGAAGAAATGTAGTTAAAGAGGGTTAGATCGCACACAAAACGGAGCTTCACATTAAATACAATATGAAGTGAATATTGTAGTACTTACGTATTAAACTTAAAATTGAAAGCAGTGTACCCATCTTCATCCTAGAAAAGAAAAAAAAGAACATTTTATTACCACTTCGTAAACAGAAAAAAATCAAACGCTTCAATAAAAAAGACTTTAAGATAAAGGAAAAAGTACTGTAAGTCACGATATGGACGTCAGAAAAAGCTATAGTTTGAAGCTAATAATATAGGTTTATTTTAATTTTGTTATAAAACATCCTTTAAAAATGTTTTCTTGTTAAAATATAATAATATTTCAAAGATTCAAATGTTTTTTGCTTAAATATAAATTTTACTGCAAAATAAACATAAATTCATTCAACATATTACAATAACTGTGTTAAGTTGTATCCAAACAATGCATACCTTTTTGTTCATTACTTAAGAGAAAGAGTCATTACTTGATAGAGAGATTTATTACTTAATTGTTCGATTCACTCAAAACTTATACATATATGTTGAAATAGTAAATGTCTTTATGCATTCACAGATAGATGCTTGACTTGACATTTATATTCATAAGTTAACATATGGAGTGATGAATGGATAATTCTGTGAATATATTGATTGATGAAACTGAGGATGTATCAATATTTAACACGAGGTTTGTTGTGTTTGCATTATTCAGAACTATAACAATTTTAACTTTCCTCCGTTAAAAATGAATTCTGTAGCTTGTGAAGCAAGCAAATCAATATTTTAATCAATCAGTGTAATTTATAAATGTTGATGATGATTTTTTATTTAATAGTGTTCGTTTTTTGTCGGTAAAATCATTTGTCGAGTCATAATAACATCGATCTGAATATGTTAGCAGACGGTATAATTCGTGTTTGTTTATAACATTGTTAATGTGATAACATACTGATGGTGAAACTACGTATGTATTTCTTGTCATATATTACTACTTAGTATTATCAAGTCACCGCATATACATTTAACACTCGATTCGCCATTTTGCTCTTGACATCTAATTGTTATTGATGGATGTAGATACTTGGCGAACTAAGTTCAGACGGACGGTCAGATCGACACACTACAACCACTGCAACAGCAACAGCAGCAGCAGCAACAGCAACAATAGCAACAAGACCGCTATAAACATCAGCAACAATTTAGCAAAAACAATAATTACATGAATTCACATCACTGTGTTGACGGCGGTGATACTGCTGCTATTTACGACGGCGACAATGATGTCGATCATTGTATCTAATGACACATATTTCAATTTAAAACATAAACGTAACTGGCAAGAATAATAGAAACAAGTATTTTAGTGCAAACAAATAAACGTTCTTAAGTAATATACGCTTATGAAAACTAAGCCATAATATAACAAGATATAAACCATGTTTAGTGTTATATTTAATTCTATACTTATTCTATAGGATCCTCACGCCTCAATAGCATCACTACTAGTTACTAAAATAAAATTGAACATGACAGAATAGAGCCAAAATATAACACTCACTTTTAGGGGCAGATAACTCAAAAAGTAGAACTGTGACCCCTATTTTTTCCCAATGAATTTGTTTCTAGCGTAATTCTCTATAGTCATGCAAAGTTCAGGGAAACTATCTGGACTCTTTTTAATTTACCGCCTTTGTGTATAAAGTAAAAACTGTTATGGGCGCACAATCCTTTTAAAAAACTTAATTCGTTTCGCTCAAATATCTAAGAGCAAAAACATTTATAATTATGTTATTATGCCGTTTGTTCATGAATTATGATTAAGTTACACTACGTTCGCAATTGGCCGATCACTGACGACGTCACGATGACAAGATGTTTTTTCAAGACTTATTTCTCTTCTTATTATGATTCGAATCTCCGGTCAAATTAACAAGGAGATGAATTAGTCTTTTCAATTATGTAAACTTCCTACTTTAAAAAAAAAAAAGATGTATTAAGGATTTACCCGATCACACCCAGGAGACGGAATGTTCGTTTTCAATTAACATTTATAATACTCCTATTGGATAAGCTCTCTTCCGCTTTTACTTATGTTGCTGCAACTGATGATTCTTATTCTACTGTTACTAACACTTCTTCTTCTCCTTTTACCAATACTTAAATATTTTTTTTCCACTACTATTACTACTACCATTGCTACTACTTCTGATACTTCTACTACTATTACAAGTACAGTCATTACTACTATTACTACTACTACTACCTATAACTACTACCTTATAACCTACTAATACAGCAGTTGCTATTACTTTAGCATTATACTTGTATACAACTAAAACCATAATAGATATATATTGTTTTAAGGGCGTATGCAACTGTTAATCATCGCAATGTTTCGGGAATGTAAAGTGTAATATATTTAACTCCAAACAAGCGGATATAAGCTGTCACAAAGTCAGCACATCTACGTTTAAAGGATTGTATCGCAAGTAAATGACGTCTGGTTGTATCTATCATATTTCCTGTTCATTTAGTTTATAAATTTGAAATAAATTACGGTAAGTATGTTTAACAGTTTTTAAACATTGTTTTCTTGTTGAGCATTTGGCAGTTACCATAGAAACAGCTCAGTAGCACCCAAATGAACTGGGTGACCTACACATTTGATCAAGCATAAATAAAAGGATATCAAGAGGAAAAATAAAAACAAAATCATTTAAGGATTTCCTGTAAAAAAATCAAAAATGTTTGAAAATGAAACTATTTCTTCTCTCCCGTTTCCATTATTTATTTTTTCCTCTCTATTTCTGTAAAAATGCAGAACCTGATGATGTTTAAACCATTCATTCAGATAAATTGGACGATCATGAATAATCTTTTAATATGTTTGTCTTCATTTATAGGTTTTTATTAAGAGAGATGTATAGTTTAGCTATTTGTCAAATCAGTTACCATAGGTATACATACCTAACATAAAAGGAGTACGGTGAAATTTCTTTTTTATTTTCGTATTTTGAACAAAAAATAAATAAAAAAAATTCTAACATACGCTCGAATACTGTGATTATGTATAAAGCTCAGTATTCCTGAATCGACAGTCTCCGAGAGGTGAAAGAAACTATATCCTGTTATTTGGGGAGCTAGATATTAGTTTTTAATATAATCAGAACATCTCTCCAAAATATGTTCTTCAATTTTGTTGCAGCATTTGTGGCTTATGCCTGATGGATCAGCATCAAATATTTTATTAGATACAATTTTCATAATTATGTTTCTATTTTCTTTGAAGTTAGACAGCCAACTTAATGTTGAAAATAAATAAGAATAGCGTATATTTAAGATTTTTTTGTATTATCAGGTCCTACTCAAATTTATATTAAACAAGCAACTGAATATATTTTCACAAGGACTTGGAAAGGGTACAAAAAGATAAATAAGGATCGGTAAAATAAGAGTTTTTTTCCATGCTTTTAGTATGACTATCCTTAATAGTTTGTCTTAAAATTTACAAATATAATTTTGTTTAAGTATTCATCATGCCTAATAAGTTTAACGATTCCATATTGACAAAGTTATTGACAAATGTCACAATACTACTGTTAGTGGTGTTCATTTCAGCTGAATGATGATGTATTAAAAGAATGCAATGCCTTTAAAAATATAAAAGATAGCATAACATTTAGATTATGTATTCACCAATAAACGTAACATTATTTTGGTAACCCGCGAATTTGGTAGCATTATTTCGTTCCATTTCTTCCTCTGGATTGGCTGTCTGATACAAGGCAAACACGGCAGAAAAAATAGTTTCTCTAACAGTAGACGTCTTTTTTCACGTATGTGTTTCATATAGAGATGACATTTTATTTAGTTACCATGTGGTATAATATCATACCCTGATACTAAGACGAGGCTTAGCAAAGCATGAACATCCTTGATATATCCAATACTATACTAGTATTGCGCTATAGAAAGAACTCTCAAATAATCACAAATAAAGAAATGGAGTTCTAGGCTTTGGTTTAAATAGATTAAACATATTCTTAAGTTGACATAACCGTGATCTTAATGATACATATGTATTTAAATGTGTTCGTTAATGTGGTTATTTTATTCATTTGATATTATACATACACTCAGTGGCCATGAATGAGTTCACAAAATATGAATAATAATACGAGAAGCAATATATTCTGAAACCACATCGTATCAGTTTTTTTAATAAACGCATGGAACTGTTTGTCGCGTTATGTTTTTGCACACGAAACGCTGCGTGCATTAAGGTCAGCGTCTACTTCAATGCGTAATTACAAAGAAATACTTCTTGGGTACCATAGGACTGATTTGATATAATCTGTTACTACTTTAATTGCAGCAAAAATGGATAAAATAGAAACTCATATATAAATATATGAATTATCAGGAATTATCTGTTGTTTCTTAAATTGAGATGTTAAATCAAAGTTTATCATTATGTACATGAAAACGATGAATTCATGGTGTTACTTGTCACAACATTTTAGAATTATCCACCAAAATATCATTCCATCACCATAAACTATTTGTAGTTTTGTAGTAAAATAATTGTGTTTTGTTTTTCTTTGAAAGAAGTCATAGGTACCAGGACAAGTCAATTATTGACGTATCTTTCAGGTATGCATCCAGTAAACAACTGGGACAGACTATTGCTGCTGTTATTACTTTTTGGACACACTAAATTCAAGGTAAAAATCACTTTGAATTTGAAGTGCAAGTAAGAAAGATGGTACAAACTATTTTCTTTATCAGAGCAATACCCAAATAGTATTATTGTAGATGTTTTCTTTAAATAACTTACAATAATAGAGCTTGCTTGCTATCAATGTGTGCAATTTCAATAAATATCTGTAAGTGAAGACACACACAAAATAGTACAATGTTTTCTTTCTAGTTAAAGCAGAGTATGTTACTTTATATTCTAAAATAAAACAATGACAATATGAACAATAACTTTACAAGATTTTACTTACACGTGTGTATTTAAAGGTAAAAAACGCATTTATTTCAGGTGGCACACCACTGTTGGAAAGTCAGTTCCTCAGAAATGAATAGCTATGTTGTTTCCAACTGAAAATTGGGACCAAATCACTCAATTATTTGAAGTGAGGAACAGAATCAATACTGACCCCACTGCAGCAGATGTAAAACATATTAAAAGATTCAATCTATTACAATTGGACTGTTTTTTTATCTAATGTTGCTGCCAAGTCTGGATGCATGAAGACAGTAGTATCAGTAATGAGGATGACAAGATTATGGACAATTGCAAATATTCACATCTGAGCACTTTTGTTGTGCAAACCAGCTGCACATAGCAAAAAAAGTATGAAATGCCTCCTTTTAAAATATCATGTAGAGGAAGTGTTGTTTCACTTTCAGGAGAGTTATATTTATTCATGAATTACAAAATTTAGAATTTCAAAGCTAATGGTCCATACGGGAGATACATATCAAGAAAACTGTTGTGTCCAGAGATCCCACTGTGTATGTCAAATATCATATAATGACTCTCGTTGGCTGTAAATATATCATTCAATACAGAACCTATTCATGAACTTAAAATAGTTATGTTATGAGCAACACAAACTTATCAAAATCAATGCAAACACTGATATACAGATCTTAATTAGTTGTCTATTAATCAGGTTGTGATAAGTCAGAGATACTATGTTAAGTCATACAACTTTAACCAACTCATGATTTTGGTTATGGAATGAATACAATTAAATATATTTAAGATTTGATACAGATTTATGAAAAATGATGGAATTTCACTTTCTAAATTAGAACAGAAGTTGGAAAAAACAATTTAACATTAGAATGAGGGTTAATAGCTTTACTAGTTTGAGATAAAATGATATCAAATAGTATCTCTATTACTTTTCTGTTGTGTGCCTAAAATAACATATATAACATAGCCATATTTGATAATGGTGACAATTAGCAGTCTATATCTATTCTAAATAATATATTTAAACATAGTGTATCCACTCAGCTTGTCTGCATGTCAGCATGAAATATTGAAGTGCGTATCATTAAATAGTTTGAGGAGTTGGGAATGGCACAAGAGGCATACATGTTATATAACTGAGTTAATTTGGCCCTGAGGTCTTCTCTTCTACTGTTGTTTAATTGGTTATAACTTCCCATAGACAAAAATTTGCACATTTCGAGACCCTGTATATATGAGACACAATATCATGGTATCACACCATTCATATCCTGAAACCAGACCAACTAGTCCTCGAGCTATACACTTAAGTATAAGTAAGGGAGATAAATTAATCCCATTTTTATTAATTGGTTTGTTGCTGCTGGGGAATGAACCGAAGCCCCTTCAATCATACGGCAGACGCTCTAACCATTCAGTGGAAATTTTCCTCTTTTATCAATTAAATATTAACTTATTGCAAGTTTGCTTTTTATAATATACATATATACTCACTGAATACAATAGAACCTGTATTGGCGGTCGCAGTCACCTGCATTTAGCGGTCGGTTTAAATATTACAAAACTAGCATTTTTGTATATCTTCAACCCTCATTTAGTGACCATCTCTGTTAAGCGTTCGCTTTCCCTTGACTGACTGCTTAAGACAGGTTTGAACGTATGTCTTATTCAGAGGGATTTTGACGATGTTTGGGTTGTATTTGAAAATTTGCTGTTTAACATTATTACATGAGGAATGCACCGGTTATATTTAAACGGAATAAAAATGCTATAAACTTGCATTTCTACAAGACCAGTAATGTATGCTTTACTGTGTATATCAATTACTCTTATATCAATGATTAGAACAATAAATTACTAAATGGTTCGGCTTATCTTTTAATTTAAAGTCAAACGCCTACTTGTTTCCTTATCTCAATCTAAAATACCGTATGCTTTACTGTGTAATAGCAAAAATTTCTGAATATCTTTTTTTTGGCAATTTAGTTCATCTTGACTCTTATATCAATAATTAGAACAATAAATTACTAAATGGTTTGGCTTATCTTTTAATTTAAAGTCAAACGCCTACTTGTTTCCATATCTCACCGTTACCATGGTAACCATTTTCAAAATATTTTATATATACTCAAATTGATTGTTTAATGAAACAAAAAATATATTATTACTCATGTACATATTTATATTTCTTAACATAATTGAATAAAATTCATTGCTGACAAGAACTATTAAAATTCTGTTTTGGGACATATTTGTTTAATTTCGCCAATCCATATGTTACAAAAATACATTATTCACCTAAAACTAATTAAGATAGAATTCCAAAATTGTGTGTGTATACGCTCCTGATATACAGCTTTAAAAATGTGGAAAATCTGAAAATGTCATCTTTCCTCATGTGTCCCCATTTTCCCAGTCACACACACACACATATATATATATTATTTTATATATGTTTATATTTTTCTTTGTTTGAGCAGAAATAATGAAACTATAAGTAAATGAAATAAGTCATATAAATTTCCATTTAATTTACCAATAAAGTTGCCACCATGAGTAGAGACATTCACTGATGAGGTAATTATGTAAATATTTGCAAGACGAGTATAGTGATAACTAGAACCGCAAGAAGTATCTTGGGTACCTATTAGGTATCTAGAAATGCAGGAAATATTTTAATTAGGTATATAATAAAAGGACCAAACTTTGGACTGCCGTTAAATGCCCAAATCAAGTCCGATCCTCAAAAACTAAACCTCACTGGAAAGAGTTCTTTAAAACCTAAAACCTTTGTTCATATACTCTCGATAAAATATTTTCAGCTTTGTAGCTATTTGGACCGAAGAAAAAAATAAACAATTTTCGAATATGACCTTGAATTTTGCATTTTTTAATTGTGTGGCCCTTTCAAACATAACACTTCATAACATGTGAACATTCCATGAAGGAGCGATAAAAAAAACATATTTTTAAATTTTAATTTTTCCTTAATTTTAGTGAAATTTGACCGTTTCTAAAGGACAAACCATGCATTTCTTAAATTCGCCACCCCATATATTTTGAGCGTATATGTCTTGCAAATCGTATGCAGCAAAGAGAGTTCTTTCTGATCTGTCACAAAAATTGATAGGTTTTTCATAGACCTACATTTATATGCACAGGTTTTTGCAAGGTTCGAACTTTCAACCTTCCGTTACAAGCTCAAACATTTTCAGCCACTGATACCTTGAAACTACTATATTTATTAGGCTATCAACAAGGAACATAATGCAAAAAAACGCATTTTGATCAGACTTCAACTGTTTGAGTTATAAGCAAAAAAGTGATTTCAAGCAAAGCGCCCCCTAGCGGAAAAATAAGAAAAAAAAATGAGTAAAATTTTAGCATTAGGTTCCTAGCAATGCCGCAAATATTTCAAACAAGTATACAAGTCGTACAAGTTAAACATTCTATTTCTTATATATCACAATTTGAAGCATACAGACTGATTTACAATTATTCTAAAAGGATCTAATTTTGGACTGACGTAAAATGACCAAATCAAGTCTGATCTTCAAAAACTAAACAATACTTGAAAGAGCTCTTTAAGAACTAAAACATTTGTTCATATATTCTCAATGAAATATTTTTAGTTTTGGAGCTATTTGGGGCCGAATAAAAACACAATAGTCATAATATGACCTTGACCTTTTCCATTTTGTTTAACTTTTTAATTGTGTGGCCCCATCAAACATAACAATACATATAGTGTTATATTTCATAAAGAATGACCAAAAAAATAAAGCCAGGAGCGATAAAAAAACATGTATTTGAAATTTTAATTTTTCTTAATTTTAGTAAAGTTTGATCGTTTCTAGACAAAGTTCGAATATTCAACATCTACTAGAACATCCCCCCCCCCCCCCCAGTACTCGATGCTGAGATATCCATCATATTTGATTGGGCTGTCATTAAGGAACATTATGTAAAAAAACGCATCTAAATCAGGCTTAAATTTTTTGAGTTATTAGCAAAAGAGTGATTACATGCATAGCGCCCCCTAGTGGCCAAATAAAAAACAAAAGTGAAAAGTTTTACCATTTAGGCACAATTTCAGATAAATGTGATAGCATGCCTAAAATTCATAGCTGTAACTTTTCTCCTCTGGCCGCTAGGTTGACTACAATAATGGGTGGAATTGGAAAAGTAATTATAAAAAATCAACAGAAATAGAACAATAGGTTTTCGCCCTGCAGCGACGAAAACCTAATAATATAAAAAAACAAGGATAAAGAATATAAAACTATGTGAATGATCGCAATAGACTTTTGAATATCTCAAATGACTCAGCTGTCGTTCAAAAATAAACCTTTAATGTACCCATTTCTATACATAAGAACGCGAATGCCCGTATAATATCAAAACACATGCTAGGGTTTCGTTTTCCAACAAAAATGTCAACATATATCCTCAAATAACTGTATACAGGCATATAATTTGAGCATTTCTTAACGATAGTTAAATTGATTGTTTGCATAGTAATACATGTATTACTGTTCAATACAGCAATAAAACTAGACAGGTTAAGATTTTAAACAATAAAAACAAAAATACCTTTTCTGACTTTCGATTTTGCAATAACTTTGGAATTCCCCTTCGGTATCAGTGTTAGATTTATAAGGTCGTGAAAATAAA
This sequence comes from Solen grandis, assembly GCA_021229015.1. Classification (NCBI taxonomy): domain Eukaryota; kingdom Metazoa; phylum Mollusca; class Bivalvia; order Adapedonta; family Solenidae; genus Solen; species Solen grandis. The sequence goes on along the minus strand of CM037791.1, from coordinate 29,342,915 downwards.
ACATTTTCAGTTTGGTGTATTCTGCGGTAACTGTTTTTGTTTCTGTCTATCTCGCATTTAGTTGTTTTACAAGGGTATAGAGTTCCTCGTGAATCTAAACACTTCTCATAGGTGCACATCAAGGCACATCGACGGTTATAAACAAATGGTGATTTTACTGTCTCCTTTAGGCTAAAAGGCGGTTAAAGTCCGCTTTACTCCGCGGACTGTGGTCGTTGGACGTTACGCAATTTATTATTTTGTGATTCTGTGGGAATTTCTGTTTGATTTTCTTTTTTCATTCTGTATTTTTGTACAGTTAATTATAGAACAATATCTCATTATAAAATAGGAAACGAATTATTAAATTAATATAAAATATATAAAGTTGGAGTTGTATCTATGATTTCGAGCCGAAGACAAGTGACATGATATGACACCCATTCACTTTATCACGAAACTGGAGGGACAAATTCTAAAACTATTCCTATGTAGTGAGATTAAAACACAAGGAGGTTAAACTAGTACCATTTGAACGATGTTGAAATATAATCATGAGTAGTATAGCTTAATTGTTTTCGTCCGAATTCCGGCATATGGCATGGCATGATGTTGGCAAAGCATGGCACAATATGACTAGGTCAGTTACATCAGAAACATATATCAATCAATCAATTATCGAAACGGTTTAATACGCGGATAGTCGGGTCACCTATCAATCAGGACCCTCGGTAACAACATGGCATAGCATCATACAGTGGCGCTATTGTATCAGTTGTCAAAAATAGCGTATAGCGTTCGTATCGCATCGTATCGTATACTCAATCGCATTGTAACGTATCGAATCGTATCCTATCGCATTCAATCGTATTACACATGATGAACGGGATCTTATCGCATCGTATCGTAAAGCAATGGTATATCGTAAATCGTATTTCGTAAATCGCATAACGTATATCGTATCGAATCACTCTAAGATTTTTGGCAGTCTATTTTTCTGGACACCCTTTATTTATTTTTTTATAGAAAATAAATTCAACATTTTGCGTATATGTATTATTTTTTATCATAAATTATATTATGTAGTATAATCTTATTATTTGTTTAGTTATAATAACATTCTTTTACTTTTTATGTACCGGTATATACATGTGTAAGTTGCCTACGTGACTTTTTGCAGCAGACGCCGTGCGTCGTTAAGCAAGTTGATGCACGTGTGAAAAATATGTATTCGAAAGCATTAAATCGGTAATGAAGTATACGCTGGGCTACATTCATTCCTATAAGTTTATTTGATGTGTTTGATCAAAATTTTCATGATTAGCAAGTCTGAAAATTAACAATTTAAATCTGACAAAATTATGCATAATCAAACTCCGATTTCGTCCAAGATGTTGCTTCCTTTGAATAACTTATTTTCCGGGACCTTTTTCCTCTGCAGTGTTCGCTCTTGTGCTCTTATTAAAAACATGGAGAGAGATGATCGTAACTTTCGCTTATACCTACATTATTGTTCTAATGTGTATTTTTTTTATTTCCTACTTTATCCCCCCCCCCTTCTCTCTCTCTCTCTCTCTCTTCCCATATATGCAAACGTCATAATTCGCACAGAACATATTTCGTTTTCTTCTCTCCATCTCTTTCAGTTTGAATAAGCAATATAATATCAGGAGGTCCTGGATTCGAAACCCAACCGGGGTACATTTCTCCGGTGATAGCGTCAAGACGTATAAAAAGTGTACAAGATTCGCCCTTGTTTTGCACTTGGCAAATTGGGGTTGCTATGGGAACTCGGAGAACTCAGTACTGGTTCTAAGCAGGAACTTCTCTCCCGTGTATCGGTCGGTGCTATTCCCCTGACACGTAAAAGAACCAATGCGTCTTTTCGCGAAATGGGCTATGGTATCGCACCCGGACACTCTTGTATCCAGCCACTGTCTTTTCCGATGCTTTTTTTTTCAGCAAAAAAACAAAAACAGGACGCCTACAATAGAAGATTAACATACTGACTTTGAGAATAGAGGCATACGGTTTTAGTCAAATTACAGATCTCTCCTTGTCCGTGAAAACACAAATTCACTACATGATAAAAGTTAAATGGGGAAAAAATCTATAAATTCCATATTATTACATGTAAAGTTCGCTTAAAATATATCTGATTTTTTTCTCATGTATGTACATTTATGCATGAATGTGTATATTTCACCAACGTAATTGTATTTCACCAGACTCGTGTCATACCTTCTTATCAGCGGGCACAGTATGTGTTAATTTTAACCGGATATGTCACCTTTATGTATCGCCGGTACCGTTATACCGTCACTCACCCCCCCCCCCCCCCCCCACCTCCCCGCCCCCACAAGCGAGGGAGGGACAATCAACCTTTACACAATATGAATGTTATAACCGATACTAATTAACGTGACAGAAAACATGAAAGATGGTCGTAGGCCTATTGTGATAACATTATCACAGAAAGAACTAGGGTGTTATGTACGTAGTGTCACTGGGTAGCTTAGCCAAAAACTGTTCCTCTATTATAATAAATATTATACAATAATTTACAAGTAACTTAGAATAAGTATGTGTATATACATACATACACTATAGAGCACTTACGTAATATAAACTGTACCGACTAAATTAATACCGTCTAACTAAAAGCTATGGCGCCTACGCGTTTTAGAGTATATATTTACAACATTGCGAGTGTACATAATGAAATGTGACCCTTAATACAGAAAACCCAAAATTCTTCATCCTACCAAGGAGGATCCCGAAGACAACTTTGGAATCTACAAGACAACAACAACATGACTACAAGTTTCTTCCAGTAATTAATTTGATTCATATTGTTTATTCCTATTTATGTATATCATTATTAAATTATTATTCTAAAATTAAATTGTCATCATAGAAATATTATATTCCGAAGAGGAAGACATTCTATATATTAGTATATTTCTATAGCGAATCTTGTTGATGATAATATTAATAGTAAAAGATCCCCCCCCCCCCAAAACTAATGTCCTTTTTAAAAATATAGTAATCACATACGAGTAAGTCTTAGAGTATTCTTATGATTAATAAAACAAATAAAACTATTTTTATACTTAAAACAGCGAGTAAAATATAGCAACAGATCTTAAGAATGATAAGAACAAATAATTTGTGCTTATGGTTGAAAGCATGAGACCAGTTTAGAAGTTGTTTTCAAATTATATTTTCTGCTCATGTATAAGCTGTGACAGAATCGGCGACCTCTTCACTAATTACTTCTCTTCGAACAAGATGGCCTTTCGGTCTTCTTTTTTTTAAAATTAATTAATTGTTTAAAGAAGCAGCAATACGGGTATCTCTTTCTCCATATATATAAGGTGCAGATTGCATGCAGTTGTTCATGCATCATTACATTTTTTTCGGCTATTTGACAGTTAACCATAAGTTCTCTAGCACGTTCTAAACTTATATGTGTTGGTTCACAAGCGCTCATTGAGCTGTCGCGATCGTATATAAAAGGGCATGGACCAATTATATTATATTCATAATTTTTTAAGAAAAGATATTGTGTTAATTAACACAAGTAGCAGAGTACTAGATATCAGTAAAGTACTGTTATCATTTGTTTTTATTGTGATTATTATTATTACATGTAATCATAAAAATATATTTATAAATAATCTTCATTAAAAACTTTCGCTTATTACATGTGCCGTTAACAGTGATATCGATGGAGATCGCAGAATCCGTCGCTTTTTCAGGGGGACCGCAGTTTAGTATGTCCCCATTTCCTTTTGCTCGCTATGTTTATTTCAGATGAACACACGTATTACCAGTTATATGTAACGATATATATTGTAAACAACATGAAATTTTTGCATATTTCTGGACTTATAGTCAAATCAAGCTTGCGGGTATAAAAATGCAATGTTAACCGTGCTTACCGTATATCGTATATCGCATAACGTAAATCGCAGATCGTGGATCGTATATCGTATGGTATCAGATTATAAACGTATCGCATCGTATCGAATCGTAAAGGTAAATCAAACTTGCTATCGTACATCGCAGATCGTGTATCGCATATCGTATATCGTTCGTATTTCAATCGTATATCAATCGTATTTTTTGACAACTGATACGATAGCGCCACTGTAGGCATAGCATGACATAAGTATGTTAGTAACTATATAAATATACAACCAGTCAATCAATCAATTACCGTAACGTTTTGATACAACACGCTTCGGGTCACCTGTCCATCAAAAAGATTTCGCTGACTCAAATAGTTGTTAACGTAACATTCACGATTAAAAGACATTGAGACTTAATATATATAACACGCATCCTACCAACAAGATGAAAAGTTTCAACGTTCAGAACAATGAGTGAAATTGACGCTTGTCAATGGAATGTTATGGATATGAAGTTCTATGACAACCGGTTGAACAGTTTTCAATACTGGCCAAACAACTAATATCGAATAAGTTCTAGCTGTCAAAATACGGATTTTATTATACAGTATATTATGATAAAGTTACATGTTTTTGCTGCAATATTTTTATACGCCTGGGAAAAAAGTGACGATCCGTTCAAAGAACACAAACTTTTGTCTCCAAGCTGTACATATTGTTACGAGCTGGTAGCGTGCTCTATCCCTGTCTTGATGGTGGTTATGACCTTTTCAGTCAGTGATGTGTGCTGCTGTGCAGTTGAAGAATTCAACTTGCATCTGTAGACAAGGTCTTAGAAACCTTTTTATGTTTTAAATAAAATGGACTCCACAAGTTAAAATGGATAATCAAATTACCTAAAAGCTGAATACTTAATGCTTAAATAGTATTGGAAATCAATTAAACAATAAATACAGGGTAAAGTTCCCTCGCTTTATTTCTGTACTCTTGCTATATAAGGGAAACTGAAATATTAATGCATGAGTAGACACTAAATATAAATATCAACCACAAAATGTCATACAGTAGACAAACTAACATCAAACAAGGAATTCTATACTAAGTTCTGAAAGGATGTTAAATAAGTCTTAAATATATACAGTCTTTTATCACATGACGATGATAAAATAGAGCTTAAATCCAAATAAAGGATCAATTCCTTATATAACTACTTATTTCTTATTAAAAATGGAGGAAAATCTACTATAACTTGAGTATAGAGCTTACTTAAATAAATGAATACTTAAAGTAACCAAATGTAATTAAAAGAAACATACCTTAAAGACAGTGGTATGTACCTTAAGAGAGTCAGGCGTGGAGTCCCTGAACTCAGCTGCGTTCCACTATATAAAGTGCAGCAACGCGCATATAAATAAGTGCGCTTTTAACGTTAAACCGCGCAACAGTGAAAGTGCACAACTGTGCACACAGAAATATGTGCGCTAAATCATCAAAACAATGAAGAAAGCCGAATACTCTCGAATCCTACGCTAGAAATGTATAATTAACAATAACTTACCAATAAACAATAGAATTACTGATGATTTCTATAAAAATCAATAAGATAAACAATTGGCCTATTCAAAAGCTTATATTTAATAAAACCGCTACACTGTAACTATGGCAAATATCCCATGAATCAGTGCGACACAGCATCCAAGATGGCCGCCGGAAGTAAATTTACAAAAAGTAAACAAACTTGACGAAAGATGCACAAAGTTGAATGTGAGGAATGTAACCAAAGAGAAAATAATTCTTAAAAGATGAACTTCTATGAAGGTTCTATGAAGGTAACAATAACAAAGTTTAGAAATAAATAATGACGAGAGATCGCTGGAATGCCAGCGCATTACAATATTTAAAAATGATTGCTAGAAGTAATGCGAAAGACGAATCTCCTAATTTTTCAGATGAAATATCGCCCGCCCGCCCCATTCGATCATGAGAACCACCTGCTCGGAGATTTTCTGTATTTATAGACAACCTGAAAATTATTAATCAGGTTTACATGCGTTCTTCAGACATTATTCGGACGGAAACCAAATATATTATCCTACAGAATAGATACAACCGACACCAGAAACCTGCATCACTAGTTAAGGAATACTACAAAAAGTTGTTTATTTATGAATTATATGAATCATATCCTTAGGTTGCCTATATATTTCGTTCAGCATATTTGAAAAATTCACTATTTTATAGCAACGTACACTTAAATTTCAATAAGAATTTGTTATTCGAGGAGGAAACATCATGTTTCAGTTTAAACTTATTTATTTTACGTCGATTGGGAAACAAGTTCTTACAACTTATATTAATCCCTCTCGACGGTTCCTGGGCTGGACCAGTACTTTGCGCCTGGGAAGGTCATGAATAATTCTTGCCTCCAACGGGTTCGAACACACAACCTTCGGATCCGTAATCGAATACGTTACCACTGGACCACGGCGCCCTCACTGAAACATCATGTTAATTACAAATGTAGTATGCAGTGCACAGCTGAATTATTCATTGGAATTAAGAAGATTATGTCAACAACTAACCAATGTTATATACAATCCAACGCGGTTCTCTGGACTCATATGGCGACATAAGAAGATAGGTGGAAATTGTATAGTTTTTTTCCAAACGGTGTTCTGAACTGTAATGGGAAGGCAAGCTGTTTAAAAGAAGGGAAGAAAAGAATAAGACGATATTCCCGATATCTGCAGAGATTAGGATATTCAGTACAATTAATAGAAGTCAAAGTATTGACCATATTAGCCTATCACAAACTATCCAGCTGTTTAGACTTACAGACACTGGTAAAAGAAAGATGTGCTGTGTATGAACCAGAACTATTTCCAACAGCGATAAACAAGCAAAATGGCGTTACATTTAGTTGCTTTCACATGGGTAACGTTATTATAACCGGTATAAAGAAACTTTCTGATATTGATGACGTTGTCTATCCTATGCTTACAGAGCTTGAGCTGTATACAAGGATCGAGTAAGAATTGCTTAAAACGAATGACAAGTGTGAAATATGAAGTAACAAGATTATCTAAATGATATATATTACAACCCTTCCCATCCATCATACTCCAGACTAGATAAATTATACAGAGTCACCAGAAAAGAGGGAAAGTTTGATCTAAATAAAGATAAAATTTAAAAAAAATTATGAAACAAGAAGCTTATACCGTACACATGGGGAGTTATTAGAAAATACAGACGACAGCGCATTAGTGTACCATATATGGACTATCAGTGGGAAAACGGACGTAGCCTATATGAATCAGTTCAAGTAAGACAATAATGAATTTGGATATTTTTGGTTGGTGAATGACAAAATTCATATTGACGGTTGCATTAAAAAAGGACAAAAAGCAACTAAATTTTGTTTAGTCTATTTTAGGTGCAGGACGTAAACCGGAACGTGTAAGGTCGGATGTGAGAAGCGAATACAAAAGTATTCCATTTCAAAAGCTCCAATCAGAACATGAAATCAAACTTTTTTACTCCCGTAATGAAACAAAAGCCACGAAAGCAGAACGCGCCATTAAGACAATTAAGTTGAAAATCACGCGTTATATGACATCCAATCAAACGCGACAATGGGTAAATGTCCTTGAGAGTTTAACTCTGAGTTAAAATCGTACATATCATAGAAATATTAAAAGAACCCCGGAGTCTGTGAAGAAAGAACATAACGCTGATATATGGCGTCATGCATTCGATCAATTACAGAAGCCTAGGCGACAAAAAAACTATGCAGGAACTCTCTACAGGTTTAAAGTAGGGGATACTGTCCGTCTGTCACACCTGAGAAGAGCTTTCCAGCGAGAATATGATGAACAATGGACCATTGAGTACTTTATAATTTCCGAAAGAGGAAAGAAAGAGGGTAAAGGCATTCAAGGGGACCCAATTATTGGTACATTTTATGATAACGAGTTGTCGAAAATTGTTGTGAATAGGACCACTATATAAAGAGAAGAAAGGATTTTAAAAAGGGCTGGAAACAAGGTTCTTGTCAAGTGATTGGGATGGCCAATAAATTCAACAGTTATATTCCCTGAAAGGAAGTTAAACGATATGGAATGACATAAGAACGTTATAGGAATAACACTTCTCAGTAATGTTGGACTTTGTATTATACTTGAATAGTGAAAATTCTGGAGATCGTAATAATCCAACAGACTTTTTGCTTGAATTTCCGAATTCCATACAATTGGACGGTTCTTGGGAATGTGCGTTATTCAAAATAACCTTAGATTGCAATTTCACGCCTAAGCAGGATAAGTTTATATTAAATTGGTGATTTTTTGGAAGAAACATTTGTTGATCATTTACAAAGTCCTGTGTTAATGAATTTGGAGTTAAGGAACAGTTACAAATACGTTTATATGAACAATTTACGCATCCTCTGTATATACCAATAAGAAAGGACATTGGACAACAGTTACGGTTTTATTTAAGAAACGCGCATTTGCGTCCATTACTATTTGATAAGAGTATCAAACTTCACTGTGTGATAAGTTTCAAACGGAAATGGGTTCGGTAGAAGTCTACGATTAGCAGCACCAGACATGGGAACCATATGTTGCTGATTCTGAAAAATAGTATCAACACTTCAAATATCTAAAAGATGGATATGTGCGACTAGATCATATGGGACGTTATGTCGTAGGTAGTGGTGATAAATACAGGAAACTCAAATAAGTGGAAAAGAAGTCATCTGTAAAACTTGTAAAACCTGTTGCACAAGCTCTTCATATGGCTGAAGCAGAGGTAGCACGTGAAACACAGAAACGACATATTCCTAAAAAGCCTAGGAAGTCAACACAGGATAAAAAGGCGCTGATCCAACAGCGCAATAAGAATGCTCGTTATACATTTAAAATTCAAAGCCGTTACGATACGAGGGAGACTCACGGGTATAAAACATGGAAGATTATCATCAACAAGAATTATCTCTCTTTGTTTCCTCACCACTTGACCCTTCCCTACAATCGCGAGAATGGACAGAGAACCGACTAATAAACCAACTGTCAGATTCTGCAGCAATGGAGCTTAATATTCCTCCAAAATCATCAGCTTATATCGACTGAAAGCGTAGTTTACTGCACCTTAAGTTAGGGATAGTGAAAGGAAATGGTATGCCCATTGATGCAAACGAAACGATAGGACAAATTAATTTACCACTTCACACAATTTTCAAGTAGTTGGATGTCAGTGTCCGGCAAACATTATTTTCCCATACTGGATCCAACTATTCATATAAGTCTTACATCGATACATTATTGAAGACAAATGAACATGAACAAAATGCATCGTTAAGTCGTCAGCTGTTTTATAAGGATACTGGTGACGTAGGTACGACTGATGCGAAAACTGAGAGTAATGAGGTTATCATTGAAATAACAAAGAAAACTGCTGAGGGAAAAACTATAGATTTGGAGGGTCCATTACACTTGGACCTGTTCAGTCAAACAACGTTATTTATTAACGACGTTAAAATCGGAATCAAATTATAGCAGGCTCCTGAAGCTTTTAGAATCATCACGAATTCTTTGGTTCCTTCTTACAAAATACAGATCATAGGCGCTAGCTTCAAAGTATGCGTTCAACGAGTGCAAAGTGCGATTCTTCTGGCTCATACAAAATTGATTTAGGAAGGTCCTGCCAGTTATCCGTACCTACGCTCAGAATTTAAAACAACTTCTATTGCCACAGGACAATATAGTTTTACTGTGGACAACATTTACCAAGGATTGGTTCCCAGTAAACTGGTTATTGGTATGTATCTGGTGCTGCATACACTGGAGACTACGGACAGAACCCATTCAACTTTAAGCATTATGATTGTATCAGCCTTGGATTTTATGTGGATGGACAATCCTTCCCTGCACGACCCTTGCAACCAAATTACAAGGAAGAAAACTATGCAGGGGCTTATGGAACGCTATTATCTTTCCGGAAAGTCGTTAACATCACATACAGCGAATATAAAAATGGTTATAGCTTGTATGTTTTAGATATCGAACCTTATTACTCTTTCAATACGAAACGAAAGGGTCATTGCCGTCTCGAACTCAATTTCTCAACTCATCTTCCAGAAAATGTTACATTGATTATATACGCAACCTTTCGATAAGCACCGCATATAGATCACTCCAGATCTGTCTTTGTAAAATGATCAGCATTTCTTTCAGTCATTTTTTATCATTTTAAATGTATTGAATTCCATACTAAACACCTTAATGAATTGATCAATGGTATGAAATACTCAATGCATGCTTATAAGAACTGCCGAAGCAAAATAAAGAGAAATACATACATATATTTAGTCATTATTTATTTTACCCTCGAACGTATATCATAAACGATATAAAATATCTCTCTCTCAATCTCTCTGTGAGAGGGAGATTAGTTGTACTCTCATACCTTTAGAATAAATCGAAAACAAGGAAAACAACATATATATATATACTCATATCATTTAATTAATTTACTGTATATACAAATGAAATCAAGAAGAACAAAACTGCTCAAATCGATAGCCATTGTAGAGAATCTGGTCGTATCTTCTTGTTCTTTTTATATTCGCCACCTAAACGTTTCCTTCGGGATGAAGTCTTCTGCTTCATTTTCATCGAATTATCTCGGATACCTGAGGATTGAGGATAACGTTTTTTAGCTCTCAAAGTATCATCATTTCCAATTGTTATGTTATGGACATAAAGGGATTTTTAACATGATTTGGATAATCTAAATATTTTACAAAGTGGACTAGGATTATCTTTAACTATCAAGGTAAAACATTTTCAAAAAAATAATTGAAAGAAAAGTATTTTTTGAAGTAAAAGACATGTGAAAAAAACTTTCAAAACTACATAGAGGCAATGTAGATCAATCAATTGTCCTATGACTTGTGGCAGATATCCATGATATCCATGTGCACCACCATCAACACAAAGGCTGCTCAGGTAGACTAACACACATGTGTATTTAAAAAAAAGAAATGGAGTATAATAAAAAAGAAATGGAGTATAATTGCATAACTGCCAGGTAGTCAGGTAGATTGTAGCAAACATTAAAAAACAAAAATGAGTTCAAATAAACAAGATGAAAAAACTGTTGAAGAAACGCAAAATAGAAAGAGATGAACTGAGTAGTATCAGTGAGTTAGAAACTAGTGTTGTAGAAAATACGTCAACAAAAAATGGGAAAGGTAAGAAAAGGGAGAAAGAAAAACTGATAGCAGTGAAAATGAAACTAAAGAAAAAGAAAAAAAAAGATGACACTAGTATTGCAGAATGCTTAAAAAGATTAGAAGAAAGAAAAAAACAAGGTCAAAAAATAAACTTCAAGGATATGAAAAAAGAATATTAACATCGGTAGAGCAGAAAATGGACATACTGGAAGGGAAATCATATAACAGAGAAAAGGAAATTGATGAAAAAAGAAATAATAACACTACAGGAGAACATAAACACGGAAAGAGAGAAAAATAAACGCTTAAGAAAGAAAATAGACAAAGAAAAACAACAAAATAAAATCAAAATTAATGATTTGAAACAATATGGGCGACGAAACAACTAAAGAATAGATGGAATTAAATATAAGGAAAACGAAAACTCATATGAAACAACAAAAATAGTCTTACAAACTTTAAACAGTAAAATCAGCAACCTGAAACTGAGAGAAAATGATATCGACGCCTGCCACAGGAATGGCGAAAGCAAAGATGGGAAAAAACAATTAATCATCAAATTTATATCGCGCCAGATGAGAAATAAAGTGATAAGAGCCAGAAAAAGTTTTCGCGAGGACTCTATTTATGTAAACGAGGACCTAACAAAACTAACAGAAACTGTGCTGATGGCCGTTAAACGAAAGATGAAAGATGAAATTCAATCTGTGTGAACCAGAGACTGTAAAATATCATACAGAAACAAATATGGGACTGTACACCAGGTGCGAACCCAGGACTATCAGACATGGCTGGACCTCCCCTGGCCAACAAAATGAACTGCCCCCAGTAACTGTTATTTAACACTTGATAAGATTTTTTCTCACAATAAAAGCAGCATGTAAACATAACACAAGCTTTATAATAATACATGTACATGTAATATTATGAATAGATAGGTGCATGATTTAACAGAGTATAAATGCAAAATGGATTAAACTAAACAAGAGTGTACACTTAAATCGCGTAAGTAAAATACCATAAATATATATATATATGTATATATGTGTACGTATGTATGTGTGTATATGTATGTGTATGTATATGTGTATGTATGTATGTATGTATGTATGTATGTATGTATGTTTATGTTTGTGGGTATATGCGTATAATACTACTGTATGTATGTGTAAATGCAAATGTAACAAGCACAGAAAGATTCATTTAAGAGAGATACCTAATGTACAAATGAATTTTGGTTAAAGCGACATGACGACTTTAAATAGTTATGCTTGATATCTACTTGGATGTATTAGTAATGTATACATATAAAGTAATAGTTATTGAAGCATAAATATGTGAGTGGGTATTTATTAGAATGTATAGTAAATGTGTATAAATGTATGTGTAAATGTATGCACATGGGTATATATGCATAGTTATGTATTAAAATCAAAAATGAAGAATATTAGAATATACTTTTTATGGGTATACAGGAGAACTGAGTATCAGAGATGTATGAGTATGCAAAGAGAATAAGAAAATAATGATAAAGAATGAATTTCAAAATGCCCCTTATACTTATGAATAGGATAATGTATAAGTTCTGTCTTCAATTTTTCTTATAACTTACAAGCAAAATATTTACTTTAAAAAATTACTTTAAGCAAAATATATTTGAAAAAAAAATATGTTTTTTTTTCTTGAATCTAATAAAAATTAAACTTGATAATAAATAATGGAAACAAATATATGTTCAATAAATGTTAGAGGTATAGTCAATGATAAGAAAAATTTGGTTGGTAACAAAGCAAAAATTTCTCAATTTGCTTCCTACAAGAAACACATTCTTCAAATGAAACAAAAGAAAAACAATGGATCAAAGAATGGGAAGGTAAATCATTTTTCAGTGGAATTAGACCAATTGCTGAAGGTGTTGCAATACTAATTAATAAAACTACAGATTGTACAATTAAAAATATTAAAAAAATTTATAATATGGAGACTTTAACATTTTTATCAATGTAAATTATGATAAAATAAATAGTACTACTGATAACCATATTAAATGCAGGAACATAATAAAAAATGTCATAACAACATTTGAACTGAATGATATTTGGAGAAGTCAACATCCAGATAAAAACAAGTCACTTGGAGATCAAATGGGGGAATTGTATAGGATCTAGGTTAGATTATTTTTTAATATTAGAAAATATTTGTTATCTTGTGAAAACCTGCACTATCAAACCTGGTTATAGAACAGACCACTCAATAGTTAATCTACAGATAGACTTTCTTTATCAAAATCGAGGCAAAGGGTGTTTTAAAATGAATAATAATTAATTAAGAATAAATGAATATCAAGACATAATACGCAAAATATCAAAGATATTAATAAAAAAAAAAGGTTCCAAAAAATTTTTAAAAAAAAAATTGGAAGAAAAACTGTTAAGAGAAATAGAAAATATGGAACAAACAATACTGAATGATAATGTAACAAACAATACAGATACGATAAATTCAATAAATATTAAAAAACAGCAATTGAATGATATTAAAATTTTAAAAAAAATAATAAAGAATACATTATTAAATGATCCAAATAAAATACTTGAAGATATTTTTTTAAAAATATGATGTCAAATCACCTTTGAATTCTAATATAGAATTTTTCAATGCTAATTTAAATAAACTTTCAGAAGATGAAAAACAAAAATGTGAAGGCCTTTTAACTGAATATGAATGTTTTCAAGCACTAAAAGAAATGGAGAATAACAAAAGTCCAGGATCTGATGGAATTACTACAGAATTTTATTAATGTTTTTGGAAAGTCGTCAGTAAGTATTTAGTTGATCTTTATTTTTTTTCATTTCAAAAAGGAAGTAACTGATTACAACGTCAAAGCATCATAACATTAATTCAAAAACAAAATAAGGACTTAACTAATTTATCTAACTGGAGACCGCAAAATTGCAACTAAATCAATTGCAAATAGAATGAAAAAAGTATTAAAAATTTTCGCAATTCAAACATGTATTAGATTATTTAAACAATGAAAATAAACCAGGATTATTATTTTTCGCTGATTTTGAAAAAGCCTTTGATACTGTGAATCATGGATTTATGTTCAGATGTCTAAAACATTTTAACTTTGGAAATACTTTGATAAAATTGGTGTGATTATTTCATAACAATATTAATAGTATAATTATAAATAATGGACACTTAGGTGAAAGTTTTTCTGTACAAAGAGGAGTAAGACACTTTTTTTATTTGCATAGAAATACTATCAATATATGTTGAAAAAGATAAAGAAATTATTGGAATTAATATTAATAATACTGAAATCAGACAAACACATTTTGTTGATGATGCAACTTTTTTTAATAATGGGTCTGAAAAATCATTTAAAAGACTTGTTCATGTCATAACAAATTTCGGATATTTCTCTGGTCTGAATCTAAATAATTCGAAATGTACAATACTAAAATCGGGGTCATTGAAAAATAAAAGTTTAAACTATTGTAAAGAAAAAAATCAATTACACATCTACATCCGCAAAAAAAAAAACACATTAGGAATAACATTTTTTAATGAAAAACACAAAAATACAAGATATAATATAGAACAAAAAGTTGAAGAATTCCAAACAAATTGAAACAATGGCAACACAGAAAACTCACATTAATAGGTAAGATCACTCTTTTGAAAACGCTTGCACTTCCAAGCTTATATACCCTTTTACAGTTTTACCAAATCCTTAATGTAAAACAGTTCAAGATATAAATAGATATATATTCAACTTTATATGTGATGATAAACCAGATAAAGTAAAAAGGGATATTTTATATTTACAACATAAGAAAGGGGGATTAAAACTTGCTAATATAAACTCTTTTTTTTAAATTCCATTAAATCATGTTGGGTTTAAAGAATATCAATAAAGAAATTAAAGGACAATGGAAAACATTTTATGAATGTTTAATTAATAAATATGGACGTAAGACATTATTTGACTGCAACCTGAAAAACTATGACATTGATAGAATATGTAAAGAGAATATATAAAAGAGAATATATATTTTAGAGACATTTTGTATTCTTGGAATAACATAAAACAATATTATGAAACTAAGTATGATATCAATCAAAATATTAGAATAATTCTAACATACAAGTAAATAACAGAACTATTTTTTTATATAAAAAATGGTATTATAAAGGAATACTGTACATAAATCATCTAATAGATTTTCGAACAAAGAAATATTACACATTTGATAAGTTTCAAAACATTTTTGAAATTGATAAATTTGATTATCTTAAATTTTACACTTAAATTAAAAGTATTCCAAAAGGCATGACGGAAAATGTAAAAGAATATACATTGACAGGACAAAGAAAACTAAGTATAAAAGATATAATAGAAGAAAAGAAATGTCCAAACAAATTACTTTATAATATTCAACTTGAAAGTATCAAGAAGATTTCTCTAAAATCAGAGACAAAATGGTGCACTATATATACGACGATGACGGCCTGCACGGTAACGGGAGGGGAGTGGAAAACACCAGCGAAGGTATTACTATCCAGTTATCGAAGGATGTGGAAGCGGATGGGGCATCAAACGTTTATGTTTTTGTAGTGATGGACGCCCAGCTCAACAAAGAAAATGGCAGGTTTGTCTCAGCTGTTTACAAGTAGTGACTTTGCCACGGCCCACTCAGCAATCATGTGTGGGATGACGGGTTGTGGAAAAACAAAATTCGCTTTGGACCTCCTAGAGGGCCCGTACCGGCGCGCTTTCGATCACATTGTGTTATTCTGCCCCACCATTAAGTATAATGAGACGTATAAAAGTCGACGGTGGATTTGGAAGGACGATGACGTTTATGTTTTAGATCTTGGTGAAAGGCTTCATGATTATTTACGAGCCCTTTATCAAATATTTCAGGGTCAGCCGACTTTGTACATTATTGACGATGTGGCTGCCAGCAAGCAACTTACCAAGAAAAAAGACATGCTCTCCGAATTGGCTTTTTCCGGCCGACATGCAAAGCAATCTGTATGGGTACTTTCTCAGCGGTATAATGCTGTACATAAAGACCTACGAGAGCAAACCCGTTGGGTAGTTAATTTTCAATGTAAAGACAGGGATAGCTTTGACGAGTGCTTACGTGAAAACCACATCATACCTCAGGCGGAGCGTAATGCTGTGCGCGAACGACTTGCCAAAACTAAGCATGCAAAGCTTCTGTTAAATACTTCTCAGCCAAGTAGTTACCATATAGTTGATGGCACTTAGTACTGATGACACGTAATGTCGGCCGATGAAGAGCCATTGCGTGCTACACATAGTGTTAGCGGCTTCGGCTCTACTGTTTTTATGTTGCCTCACATTATGTTGCATTTTGTTTCACATTTTGTGTAAGTTTACTGTTAGAATCGGGAGGTACGTGACTATAGCCATGGATTGCGACGAGTTACTCGATGAGCTTCTTGCCGAAATTCCGATACAAATCTGTGTAACTTACTAATAATCACATCACGTGAACTACCTCAAATACCTCAAGGGGTATTTGATGCACTATAGAATGGCTGATACCTGTATATCTGCTATCCAAAGTTGTCTAGGATCCACAGATATTTGCATCCATAAACAGAGACTGTGCTGTCGCTCGGTTATGTAATATACCGAGAGTTCAATTCAAAGCGACAGCGCTGAGAGAACAGTATTGTCATATTTAAGCTTTCTATGTGGATCAATGTAACATTACTAAATGACTGAAACCTGCACATCCACAATCCAAATTCACCTACGAGCCACTTTCGCATCAAAAGAAAGTATATTCCTCCGCATGGTAAAGTGACAGTTACGAAAAATCATAGAGAAATTAGTTCTTCTCTTCTTTTAAGCCACACACAATTATTGTGTCCCTTAAATATTTTCTTTACTCAAAATTGAGGTTTTAATACTTTAGCTGCATCTCAGCATACCCAAGTTGTAGAATTATGTTCAGTCGTTCGATCATTCATACAAATTTGAGAGGTTCTTTGGTTTTCAATTAAAATAAACGGATGCTCAGAATGGAGGTATTATAGTTGTGAGTGACTACGTCACTGATTTTTTATCATTCTAGGCTTTTTTAAATAATTTATTTCATATTTTATAAATACTCTATTTTCAAAATATTCCTTGAAATTCAACTAAATAAGGCCGCTTTTTGAAACCTCTCTATATAATGACATATAATAATCAGTAATTTGTCTTTAGAAATGAAGAATTTAAGATAGATATAGAACAAAAATTATTACATATCTTTTTACCAAAAGAAAAACTCAAAATAATTAGAATCAGATATTAATAAAAAAAAATCAGTTTTATTCTTAAATCCAATATTACATAATGGGCAATATAAGAAAGCATGATCTACAATTTAACATTTATGTTAAGCACAGGATTTCACACTGCAGAAAATGTATTGTAACAAGGAACAAAACCACGCTAAGACCATTAACAATATACCTTTAAGAAAGCCGATATAATATGCAAAGCTTTAATATCCCTGTCGTAAACTTTTTCGATCCTAAACTTTAATGTGCCTTCACTGAGAAATTTGTATTTCCTGCACCTTTGGTTTATAACTATCTCCTTTGGAACACATACAATCTTAGTGACTGTCTATCAAACACATACCACTAGCTTTAAAGCGCGCGCGCACACACACACAGACACACACACACACACACATACACAAGCTGGCACACTGAAGAATTACCTGTCATCCCACACAACAGAAAACCAAGTACCTCACTTATATCCCCTTTGCTTCTCAGTTGATGATTTATCCACCATCAATCAACAGGTTATACCATAATGTCCTTCCATGAATGATAAATCCATCTCTTACACAGTACATTACACACTTAACACAGACCAAGTTCACACATGAAAATTATATAAGGCCAACTCCAAATAAAAAAAAAATGTGTTCCTACAATATTGACTCAGTGGTTTAAATAGTTGACTACATGTTAATTCAAGCCTATGTTATTTAGTTGAAAACGTGCAGGTCAGCAAAACTGTCTGTCATTGAAGTTAGGCCAACAAAAAAAGTTCCGTTTCTGGTCTACAGACAGAAAAAAGAGGGTACTGGTAAGCAGGGATGCTGTTATTTTTTCCCCTATTAATGATATCAAAAGTAAAAGTAAAGGAAAGATATTTTAAAGGCGGAATGTAACAGAAACTTTAGGGTCGGCCGTGAAAAAAAAAATTTCTTTTTTCGAACGAAATAAAATGAAACATGCCTAAGTTTGACGAAACAAGTGACTGTGATGATATAAAAAAAGAATTTTTTTTAAAAGATATGCTGCGTTGATGGGAAGTAAAGTAAATGGAGAATGTAGAACGGTTATATGATGTACGATTTGATATCTGTGAAGCTTTTCATAATGGGAGGAAATCATAATAAATAAATAAATAAATAAATAAGTTAATAAGTTGTTGTTGTATTGGGGTTTACCGTCGCCGGGATAGTATTTTAATCATATAGCGACGTCCAGCTAATTACAGGTGGAAGAAGACCCCGAGTACACAGAGGTACCCGGGTAGAACCACCGACCTACCGCAAGCCAGCTGGAAGTCTTCCTCATATGAAAAATCCGAAGTCTCTAAAGGGATTCGAACCCACAGCGGTGAGAGGTTGAGAGATTTGTAGTCCACGACTGCAACCGCTCGGCCACGGCGGCCTCTTCAAATAAATAAATAAATAAAAAATAAATAGATAAACAAATTAATAATAAATAAAATAAAAATAAATAAATAAAAAAAAAACACGCAAGAACAGTAATATAACAGTTCGTTTTGAAATACTTGTTATAATGATGATGGACATAATAATGGGCATAGTGATCCACAAACTACGTAATTTGTAGAAAAAAAATCTATTGTGAAAGTATGGGCTGAAACAAGGCACATGTACGGTTCTTCATTTCTTCAATATCTCACTAAGAATCTTCTTGCAGAAGAGTAATGCTCTGGGAACATGGAAACAGCCTGGAAATATAGATCATCATCATCATCATCATCATCATCAGAATGAAAGAAAGAATAACAGCATAATTATCATAATGTAATAATCCTCAAATAATTGAAATACTGTCGGTTGGCCATAAAACCAAACAAAGAAATACACTTTGATCATTGCTGAACCTAGATTTATCTTAGTCTAATTTCAAATCATACTAAAAATAAAACCACATAGGTGCCCAGTGATTTCACTATAATCTCTCCGAAAATCAGATCACACGAAAAATTCCGGAGATAGACGAAGCCACACGATCTCGGGAACTCCCGGAAGAGACTATACTAGTAGCCTTCATGCAACCAGGAAGAATTTGTCTCCCAGTCAACGTAAAATAATGTATAATCATATACCTTTCCATGGACCGCCTTTGAAATCCATACAAACAGTTCCGTCTCGGTTGAGGTACCCTACCCACTCACCGGTTTCTCTGTCAACAAACTGAGAAAAAAAGTATGTTTCCTGTATCCGATTATATATGAAATATGTATTCTAGATTTCAAATCTGAGTTTCAGTTATTATTAATAATTATTATTCAAAGGTATATGTGGGATGAGAAATGTAGTGTTGTTGGAGAGACGCTGTGACAATATTTCAGGCATATATATAGCGACGTCCAGCCAATTAAATGTGTACAGGAAGACCAGGGACGCACGCACAGAGCCCCCCCCCCCCCGAATATAACCACCACAGAGATCTACCATAAGCAATGTCGAAGGCTTAGAACTTTCATAAAGTAACTCTTTAAGGATTTGAACCCATATCGGCGAGGGGGATAGGAGTACAGACTGATGTTAAGCCCGCGAATTTATCCACGGCAACGGAGGTCCAGGTATGTGAAATATGGCCACATTGCTAATTTTGGCGAAGCGCCTGAGCTCTCACCTCTCTGTGTATCATTAGTGAGACAATGACGGGAGTTGCTTTTGCGGACATTAGTGGGAACGGGCCCACTTCGGGAAATGCAATTTTGCACGATGAAATCGTCATTATTAATTAACGTGTGCCCGGATAGCGTAGCGGTAACGCGCTTAGCTTTTCACAAATGCGTCTCGGGTTCGATTCCTGGTCACGTACGTGAGAGGGTAAAGTGGTCGGCCGTCCAGGCATATGGGTTTTCTCTGGGCTCTCCGGTTTCCTCCCACAATAATGACCACATGCGCCGCCACCAGAGCCATCGAGAGTGATTTATATAAGTTGTGAGAACTTGTTTCGTAATCGATGTAAAATAAATAAACTTCAGTCATTCATTATCTAAATTTTCATTTCGCCATAAACTTATGTAGAATTGTACATATCAGTAAAGGTAACTAAAAAGTACAGCTGTGAAAAAAATGACGTCAAGTTGACGGAACAGAAATAGTTAAGATATGATATGTACCTATCTGAGTTTAGCTGATGGAAATTGGTAGCGGAGATGATAATTATGATGATGATACTGTTGTTGTTTATGATGATGATGATTATGATGATTCTATTGCTGCTAATATTATTTAGATGATGAAATAGTTCCCTCTTTCCTAAATTGAATTTATAATTTCAGTTACATTCTTGTACTGACTATATTTTGCGTCGTCTTTAATGCTTAGCATGTACCTATATGTTTTGTAAGTGCACGGTGATTGCAGTGGGGTGAAACTATTCACAAATACACGATGC